>LPNX010065947.1:245663-260764 GCA_001517045.1 Pseudotsuga menziesii | reverse complement strand
CAAGCATACTCAAGAATTTTTGCATTTAGGTGCATAGTAATCTTTGAGGAATTTGAAAAGTGAAAAGAAAAGCATTGGAAACATTTGCATTCGAATTGCATCTGGTAGTTTTACTTTCAGTTTTTAAATAAAATCTCAAAAATTACAAAAATAAGTCTTAGTTTTCTCTTTCTTAGTTGCAGTTTCATTAACTTATATTTACAAAAAAATAAAAAGAGAATCTTGTTTTAAGTAGTGATAATTTTCTTTGAAATTGATTTATACACCTATTTTTTACATTTATTATCGAGTCAATAACATCATAGTCTTTCACTCCACTTGCCTTCTAAGTAAAAATACCCCTTAAAATGAATGCTATAATTTAAAACTTATTAGTATCTTTTGTTTTATAGGGCCATACACCTACTAGATTAGGCTAGACTTGTGGGATAGGAAGTGTAAAATCCCCATAAGTACTTAAATTCAGACATAGTGGGCCAATCAATAGGTAAATCCTTCTCTTTATCGATAGTATCTGGGAAGCTCCTCTTAAACGGGAGTTAAGCACGAGGCCGCGTGGAGGAATTAGACTGAGGAGATAACCCTCTGATTCCTTGTCGAAATGTAGACCAAGGTTTTTACGCATCTGGGTATTCTGTCATAGACAAATTTTCGGGCTCAGCTACCCTACCCATGTGTACGAATCAGGCTTGCGACTATCTCGTTAGACTATTGATATAGTTAAGGTAGCCTCTAGTCTCTTGGCATCTAGGGTTTCTACACAGGTAAACCAGAAGGATATTTTTGGTTCACCTTGGATGGACTTGGAAGGTAACCCTTGTTGAAAGTGTAGGAGGGAGCTGGGTGATTCCTCTGCTTGTGCCTAAGAACCTCTTCAAGGATGCCAAGAAACTATCTCTCAGCTTTCTTTGGGAAAGCATATCTTGTACCCTTTGTGATTGTTGAGGATTTAGGAAATTTTTGTAGTGATTTCTCTGTGGTTTGTCTGTGTTTAGCCAACCTTAGGGTTTGAAGAGTCAAATTTACAATTCTAGAGGACGAATCTATCAGCAGGTCACGAAGGTTGCAAAACCTTCCTCCACTTATTACTTTGGAACCTCCACCTCCCCCTGAAAGGCAGAGATTGGACACAGACGGTTCTTTTGAACCGATAGGAGTTAGTGAAGTTCGAGGTGAACCAAAACTTAGGGAAAACTGTTTTAATTTAAACACAGTTGAGATAGAAGACTTGCAGGATGATGAGTTTGCAAGGAATTTTAATACACCTCTAATTGATTTAAACGATCTCGTGATCATTCAGGTTCGTCCTTTTGATCCACCTATGATTGGTGTCCCTGTGGGAAGGATAATGTCTACTACAAAAGAAATTTCTTTCACTTCCACCTCAGCCGCTCCGGCTGAAGGGGTGCTACCTCCCCTGGTAGGTGTCCCCTATAATAAGTATACCTACTATGCCCTTAACTCCAGCGAGCTGAGTGGTTCAACCACTGGCTCCCACAACTCTAGCAGGTGCTTCTGGTGGTATGGTCACTGGGATTCCTAGTGTACCTATAGTTCCTACTTCCTTTGCACACACTGCCCAGAGTGGTCCTATAGGATCCTCAACTTTTGTCCAAGGATTTCCTTGGAATGGGGGGCACATTCCCCCATCCACTCCATATGTAGGCCCAACACCCTCATATGTAGGGGTGCATTTTGGAAACACTAACCCTTATGGTCAAGGTTTTCAAAATTTGGTTTCAGCTCCGTTCACAAGCTCTCCCTTTTCTCTTTTTAGTGGAGGGATAATTGCTTATGTATTTCAAACCCCAGTTTTGACTAGGGAAACTAGAACCTCTTATACTAGACCTCACACAAATAATCATGTGGCTTATGTATGGAATCCTTTCCAAAGAAACCCATCCACTTCACAACCGGCAACAGGGGGCAACCCCATCTTCACATATGGGAATATGGGGGAAAGTCCCTCTAATCCCCAAAATGGTACTTTTAGTGCTCTAGTTAGACCCAAGCTTCCTTTCTTGGCAATATTAAACTTGCCAGATTTGTCTAAACTGATGAATGACCCGGTGAGACATGATCTCTCCTGGCCACCCGTCCCTACCAAGCTACCCTCGGATATCCCAAAATTCGAAGGCAAAGTTGGTGACGATCCTAGAGCTCATGCCACCACTTTCCATTTATGGTGCTCTTCCAACTCACTAAATGAAGATTCAGTTTAGTTGAGGTTGTTCCAAAGAACTTTCACAAGCACTGCAACAAAATGGTATATTGAGTTGCCTTCTGCTGCGTTTAGCAGTTTTTGGGACTTGGCTAATGCATTTCTTAGTCACTTCCAACTTCCTGTCCAATATGATTTCAAAATGGACTTGTTGTCTACCTTCTGGTAGAACAAGGCCACCCATATCTAGGATCACATCCAAGAATGGAGAAGACGGAAGAGCCTTATTAAAGCCACTATTCCTCCTGAGTTCTTATTAGAATGGTTCCTTAAATCCTTATTGCCTTATATATCGAAGGATGTATCTACTTCAGAAGTGACGAATGAGGAAGAAGCTATCCTCAGGGAATAACAACTATATTTAATATATTCTATTTTGGGATCTTATATGAGATTATCCTTGAGGCACTGAGGCCAACACACGATGCAGAGAAACCTAAGCCTGGATCCCATGCCGATGGTGTGGTTGGTTCCATAAATTCTCTCACTGTAGAATCTTTGGCCAAACAGATCCGTCAGCTGTCTGTCAAAAATTCTATGGAGGAGGTAGCAAAGGTTTCCCCCTCACCCAAAAATGAAAATGTTTTCAAACAAACCTCTCAGAAGGGAAATCAGCAGCCTAGTGGGAAAAGGAAAAGAGGAAAGAAAGGGGAGGGAAACCAAAACAAGCAAAAACCCGCAAACAGTGCTGATGGGGGGAAGTAAGAAAAGAAAAAGGTGAAATTCCCATGTAAGTTGTGCCATGAAGATCACCTTACCCATCTATGTCCCCTTATGGAACAAGCTCAGAAGCTGTTAAAAACCCAACAATCGGCTGTCCTGAAGGATCCTTTTCCCCAGGGACATAATTTTGCTTTAGCTTCAAATGTAGTAGGGGGCACCCCAAATGCTCCTGACCCCAATTATATCAACATGGTTCGATCCCAAATTTTACTACAGAACAAGAACAAAAACTATGAAAAAGAGACCTCAGAGAAGGGTAAGTCAATAGGTGAAACTTCTAACCCTCTCACGATAGAGAAACCTACCGAAATTATGCCCAAGATATCGAAAGGTGTCTTTAAGAAGACCTTGCATAATCCTAATGCTAGGGCTCCAACAAACTACTCCGTAGTTGAAGACTTAGCCCAGACTCCTTGTGTAATGTCGGTTTTAGAGGTGTTACAAAGTTTTCCTGCCTAGTGGGATGCACTCTTAGTATCCTTAGGCGGTATGGACTCATCGAGTCTCATGGCCAAATTTAATTTATCTGATGTAAAAATTCACCTACCATATCATGTAGCCTTTCGATAGATGTCATCCATGGTGGAAATACCATTGGAAGGGAAGTTGTCGATGAGGGTGCTTCTACATGTTTTATGTCCTTGTCTTGTTGGAAAGCTCTTAGATCCCCAGAGCTGGTCCTGTCAAACACCCTACTTACTGCTGTCAACGGAAGGTCATTCCATCCACATGGTATCCTATCGGCTTTTGAAATTAAGCTGGCAGGGAAAGCAGTGTCTGTTGAGGTAAAGGTAATTGATGCACCTTTGGATTACAACTTTCTCTTGGGGAGAAGTTGGACTTATGCCATGTTTGATATTGCATCGGTCGTCTTTCAGGTGGTAGTGTTTCCACACGAAGGGAAGTTGGTCACTATTTACCAACTAAGTTTTACTTGAAAACACCGAATGGAATCTAAAGAGTCAACTATACCATTGGTTGATCAGGTCAAACCTACTTTAGAGAGCTTAGGGGATGGAATGTATGCATCATTGATGGGCACATTTGATCTTCCAGCTCCGATTAATTATATAGGTTCTACTAGTGTGGGAAATTCCATAGCTACGGTTGTTGATAGAACTGATCCTTAGGTTCTCCCCTCCCACCACGAACCTGAAGTTCCCTTATCGGCAGCAGAAGTGGCTTATCAAGGTATCACCGATACCACTGTTGATCCCATTCCGGTCCCCCTCACAGTCTTAAAGGAACTGGAAGAATCCTATATTCCTTCTTGGGTAGAAAAATATTTGCATTATAGAGATTGCTTAGATATGGTTTTACCTTCAAATGAATCCATTCTGAAAGCCATGTGCCGATGAAATAAGATCTATGAAGATCTTCACCATCTATCCTATTTTCTTCCAGAGTTAAGTAGGACAGGGAACCAAGAGTTTCATATCAGACTGGTAGACAATGTTGATACGCCCATTAATCCCTTACCAAGGAAAGGAATGTTTTCTAAGGGGAACATGGCAAATATTTTTGCTACTATCCCTATCAACATGTCTGTAAATCCTAACATTGTGGAAAATGTGCATATCGGCGCAAACTTCTCTCCTGAGGAGATTGCGATCTATATGACCTTGTTTAAGGTATTTCGTGATGTTTTTTCTTGGTCATATGAGGATATGCTAGGCATTGATCCATCTATAGTCAAGCACAAAATCCAAACATACCCTAACGCTAAACCTGTTCGGCAAAAGTTGAGACCTGTTAACCTCCGTAAAGCGGTGGTAGTGAAGGCTGAAGTGGAGAAACTGTTGAAAGCCAGTTTTATTTATACCATAGCTTTGACAGAATGGGTATCCAACCCTCTTCCTATTGATAAAAAGCAAGGGACCATACGTGTGTGTACTGACTTTCAAGATTTGAAAAAAGCCTATCTTAAGGACAACTATCCCATGCCATTTATAGATCAAATTATTGATGCTTGCATGGGAAGTGAAGTATTTTCGTTTATGGATGGTTTCTATGGATATAATCAAATTAAAATTAAACAAAAATACCAACATAAAAAAGATTTCATTTGTCATTGGGGTACCTTCACGTACAAGAAAATGCCCTTTGGATTGAAAAATGTTGGGGAAACCTTTCAGTGGGCAATGAATTTTTCCTTTCATGATATTAAGGCCATTGTCGAACCCTGCCTTGATGATCTGTCTGCACATTCTCGTAAGAGGATTGATCACCCAGATCATTTGCGTTTGATTTTTGAATGATGCAGATACTATAAAATTCGCTTGAATTCCCACAAGTGTGTTTTCTGTGTCGAGTCACGGAGGCTGCTCGGATTCACTGTTTCTAACAAAGCCATTCAGGTGGATCCTTTGAAGTTGAGGCCATTGTAAATCTACCTCCTCCTCATTCTATCAGGTAGCTTCAGAGCCTGTAGGGGAAGTCCAATTTCCTTTGATATTTCATTGTAAATTATGCCAAGATTACTAAGGGTTTCATGTGCCTGTTAAAGTAGGACACTTTATTTGTATGGGATGAAATTGCACAACTTGCATTCGAGGCATTAAAAAAATCTGTGTTGTCAGCACCATTATTGCGTCCACTAGATTACTCTAGGGATTTTATATTGTATCTAGCTACATCTGAGTCGACCATAGGGGTAGTCCTAGTCTAGGAGGACGATAAGCTCCAAGAGAATGTCGTTTACTATCTCAGCCATGCCTTAGCCAGACCTGAACTCAGGTATTCCCACGTCGAGAAGTTGGCGTTAGCAACTGTTTATGTTGTTTAGAGATTATGTCACTACATCTTACTGAGGACTACGAAGGTAGTGGCGGCTGTTAATCCTTTTCAATATGTTTTGTCTCGATGGATAGTTGGAGGAAAATTCAACAAATTGATAGTCATTCTCCAAGAGTTTGACTTGGATTTTAAATCCGCCAAACCCAAAAAATCCTTAGTCTTTGTTGAGCTCATTGCATAATTTCCAGTAGAAGAAGATGTAGCCATTGAAGAAGACTCATTCCTAGATGAGCATGTCTTTTTAATTTCTACCTCTAACCCCTGGTACAGAGATATACTTATCTATATCCATACCTTTAAGTATCCTGTAGCTTTCTCATGGGAAGAACGACGTAAACTACTCCTACATGCCAAGAACTACCTCATTATAGGAGATACTTTATATCGTAGGGGGGTAGATTTTGTTTTTCGTTGATGTCTTACCCACAAGAAAGCGGAGATTGTAATAAATGATTACCATAGTGGAGTGTGTGGGGGTCATTTATCTGGGTTAGCAACGACCTAGAAGATATTATGTGTTGGTTATTTCTGGCCCACGGTCTTTAAATATTGTGTGGAAGCCGTGAAGTGCTATCATCCTTGTCAGCTTTACACTAGAAAGATGCAGTCGCATCCTGCTCCATTATTTCCCATCATCTCAGTGGGCCCCTTCATGAAGTGGGGGATTGATTACATGACGTGTAACCTAGCCTCGGCAGGGGGGCATAAATATATCATTGTCGCTATAGATTATTTTATGAAATGGGCAAAGGCAATGCCCACCTTTAAAGATGACAGGGAAACTGCAGATTTTTTCGTGTTCAATCAAATTATCTCACGATTTGGTATACCTAAAGTGATTGTCACTGACCATGGCAGTCATTTCCAAAATAGCATGATGACTGAATTCACCACTATGCTAGGATTTAGACAAGAACATTCGTCTCTGTTCTATCCTCAAGAAAACGGTCAAGTCGAGGCTATTAATAAAACTTTGAAAACTGTCCTAAAATGTACTATTAATGCAGCCTGTTTCAACTGGCATATCATGTTGTATCCTCCACTTTGGGTATATCGGACCAATGTAAAAACTGCTATGGGGTTTTCCCCCTTCCAACTCATTCATGGAGTGGAAGTCGTTACCCCGATTGAATGTGAAATCCCGTCCTTGAGAATTGCTATTCATGTGTTACCTGATACAACTGAGCTGGAAGAACATCTATTACATTTAGAACATATTGACGAACAGTGTAGAGATGTGCTGACAGCAAACCAAGCTCGTAAAAATAGGGTCAAAAGCCAATACGATAAATCGATCAAGCCTCAGATTTTCTCTAAAGGGGATCTTGTTTTGCTCTGGGACCAAGACGAAGAACCCCCGGGGGAAGAAATATTCAGGTCTTTGTAGTTGGGGCCTTATGTCATGTCAAAGGTGTTAAAGAAGGGTGCATATGAATTGATTGATTTCGATGGGAATAAGCTGCCTGATCCTAGAAATGGGCTCTACCTGAAAAAGTACTATGCTTAAGCTTAGCACTTTTTTCTGTATTTTATTGTAGGTATTTTTATGTACAATAGGCCATCGTTTTGTGTTTTTTACACCATCTGCTGGTTGTTACAGATGTCTTCCGAGTGTTTCGTAGGTTTCGCTGATGGTGCCAGTCGCCACACTTGTAATTTGGCTTCAGCGGAATGGGTCATTTATTCACCCTTAGGACAGTTAGTTGCCTCAGGAGTCGCTTTCTTAGGCCCTGCTACCAATAATGTCGCTGAATACAGGGTCGTCATTGAGCTTTTATGGGATGCTTTGTCACGTGGTATCACTCAGCTAGAAGTTTGACTGGACTCTCAACTAGTGGTTTCCCAGCTCAATCCAGCTTGTCAGGTGCAAAACCCTATTCTATTATGTCAGTTTATGCAAGTTAGGTTATTGGAAAGAAATTTTGAATTCATTACAGTCAATCATATTCCAAGAAATCAAAATTCATTAACTGATGCATATGNTATATATATATATATATATATATATATATATGTGAATATCTGTCCATATAGATAGGTTGAGTCTCCGATCCTCAGATCCAGTCATAACTATATAATATACAAAAAATATACAAAATATGGATCAAAGTCCATCAAATGCCTCTAGATCTAAGCTTGACCACCCTAGTCACTTGGACCACCCTGGTCCCCGCCATCACCCTACACTCGGGCTTCTTCAGCGTCCTCGGATTTAGCAGCCTCAACAACATCTATATACACAAGTACTGCTCTGGCTACCCGCCTCAAGAGGCGTATCCAGATAGGTGGTACACCAACCACTAGCTCCTGCATGATGGCAGGGATGTGTTCAATCCGTAAGGTAGGTACTTTCTGGGTAAGCCTGGCTAGCATCCCCTCAAGAACCCTAATCAATCCTTGGTCCTCTCCCAAAACAAGACGCAGATACATGCGTGGATTCCCAGCAGGGTGGACTGGTCCAATATTTGCATTTTGACATTTTTAAAAGGATTAGAACTCTTATACATATGTATTTATCTCTATAATTAAAATTTATAAAAATTTTGAAATTTTGAAAATAAAAATTACCTAACTCTCCCCATGCTCCTCCTAGAGGGAGAATGAGGTCGGTATCACCTCGGAAATCTAATCCAGCCTATGGAAACTGCTCCAACTTTGGCAACTGTCACTCCCACCAAAAGTAGAGGTCGTCATCATAGACACTCTAGACCGATCCGCCACCTCCCTGGTGGAGGAAGATATCTCCCCACCTACTCAGCCTAGGATGATGGGGAGAACGAACTGAAAATGGTACTGCAGGACTCAAACTCGGCACTCTCTCAAAGAAAAAGGATACTAATATGCTGGAATAACCAAAATTCTTCCTCCTACCTCTTTTGCAGTCAGAGAGTTGTTTTCTCATTATCAGGATTACTCCCGAGCACCAATCATATAGGGCTCCCTAGATACAGTTTTCTGCTAGTCTCATTTGGTTTCGAGTTGCAAGGTGAAGTGATGATGACCCTGCAACCCTCACTATAGTGCTCATCAATACCTGTAAAGGAAAGTTGTGAATGTGAACAATACGGATGCAGCTACCCCTCTTTTGAGTTCCTAGCTCGTAGTATATGTCGATATAGTTATGTACGCTTAGAGGGTCACCGCCTCTGCCGGTACCTTCCAAGTTCATCGGAGCTCCCTGTCGTGATAAACCGGAAATGAAGTAGACATCCTCCGATGTAATCTCTAGAACCTCACCTTGAAGGTCAAGCAAGCCCAAATCATAATCCCAATAATTTATCAAAAAATCTAAGAGGCGGACATTTTCCTGCATAGGTGAGGCACAAAAAAACTTTAATAACCCACTTTGACATAAAAAATTCACTATGGGGCCATCTTGAAGAACTTCTTGGTCCATGTATTCATGTTCCTGCTCCCTCCACTCGAGCACCATCTTTCAATCCAATAAACAAGCAATTGCAAACTATTAGATTCATATAAAATTTGAAAATTTTCACCCTATACATTGTTTTTATACCTCACACAGCGTACGCGACTGTATTTTAGGTAAGTAGCGTACTATATGCGATTGTCTTTCAGGAAACCCACGTACAGAATGTGTGTATGCGACTATTAACATACCATACCCACGTACACAACATCCATTCTTTGAGGGCGCTTAAAAACATGAATTAGGGCTCCAAATTGGCAATTGCTTGGATCAAATGAAAGAGCATGGAGTGTAGTTTTACCTGACACTTGCGGTTTTGGGAATGGTCCACCAAATCGTACACACCGAGCAATCAAAGGTAGAGGTAAAAGTTGTCCTTTTATGGTTAAAAATCAAATGGTGAGTTTTTTATTTATATTTTGAACTATTTATAGAAAATTTATTTTCAAAGTGGGTTTTTTCCCTATAGTTCATAATTTTTAAGCTAATTCCATATCTTTTCTTCCATGTGACAGGTTTATGGTTGTCTTTAAGTTGTTTTTCGCTCATATAGGATGGTTTTTTGTCATTTCACATGCATTTTGCATTTATACCTAATCCATCTTGATCCTAGCATTAACACTTCGACCACGGGCTATGGTATCTTTAAGCATTATCTCCTTGTCTTTACCATTGTTCTTCTGTGGATAGGACTTTCCTCTCATGAGTATCCTCATTTAAAACCTACTTATTGTCTTCTGATACTCATGCTGCAACTGTCATAGGTTTAGGGGAATCTTTTTAGCTAGTTTTCACGCCAAATTGAGCCTCATTTTGGTCTTTTTTTACAAGCTATCCCTTTATAGGACTCCCCACCCTTATGGAGTTTCTTTAGGCCTAGGTCTAACTCCTCAAAACAGCCTTAACTTTCGAGTAAACTTGTTTGTTTAAGCTCATTAAGAATATGTGAATGGGCATCCACATTGGTGGTAAGTTATCTCTTTCTCGGACCATGTGGAATAATATGAGAAAGGATCACTCTCTTTTCTATGGAATTGAGAAGAGTATTCTCAGGTACAGGTTTATCACTTTTCCGGCCATGAGGGACTAAAATTACGAAAAAGGAACTCCCGGTATGAGCATAGTTTTCTCTTTTTCGTGCTTTGGACCTAAACATGAAAAATATTTCGAGTGTACTTTATGTCTTTGTCATGCTCTTTAAACACCAAGAACAAAGCATCGAGTTTATTGTTGTAAGCCCCATTTCTCATACTCAAATGGATCTTTTCGAGTGATATTGCTTTCCTTCACACTCGTAAAACTCAAGCTATATGCTGCTCTCGAAGGAGCGTTGGGTAGGTGGTAATTTAACCTTTTTCGGACCTCCCTGACTAAGTACGAAAAAGGTTCACCTTTTCTTCTATGGAAGTTAAGAGAGTTCTTCTGTGGTATGTTTTATACTTTTCCGGCCTCAAGAGACTAAATTGGACAAAAAAGGACCCCCCTGGAGTCTTCTTTGGATTTTTCAGACTCTCTAAACGTGAAAACACCAAGTGAGCATGTACTAGTCCAGGCTCATAAAATCCACGAATCAGTGACACTATCAACCATTATTCCCTCTTCTCTTCAAGCTTGTCAAAAAATGAAGAGAGATTCGAGTTGAATTTCCTGGACTCGTTAAAATTTAACAAGGAAGTTAAGGAAGAATTTTTTATTTTGGTTCTCAGTCAGTGGTAGCATGTCCTCCTTAAACATAACACTCTCTGTTTTTTCTGATACTCATGTCTCAGTGTTCACTTTCAGTTCAGCTATTACTTTGAGTTTTTTACTCCTCCTCTTGTCAATTCTACATGGGGAATCTGATCATGTCTCCTACATGAAATATAAGTCTATCTGTACTATTTGTAAAGTTAAAAGATGCCTTGGGTTGTCTCTGTGTCGTTCCCACTATTCAAGGACTTAACCCTGTATCTGATCTATATCCCGATTCCATCATTGTCGTATCTATTACTACTTGTGTCTCCCTTCCTTTACCCAGTTCCTAGTCACTCCTGTGATCCATTGGAGAATCTATTGCCTTCCTTATCACAATATGGTTCTGCATCAGGACTTCCTGACGACGAAGACCTAGAGTTTTGACGATCGTACCTTAGGATTCACTTTCATTTTTGTGAATTCCTTTGCTTCAATTGTCAATTATCACCTATTGGTTGACAATCCGTTGAATCCTATCCATGTTTCACTTCAATAACATCTATTCACATGGCTTGGATTGTACTTGTTCTTTGGGATTTTTTATGAAGACCTAGCTTCACATCTATGGACTAAGTTGTGCAATATTATGTTGTGGTCACTTACATAGCTTCCATATCTTTGAAGACTCATCATTGTTGTATATTGTGGCTTAGATCCACCTTTGTAATATGCGTGTTCTTGTACCCGTACTATATGATGTACTCAAATATTGTAAAGGAGCTAGTGTTCCAGTATATTGAACATAGCATCCTCAGATATGACTTTGTATATGACATTATTATGTATTTGTTTCAGGTACTACCTCTGCTCCTTTGGACTTCTGAGTTCTCTAAGATTAAAGATTATAATGTATTTCGGCCATCGCTTCCCTCTAACCTCACACATTAGGGGGCACCTGTTATCAACCCAAATGGCATTTCTCCTTCCGAGTGCCGACATTCCTTATGTTGGTACACAAAAGGACATCTTAGGATTGAATTTTGCCAAAACACTATAGATGGGAATGACATGAGATGCATTTACCCTTCAACCAGCTTGCCATATTATTTTTCTAAGAGTTGAATGGCATATGTGACTATCTCCATTGCAACTCATGTACGTACGCAACTATTCTCATTGACAACTCGCATACTGTACGCAACTATCTCCATTGCAACCCGTGTACATCATCATACGTGGGTTTCCCTTAAGAAAATCACGTGTCATACATGGGTTGCCTATATTAATATTCATGTACATCTTCATTCAACATTAAAAAATATAAATCACGATTAATGGAGATTATTTGGTCCTTAATCATCAACCACCCCAACTATCTCAACCTCCTCAACCTTCGAAACCACTCTATTTCCCAAAGTATAAATAGAGGCCTTGGGGAGGGCATTAATCGATGAAATTTGGAGAGAAAAGTTATGCTAATGGTATACCTTTAGAAGTCTTGGAGCAGCAGAAATCAGAGTCCTTTGGTTGTAGAGGATTCCTTGTCTCAGGCGTTGGGTTGTACACTTATCTCATTCACTGATTGTTAATAAAGAGAATTATTCTTCCACCATTGTGTTGACTCTCTTTCATGTATTATGGTTGATGAATATATTCAATTAAGCACTAGATATATTGTTTATCTAACCTATCATAGATACATGTATAAGATTGTACTTGGATAATTTTCTCTTTGTAGGTGAAGGAGGTGCATCCCTGGAAGCTTTGGAGAGAAGCAGAGCGGAAGAAGATCAAGCTTGGATCAACCGTCGGGAATCGGGTGAGTCAAGTATTTCTTCCTATTTCCTTTCTATACTTTATTAAAGCTAATTGTATACAAGGTTAGAATTAAGTTGGTAACCCCAGACCCTAGGTTACAAGGGTGTTTGATCCTAAACAACACACCCATGTCCTCGTCTTTCTTCAGTTTACACTGAAATTTCAAGATGAATGTATTATGTCCAAGTCTAGTATGTTCAAAATTGTGGGTAACCTTTTTGTAATCCATGATAGCGTATAATCCTTTCTATGGAGGTTTATTAGTAGATTTTATTGAATATAACAGTGGCATATTTTTAAGTAAAAAAACATTGAAAGTTGATAATGCATAGTCTATATATACTTTCTTCTCACTAAAATGTCAACTATAAATATTTTTCCTTGGGATAAGAACATTGTCAACCCCATCAAAGTAGGGAATTATGGTTAGTAGAAGGGGATGAGGACACAAAATTCCTCTAGAACTATGAAAAGCACCTAAAAAATATCAATAATATATGGGAAATGAGAAAAGAGGATGGAATTAAGATAAAAATATTTCTAGAGATTGTGGAACTTGTTGTAACCCACTTTCAGAAGATACTTTCCAAGGTTCATTAATCAAGATCAAAATGAAGAAATCATTGGAGAAGTATCTAAAGAGGAACTAAAACCAGTCTTGGAATATTCCAAAAGTAAAAAATTCTAGGTCCAAATGGATGAACAATAGAATTCTATTTGGATTTTTATGAGATGATGGAAGAATATTCACCAAGGGTAGTGGAGGAATCAAAAAATCCCTAGATTCACTAACTCCTCTTTTATAGAACTTATTCCAAGGAAGAAAATCCCTAAGGTATTTGAGGATTATAGGTCAATTTACTTATGCAATACAATCTACAAATTAAGTCTCTAGAGGAGAAGACATGAAAGTTGTTGGAGTGGGAACAAGAAAAATGGAGTTTGAAAAGTAGGGAAATTTGGTTAGCAGAAGGGGATGAGAAGCTGAGAACATGAAACTCCTTGTTGGAGATATTTAACATTGATATTCAAATTATGGGTAGAATACCCTCATCGCCAATCCCACCTACTACAAATACTTGACTTCGGAAAAGAGCAATGGGAATCACTTGCAAGTCCTAGGAGAATCCAAAGCTGATTATTTAGTATGGATGTCAGTCATCTATGTTGTGAATATTAGGTTGTGAATTGAGTAATATGTTAAAATTTTATTGGTAGGTGATCTTAGAATTTAAAAAATATTATTGTAGAATAAGAGATCAGTTATCTATGGTTTGATTGGTGCAGTTTGAAGCACATAAATTTGAACTAAAACTAAAGATGTGATTGGTTTTGTAAACTTATAGGTTTCCCTCAGCAGTTGTGAAGAAGAGGGGGAGAAAGAGATCTGGTTTGCATCAACCAGGGGATGGGGGATGGCCCTGTTTCTCTTATAAACACAATGAAAAAAATGTTTTGGTAGGTGGGATTGGTGAAGAAGATAACTAAGGAATTTGGAGATGTTGTGAGTGTCTTTTGATGGGTGTTGGTTTCAGAAGAAGAGAATTTTTGCAAAATTAATTATTTTCAAGGGAAGTTTATATGAGTAGAGGAACTGTGGATATATCATAATGGATGACACCGCTGCCTCAACATCTACACAACATCAATCAACAAGTGAAAATTCTTCAAGTTTAGCAGCATCAACACCATTTAGACAAGCCAAAGATGGCATGTCCTATTAGCTTAGGTTAGATCGTAGATCATTGGTTCTGATATTATTTTTATAATTATTGGCAGAGACCCATTTATAACCTCTTTTGATATGCACCTCCAACTTCTGAAAGTTTCAATACCAAATATGGTTCCTAAACATTTGAAACATGGAGGTTCAAATCATCCCTAGGTTTAGACTGAAAATCAAGTGCGGAATAAAATTCCACTCTAAAATTATTAATTAGTCAGTAGATTCTTGTGTTAGGAACTAAAACTAACTGATATCACCTCCTTGCTGTAGAAAATATCATCTTCTCCCAAAACAAAAGGTTGTCCTTCACACTTCACTGATATTTTAGTAGGCATCATCTCAGGATTAGAGACAAAAAAGGGAGAATATATGATTCGGTCCTCTTGAATTAGCATCTCCTTATGCTAGGAAAATAATCTCCTTATGGGTAAAATTATTTTCTCCCTAAACTAAAGGTTGTCCTTGACACTGATTTGATATTAGAGCAGGCATTGTTTCAGGATCAATAACAAAATAAGCAAAGTCTACAATCTGATCCTCTTAAATCAACATTTTCTTAGGTTAGGGAAACACCACAACAAAATACCCTTTTGGGGGCGGTTTTTCTAAATCCCCCCCCCACAAAAAAAAATTAGGTCTTTGGGGGAAATTCTTAAAAACCCCCCTCAAAAGTCCCGAAAATTGGACTTTTGGGGGTGGTTTTTAAACAACCA
>LPNX010065947.1:227469-245019 GCA_001517045.1 Pseudotsuga menziesii | reverse complement strand
ACCCCCCCCCCCCCCCCCCCCAAAAAAAAAACAACTCACACGATGGAAATTTTGCATGGGCGTCGTGAAATTCTGTAGGTACCTCCAAATTGAACGACGAGGATTAAAAAGAGGTGGAGATCTCATATCATGAAGGATTTCATGATGGGAACATGCATGCAAGATAACAAAGATATGGATCGTGAACTAGTGAATGGTCCAGATTCACTATATCCTCAAATATACGGATGAAATGTATTTCGCAATACAAAGATGCGAGGGAGAAAAAGAATATAGAGCTTGCTAAAGGCGGATAAAGGGCTGACTAGATGAACAATCTAGATCTAATCAGGTAAGGATCTATGGCCTAGAACCTTTTCATAAATAGAATATGCCCATTCTAAAGGTGCATTTCAAATCGCAAAATCAGTAAGGAATCAAGAAATCGACGGTTAAAAAGGATCCATGATGAGATTGATGGTTTAGATATAATTTCATAATGCGAGCTGCATAGAAATTAATGGCAACGACAAAATTGAGGGAGAATAACGAAATCAAAATATTATAGAAGATCAATGGTGCAAAATAGATCGGGCAGAAATGGAAGGCTGAGAAAAGTTTCAGTCACCAAAGATGCAAGAGAGTTAAGAATATGGAAAATCATAAAAGACTCTACATTCTTTTATTCGCTTGCATTGGTAGAAGAAGACGACTGACAGTACAGAAGGAGCCAATTCCTACAACATCCATCAACCACTTGTCAAACACCATTTAGTTCCTTGCCCCCCCCCCCCTGAAATTTGTATAAAGGGTTCAAGTGGAAAATATAGAAACTCGGGACTTAGAGTATTCTAAAGTAGAAGAACTGTTGGAGGATAGGAATGCTGATGTTTTTGACCCTATCCTTTTAAATGGACCCATTGAAGCTGTGAAAAAGAAGTTGAATTTGCTAAGGGACTAGGGAATGGAACTTCATAACATCTATCATGCCTTTTTTCACCTTTTTGCTACTGAACAAAACCATGGTTTCCCAAAATTTGTGGAATGGTGTGTAAACAACCATTCTCTGTCAGAAAGAGTCATAATGAACCTCGCCCGCTCCACTATTCTGTGTCCTATTAATTCCTCAGTCATTAAGAAAACCTTGTTTGTCCTTGAAGAGTTTACCTTAAAGGATAAATATTACAGTGAAGAGTCTATACTCCGATGTTTTAAGGATTCCACCATTGAGAAAAATAAAGAGTTTTTTAAGAGATGTTTCAAGCTAGAAGACGAGTCATCCATCCCATCATTCCCAATTGATGCAGCCCTATTTAAAGAAGAAACCAATTGTGTAGTAACCATGTTATGTCAATTTTTGGGTCTAGACACAAATAAATACATCACTAAAACCCTTATGAGTCTTCTCTTCATTTTAAGTACTTGTCCCGTTGAGTCAGAAAAACCCAGTCAGTCACTACAAGTGTCATGCATTACAGTTGATGAGTTCTTAGTTGAGAATATTCATTCTCAGCTAATGAACTTCCACAAAGCCAAAACTTTTAGGTTCCAGACATATCTATTGAATATGTTCCTTTCTTTCAACAAGGATAATCTACAGCTACCAAAAATTGTATTAACAAATGAAATGTACAGGGATTATACCAAGTTCATGAACTTCCTCATGATAGAGATTTATGCTTCCATTTTCTAGAAGAGTCTACCCTGGGTGTTGCCAAAGATGTGGGATCTATTGCCAGCTTCTACAAAAAATAGAATAGTTGATTGGTTCCTGTCTAAATATGGAACAATGATCAGACTGTATAGTTTCACTCAATCACCTTACATGTTACCATCCTTCCTGACTCCAAGAGTTTTCTCAATGGAGTTCCTCAGACAAAATTTGTTCGTAGAGATTGAAAACTTCCTAAAATATAAGAAGTTCGCTAACATCAAATACCCTTGGGTTGTAGGTCCATTCACCATCAAGAAAAATGGTTCTTTTCCAATGGTGGAAGGTTTACTTAGAGATTTAGGATTTGAGACAGAACCCTCAATCAACTATGACCCTCACCAGATTTTCTCAAACAAGAGAAAGACTCAAAAGAGAAATCCTTTTAAACACGAAGAGGTTATGGGATTGGAAGAATATTCTAATTGGTCTAATTACCCAAAGGAGGCCCCAAATATTGTTGACTTAGTTGAATATACAAGCTCTCCTACGGGAGAGGTTGTCTCTTTATTCCCTGATATATCCAATTTGGTTGCTACAACCGAGAGAATTAATCCATTGATCAAACAATCAGAAGGAAAGAATAAAAGATATTTTCCTGAGGCAATGGATATCGATGAGGAGGACAATGTTGAAACTCCTAAAAGGCAGAAGGTTGGAACTGAAGGACAACTTGTCCTAGATACATGTCCTAGATACAGCTGTAGACAAATAGAAAAGGAAAATGAAGATATTAGGTCCTTCATTTGAGGTAAAAGAGTATACATTTGCAGATAGTACTTCTGTCGATTCCTCCTCCCAATCAAAGAATAAAGTGAAGTTACTGGATAAATACAAAGGCATCAAAGAAATAATTTCACAAGAGACTCTGAAATTATATTCTGAAGTAAGATATATTTCTAATCAATATGTGTCTTTGGTTTCAATTAGGGATTATGTCAAAAACACTCTAAACTTGGCCTTGGAAACCAAGGACAGAGTTGCTAAACTAAAAATGAACCTAGATGATATCCCCATAGCTAATATGATTCATCTGCACAAGCAGACATGAGATATCTTGTTTAATCACTTGTTGAAGATCACGCTAGAATTATCCAAGTTACAGATCCTCAAAGGTAAAATTGAGAACCAATTGAGGCAAGAAAAGGTGGAAAATAAGTCCCACTAAACACAGATAAAGAAGCTGCAAACTAAGGTTGTTGGCTGCTAGAAGCCAATCTAATAAGGGAGCTGGGATCCAAAGGTTTCTAGATGAGAAAGGAAAAGACATTCAGTTATTGAAAAATAAGATTCTCATACTTGCAACCCAACTAATACAAGGTCCTGAACTAGCTGAGATAGAAAAATAGAAGGAGAACCTGAATAATCAGCTCACTGATTATCAAGCAAAATTATTGAAGTTTGCTGATAAAGAAAATCAATGGAAAAAAGACATGGCCTTGGTAGTAGAAAGTGAGAAATCCATGAAGGAAAAGTTTGAAGAAATGGAAAGAAAGTTATAGGAGAAAGAAAAGGATCTAGAATTGAGGATCATTCCTCCTGTGGATGGATCTAGTGAATAGGGCATAGTCCAGGCTATGTCACAGGTAAGTATTAAAGAGTTGGAAATCACTAGTTTGAAGAACTAGAATACAAATTTGAAGAACATAGCTGGAAAGAGAGAAATAGAAAGGAAGAAATTGGAAGACAAATGTAAGGAACTGGTGGATAAAAACAACAAATTGACAAAACAGGTTACAGTACAGTCAGCCTTACAGGGACCAAAACATCTCATATGGGATGTACTGATAGCAGAAGCAATCAAGCTCAAACCTTATTTAGATTTTATTGTTGATAAGGATATTGTTACAGAATCTTCTAGAAAAAATGTCTTGATAGTAAAACAGGTGTTAAATAAGAAACCTATTGACACAACTAATAATGCAATCAAGTTTTTGAACAGCTTGACAGAAGAGGAAATAAAGAAAGAAAATATCCAGGATAGGGTTTTGGTTATCACATGGGAAAGGAAAGTGGTAAATAAATATTATCATTTGGAAATAGTTCTAGAGAAAATTGATGTCATGCATCTTCAAATCAAGGAATTCATTGAACTGTTTAATCATTTATTTAGAAGAGGAATCCCTTTCTTCTGGGAAGAGAAAGGAGGAATGTGGTCTTTGAAATAATATAATGATAGGTTAATCAGTTGCATAATAGATCATAGACAGTTTTATGACATGCAACATCGATCATTGTCTAGAAAAACAGTGATAGATAAATTAACTGGAGATTTCAAGATGCTGCTTGACTTCAAATCCATATGTACAAAATTTCCAGAGTTCTCTTATGCCAAAAATGTGGAGCTTAGCATAATGGCGAAGGAGATGATCACTCTATATTTTCCAAATACTGATCAATGGAATCTAATTAATAACTTTGGGAAAATTAAATAGAGGTTGCACCAATAGGAGTCCTCTCATGTTACCTCTTGGTCTTGAGGAGGAATCTTGGACAGATTTTGAAATTTTATGGATAAGGAATGAGGACTGATGTAGCCCATTTGGAGTTGTAAACTTTTTACATCTCATCAATAAATTTTTATACTATTAGGTGTAATGTATATGGTGAATTCTACTTTTTAATACATATGATTTATGTAATTGTTGCATTCAACTCTGTCTGGTATATTATTGTTCAATTATAATTGGTTTTTCTTTTCGAATAAAATTTTCATTATATATGAACTTTGTAAGTTTGAAATGATAATATACATTTCCTAGCATGTCGGTTATTGTGAAGATGCTTCTATATTGTCTTCAAACTGTCTGAAAAACTCTTATTATAGACTTCTAGATATGGTTGGATACACCATACAACACTCTAGAGATCCACACTCTCACACCGTTGAGTGGAGAAAACAGCAGCCTACAATATCCACATGTGTTGCGGGAATTTTCTTCAACAAACAATTTGTGGCAGGCATCCTCTTAAGGATACTTGGACCAATTTTCCCATACTTAGCCAATTTCCTGATTTTCACTAATTTGCCGTATTTCTCCAGAATTATGTTATAATGCAACAATGATTTCATCTTCAATTTTTATGTTTAAAATTTAAACTTTGAAAGCTGATTCAGGTTTTTTATAGCTGAACAGGCACTATGTGGTTTGATTAAGTGAATTTAGCTCTGTAATGCATGTTGGGCATGCATTTGAGTAAAGAAATCCAAAATTGACTTGATTCAGTAAAATGCACACACATGCCTAATTTTTGTGTCAAATTCAATGAATAAAATAGGAGAGTCTTTTTCATTATTATTCCTCTTTGTCTAACACTTCAATAGTTCTCTTCAAACCCTAGTTCACTAAGGTCATTTCATTTTTCCTTCAAATTTGGCAAGTGAGATACCCAATGCGTAGAGGCCAACAAGGTGAATCCATCAAGACCACTTACATCTTTTGGAGCTTCTTTCTCTCTCCTTGGCGAGAATTTTTCTGGAGCAGTGCAAATATGGCTGAGAGGCACTTTTGGCAAGAATCCTCTTAAGGCTATTTGGACCAATTTTAGGCTACTTGGACCAATTTTCCCATACTTAAGGCTACTTGGACCAATTTTCCCATACTTAACCAATTTCCTGGTTTTCACTAATTTGTCGCATTTCTCTAGAATGATGTCATAATGAACCAATGATTTCAACTCCATTCCATGCCATGTGGTCATCATCCTTAGTGCAGGCATCAACCTTAATGTGGGCATCACTTAGCCCCTTTACAACACTTAGCCATTTTTCCTTTGTCTTTGGTATGCAACATAACATTTTTCTTCTAGTTTGGCAGGTCGATATTTTCCTTATCTGATCACCATAAGAAAAACCAATAGCATGGCTAGATATTCATTTCAATAATGAACATGATCATATGATCTGATGAATTTTATAATCAAAGGAACACCCCCTTGTAAGAATTTCCAAATGTTCTCTCAAACTCTTTGTCTAGCACTTAACCAATTCTCTTCAAACCCTAGGTCACCAAGGTGATTTCATTTTCCCTTAAAACTTGGAAAGTGAGATACCCAATGGGTAGAGGCCAACAAGGTGAATCCATCAAGACCAATTTCATCTTATGGAGCTTCTTTCTCTCTCCTCGGCGAGCATTTTTTTGGAGGAGTGCAAATATGGATGAGAGGAACTTTTGGAAGATTGATATCTTCTTCTTGAAAGACTTTTTGGTCAGGATAATGATATGGTTGGATGCACCATACAACACTATAGAAATCCACACTCTCAGAATATTTTTATCATCATCCTCTGAGCTATGGTGAGAATTTCCCTAAGGACAGTTAGGAAGGCTTTTTATGCCTACATAGACATTCTGTGGTTTGAATCAATGAATTTGTCTATGTAATGCATGTTGGGTGTGCATTTGAGTAAAGCAATCCAAAATTGACTTGCTTCAGTAAAATGCATGCACATGCCTGATTTCTTTGTCAAATTCGATGAATAAAATATGTGAATCTTTTTTATTATTATTCCTCTTTTAGCATTTTAATACTTCCAATTTTTTACTTGATACCTTCTCCTTTAGAATTTTTTTTAATTGAATATTTTTTTTTCTAGGACAATGTGTGCATTTCCTTGAGGGACTCAACCCTGATTACAGTTTACAATTTTGTTAGTCATCTAATTTTCTAAAATTCTAAATGGTGTTTTTCCGTTTTTCCATACCTCAACCTATCAAACACGTGCTGAACTAATTGAATGTCAAATACATCATTTAATATTATAAGCCTGTAAATGGTGGTTTTCTCTTTTCCATACCTGTCATATTCTGAATTTTCAACTGAGTGTCAAATATGTCACTTAACAAGGAAAAAATGTTCTACAGACGACATTGAGAATGATTGCATCACCCAGATGTGAACTCAACATTTCCTCGTGATAAACTATTTTTTCGCACCTTTCAATTATTCTAAGAGACAACACAGTACACATATCCAGATTTGGACTGACCCCATGGATTCCTTCCTAGCAGCTGTAGTCAATTACCAATCATTCTACTTCTTATGTATTATTGATAAATAGGTGTCACCATTATTAGTAGGCTATGTTATTAAATTGGTCTAATTACCCAAAGGAGGTCCCAAAGATTGTTGACTTAGATGAAGATCCAAGATTTCCTATAGGAGAGGTTGTCTCTTTATTTCTTGATATATCCAATTTGGTTGTTGCATCCAAGATAATTAATCCATTGTCCAGTCAATCAAAAGAAAAGAACAAAAGAGATTTTCCTGAGTAAATGGATATCGATGAAGAGGACACTGCTGAAAATCCCAAAAGGAAGAAGGTTGAAACTGAAGGACAACTTGTCCTAGATATAGCTATAGACAAAGGGAAAAGGAAAATGAAGATATCAGGTCCTCCATTTGAGGTAAAAGAGTATACATTTGCAGATAGTACTCCTGTCGATTCCTCCTCCCAGTCAAAGAACAAAGCAAAGTTAGTGGATAAATGCAAAGGAATCAAAGACATAACTTCACAAGAGAGTTTGAAATTATATTATGAAGTGAGAAAGATTTCTAATCAATATGTGTCTTTGGTTTCAGTCAGAGAATTATGTCAAAAACACTGTGAACTTGGCCTTGGAAACCAAGAACAGAGTTGTTGAACTAAAAATGAATCTGGATGATATCCCCATACCTGACATGATTCATTTGCACAAGCAGACATGAGATATCTTGTTTACTCACTTGCTAAAGATCACTCTGGCGTTATCCAAGTTACAGAGCGCCAAAGGTAAAATTGAGAACCAATTGAGGCAAGAAAAGGTAGAAAATAAGGCCCACCAAACACAGATAAAGAATCTGCAAACTGAGCTATTGGCTGCAGGAGGACCATCTAATAAGGGAGCTGGGATCCAAAGGTTTTTGGATGAGAAAGAAAAGGACATTCAGTTATTGAAAAAGAAGATTCTCATACCTTCCACCCAGCTAATACAAGGTCCTGAACTAGCCGAGATAGAAAAAGAAAAAGAGAACCTGAATAATCAACTCACTGATTGTCAAGAAAAATTATTGAAGTTTGTTGATAAGTAAAATCAATGGAAAAAAATGACTTGCTTTAGTAAACTACACACACGTGCCTAGTTTCTTTGTCAAATTCAATGAATAAAATAGGAGAGTCTTTTTTATTATTATTCCTCTTTTAGCATTTCAATATTTCCAATTTTTTACTTGATACCTTGTCCTTTAGATTTTTTTTTATTGAATATTTGTTTTCAAAGACAATGTGTGCATTTCCTCGAGGGACTCAACCCTGATTATGGTTTACAATTTTTCTAGTCATCTAATTTTCTAAAATTCTAAATGGCATTTTTTTCGTTTTCCCATACCTCAACCTGTCAAACATGTGCTGAACTAATTGAGTGTCAAATACGTCATTTAATATTATAAACCTATAAATGGTGGTTTTCTCTTTTCCATACCTATCATATTCTGAATTTTCAACTGACTGTCAAATACGTCACTTACAAGGAAAAAATGTTCTACAGAACATCAAATTCTATGACTCAATGAACCTTAATCGAGTCAGATTCTAATGACATTGAGAATGATTGCGTCACCCAGACGTGAAATCAGCACTTCCTCAAGATAAAAAAATATTTCCCACCTTTCATTTATTCGAAGGGCCAACATAGTACACATATCCAGATTTGGACTGACCCCATGGATTCCTTCCTAGAAGCTGCAATTAATTAGCAATAATGTTGCTTCTTATGGAACATTGATAAATATGAGTCACTGTTATCAGTAGGCTATGTTATTAAATTGAGCACATAGATTTGTGGACCAACACACAACTCACAAGATATATCATACAATTCTACTCAACAATTGAAGAATGAAATAGTGAAAAAATGGCTTGCAACTGTGAATGCTTTCATTAATAAAGAATAATTAGATAATAAATTACAATTTAATACACTGGTATTAATAACCAGTAAATTCGAATGCATGAGAGAGGAATTCAAATTTTTTGACTCTACCTTACTGCATGGATAACTGGACATGTTTAAATCATTATCAGAGCTTAACTAGTTAGCCTCAGTTGCCTCAATCAGTGCACCAGTCACTTAGAATCGATTAACTAGCCTAACTGAATGTGGTAGGTGAGGAATTGCACCTTCCCACATGCAATCAATCAATGACTGGTGCTAACTAAATGTAACTAGATGTAACTAAATGTAACTAACTCCTAACTAGGATTAACTAGTCACTAACTAAACTCCACTGAGGAGGTTGGTTCCAACACTCCCAGTGGCTCCTAAATTGTAGAGATTGGTCTAGGAGGATCCTAAAATGATGCATGCAAGTGCAGTCAGTGGAATTTAGCCTCAAATAATGTTCCCCACACTCTAGTAATTGGTACACGTGGCCCAATTAGGCCATGTGGAGCCAATGATGCTAGTGACTAAATATAGACTGAAAGACTCCTAATTTAGACATGATTGACCAAATTGGACAAGGGAGGATTATTATCCTAACACACCCCCTGAATGCTAACTTGGAAAATGTTTGGGCCCTGGTAAATAAGACCATAGTTCACCCATTACAGCTAAATCAAAGTAACTTCTTAATACAAGGAACCAAGAAAAAACCACATGGGAAAAAAGCCCTCCTCAAACTAAGCAGGTATAATCAGGATCAATATGGTTCTTCTATGCACACGTATCCTAGGGCCTGGAATGTGAAATTATCCATCATTATTTCTGGATGAATATCCCTCTTTGGAAGAACAATAATATGCTCAACTAAATCAGAAATATATGCAGCTGTTGGATGAAAACTGGACCCAGTGTAGAGCAACTGAAATCAACTGATAAGAGAGAAAATGTGCTTGAGGATTCGAACCATGTGAATAACACTCAAAACACTGATATGTTTCAGCCTTGAACATTAAACCATGAGTGGTAAAATCATCCCCAAGTGTTAGGAGCAAGTGTCCAGGAGGATGTAGAATGTCTTCCTCTTTACTAGTTCTGTGAGGAGATGAGCATGTGATCAAAGATAGAGAAGCCTTGGGACTGTGGAGAGAGAATGATTGAGCTCCATAATATTATATAGTTTCATAAATTACTAATTATTCACAAAATAAAATATCTGCAACCTCATAATAGGAAACTAACACCAAATCCCTAGCAGCAAATTTGAAGAAGACTTGTGGTACTTGATTTTTCACACCGATATTGGTGAGAGAAGCTACAAGCATGACTGAAAGCTATTGGAATCAAAATTTTGAACCAAATATTATCAGATAATATCCAAATAATATTATATCATATCCAAATAATTTCATATCAGATCCAAAGGTGTGGAATGAAATCAAATCCCCAGCAACAATTTTGAAGGAGACTTGCGGTACTTGTTTCTTCACACCAAAATTGATGAGAAAAGATACAAGCAGTACTAAAAGCTCATGAAGCTGAAATATTGAACCAAGTAATATCAAATCAGGTCCAATAATATCATATAAGATCCAATAAATTTCATATAATATCCAAAAGTATTTTTCACCGAGACGGTAGGTGCACAATTTTCTCCTTTTTCAAAATTCTGAATATTGGTGCATGCAATCCTATATGAATTTGCTGGAATATCTAGATCAAGGATAGTGAATGGATCACTCCTAAAATATGATATTTTTTCCAAAATATACAAGGTATTACTTATCTGTACACCAACAACAACATTAGAGGGAGAGAAATCATATTCCTCTTCACTTTCAGAAGCAATCACTGGCAAATTTTGCACATAATTTAATGGAGAATCACTGGAAAATGTTTGCATAGAAGTGCATCAGTTTTTTTCTTCAATATCATAGATTCCAATTTCTCCTTCAGTATCATCCATATGAGAAGATGAGATATCAGAGATCTCACAAACTTTCAGAGCATCAGGAGAAGGAGTCACTGCAAAGAGACTTTCTTCAATTCAAATTGACTGTGTAGAAGATTTTGCTTCTTCTTCATCTTGAACAACTTCATCATAGAGAGTAGAGGCTGAGAATTTTGGATCAAGAACTATTTTGGTGCTAGGTGTGCTCTCCAAATTTCTATTCTAATCCTCACTATGCTTGCCAAAGGTTCTGTCCAATTTTGGCCAGAGATCCTTTGGGTATTCAATAGATTTAGTGAGGTGGCGCAAGCTAGGAGAAAGGGACAGACCTATTTCTCCAAAGACTGCATTACCATAATTTAGCCAGTCATTCTCATTATCATAATACTCTTTACCAATTCCAATAGACACCTCATAGAGATATTGTCTCTTGAGAGATGCAATCATCTACAACTTACATTCTGAATAGCTTGTGAATGGGGTGAGAAGAGGAACTGATGAATTCATTTGAAGTTGTACCTAAAAAAACACAAAAGGGGCACCATAAGGTCAGAAATCCTATAGTTTTCAAGTGTTCATCACACCCATCTTAGTTAATCAAGAAATCTTGATTAACAATTCCTTTGCTTAGCAATTCTGTGGTAAACTTGTCGCTTCTGGTGCAATGCTGGAAGGAGCAATTTTGCTCAAATTTTTTTTTGATCCAAGTATGAATCTGTAGTAGGAGAAATTCCTTATCCTGCTAAGGCTCTAATACCATATTAAATTAAGCACATAGATCCGTGGACCAACAAACAATTCACAAGATAGATCATACAATTTTAAACAACAATTAAAGAATGAAACAGTGCAAAAATGGCTTACAACTGCGAATGCTTTCATTAATCAAAAGTAATTAGATAATTAATTACAATGTAATAAAATGGTATAAATAACCATTAAATCTGAATGCATGAGAGAGTAATTCGAATTGTTTGACTCTACCTTACTGCATGGATAATTGGACATGTCTAAATAATTATCAAAGCTCAACTAGTTAGCCCCAGTTGCCTCAATCAGTGCACCAGTCAGTTAGAATCGGTTAAATAGCCTAAAGGAATGTGGTAGGTGAGGAATTGCATATTCCCACATGCAATCAATCAATGAATAGCGCTAAATGAATGTAACTGGATCTAACTGAATGTAACTAACTCCTAACTAGGCTTAACTAGTCACTAACTGAACTCAACTGAAGGAGGTTGGTTTCGACACTCCCAGTGGCTCCTAAATTGTAGAGATTGGTCTAGGAGGCTCCTAAACTGATGCATGCAAGTGCATTCAGTGGTAGTTATCCTCAACTAGTGTTACCCACACTCTAGTAACTGGTACATGTGGCCCAATTAGGCCATGTGGACCAAAGGATGCTAGTGACTAAATATAGACTGAAAGAATCCTAATTTAGACATGATTGGCCAAATTGGAAAAGGGAGGATTATAATCCTAGCATATGTATTGAATCCATTATCTATTTTCATTTTTTTTTTCTAGTATGGCCGTAGATGTGCGCAAATTTGATTTCACTGATAGTATGAGTGAAATGGGTATAATTGGAAATAATTGGAGATATTCTCATCTGGGTTCGATTGCTTTCACTGGCAGTTCCATTCCATATTATCATTTTTATGTTCATTTGGAAGCCATTTCCCATCACTCAGTGAAGTATTTCCTGCACTGAATCAACACCCTGTCCCTCTTCAACAACCCGACCATTCCCTCTCGGTGGCATAATAGGATTGATTTCTTCAATTCCAGCTATTAATTTCTCCATACCAATGGGTATTGCGTGTTTTTTTTCACTGAGCCATTTTTGTCTCGGCATTTCTCTCTTCCTTATCATTTTCTTATTTCATTGGAATTTCCATTTTGTTTTAGTGAGACCTCTCATTCAATGTGTATCACTGTTATAATTATTCTCTGCTCGCATATGGCATACAGATAAATGGAATGCAACTTTCTCTTCCACTCCCTTTCTACCCCTGTTGTTGAAACATGTCCACTTCAGCCCTGTTTTCCCCCTTGTGTTGCACTACCATGTTAGCCTTTTTCCATAGTAGTTGGTATCTTCGTTTGAAGACAAGAAAGTACAATAGAGGATGGGTTGGCTCGAGGGTGAATCAACATTTCAGTTCACTCTAATGAAATCCACTTGTAACATGGTCAATCTGACCCTTGAAGTCTATAAATAGAATGTAATAGGTAGTAGGGACAATTATTATTGAAGGTGTTGTTTGATGTTACTGATTCAACTGTAAACTAGCCCTCTTCCCTATAATGAAATCATTATATAATAAAAACATTTCTTGGGCCCCTTTTAAAACTTTCTTGAGTATCAATTTGGTTATATTTTTGCATTATCTCTATTTTTTCCTGGGAATGTATTATATATGTTATGTTCTCATTTATTTATTTCTGTAAGGAAGGATGTTGATTTATATTATAATAAAAAATATACAGATGATACAAACTTGTAGAGCCATGAGATTGGTTTCCAAACAACTATCCAATTCAACCTCTTTTCTAAGTTGTCCTTGTCATGCCAAAATTCTATAAATACAAGATTTACTAGAGAAACTATGATGCCCGTGAACAAGAAACCAACATTTACAATTGTTCTGTTCTCATTTAAAATGTTGGATGCATTCTTATTTCACAATAGAAGTTTTTGTCTGAAATTAAAACTATACTAGTCTAATTAGGTTTTTGTATGCAAAATTCCAAATTTCATACCTAGAGTGTACTTCGATTGGAATTGGTGTGCATTTTTAGTTCTGGCCATGAAAAAATGGAAAATACTATCATTTGTTGTTTTGGATGACTTGGATTTTACTGTAGATCATACAATTTACAGAAATGAGTAGAAGAGTTTGTAGAAAAGGTTGGTATCTCTATGTTATAGTGCAATTTATTCAATACAACATGAAATGCAGGCCAATGTGTGTACTTCCTCAAGGGACTCAACCCTGTTTTTCACAATGTGGAAATCACGTAAATTTGGAGTTTCCTTGTAGAGCATAAGTTTTTATGTCTAAAATTTAAACTTTGAAAGCTTATTTAGGTTTTTTATGCCTGAACAAACACTCTATGGTTTGAATCAGTGAATGTTGCTTTGTAATGCAGGCTGGGCGTGCATTTGAGTGAAGCTATCCAAAATTGCCTTGCTTCATTAAAATGCACGAACATGCCTAATTTCTTTATCAAATTCAATGAATAAAATATGAGATTATTTTTTATTATTATTCCTCCCCTTTTAGCATTAATATATTTCATATGTCAATTCATTTGTAGAATATATTACGAAGAATATATTTCATCATTTGTAGTTTCATACACACTTCTAAGAATCGGTTGCACATTACACTCTTGTAGATATAATAAAAATGCACATATGGATTACACATTACACTTGTATTACACATTAGAAACACATTAATTGTATCAAAATATATGCATTTCCGCAAAATACTTACAAGTTATATTACAACAATATTAGTATGTACATAGACATCAAATGTACACCATATTATTCTAGAACTCTAGGTTTCTTGGGAGGTTTTTGCAATTCCTCCTTTTTAGAATAAGAAAATTTGCTATATATTCTCTTGCCTTTTCCAGAACCCTGCAGTTCTACAGAAGCTTCATCAGCCATATGTTGTAATTGTTTTTATTTCTCTTTCACTTATTTTTGCAAGATTTATCACTTTTGTATGCAATCTATCTTTTTCTTCTAGGCATTTCTTCAACATTTCTACATTATTATTTTTCTCCTTTGACTGCTCATCTTCCTTTCTTTTAAGATAATCCTTTGTCCACTTCATCCCAAATTGAACTGCACTTAATTTTCTCTTGACCTGTTGTACCTCCTTCTCAAGCTCTTGTGCCCTCAAATTTGTATCGAATGAGTATACAAAATTTCTTTTGCCACAGGTTTCTCCTTCAAAGATTTAATTTGGGATTTCAAATCTTGTATCTCACTATCACATCCCAAATGTAGTGCTTTTCCCTTCTCCAATAGTTTTTGGTGAAGGTCTCTAATTTCAGCCTCCTTCTCCTCTATCTTCTTCTTCAATGTTGGATTTGATGAGCCATATGTAAAATCTACAACATGGATTGTTGAAGCAGCTTCATTCAAGGTCTTCTCTAGTTGTTGCAAGGACCTCTGAAACTAGATTAAGCTCTCCATAGTTACATCACCAAGTTTTGTAGTGCCAAATAGTTTTGGTGTGCTTCCCTTTTTACCCTTGACTTTGGATTCTTTTGTTGTGCTAACCTTTTTACCCTTGAGTGTTGATTCTTTTCCTCTTCCAGCTCTTTTAGCCTCGAGAGTTGATGAAATCCTTTCAATTCTCTTATTTTGTAGCAACTCGTTTTTTTTAATTGTTTTATTCAATTTTTCCAATCTTGTTTCATATTCTGCAGTCTCATTTTGTTGTTTAATGATCATTTCTCTCATTTTATTTTCAAACTCAACCTTCAAACCAAAAATAAATGTTTCTTTTTTCTTCAATTCTTGTTGAAGTTCTACTTCCTTACCAAATACAGTCTTAAGTGGTGGCATGCTCAAAACTTCAGGCTTGTTTTTCAACTCATTTTCAAGTATCCCTATAGTTTCCTCATATTTTTTTCTTTTTAGCCTGAAACATGTCTTTCAGTATGTCAAGGTCAGAAATCGATTCTTGTAGAACAACGCTAAATTTAGAACATTGATCCTTAATAAGTTTATCCTTCTAGCCAATTATTTTTTCAGTTTCAACCATTTTTTTCTCTAAACCTATAACACGATGTACCAAATCAAGAATTTGGGCATCCTTAGTTCTACACAATTCATCACTAGCTATGAAGGAATCCTCCCAAAAGGTAGGATTTTCTTTGAAATGCACTATTTTATAAAATAAAGAAAAAACAAATCTACCATCAAAAGAATATTTGCCATGAATCAGGTCTTCATCACTAGTCGGTGAATGGTCCATATCATTGTTCACAAATTCCTCCCATTGATCTGCATTTTCATTTCCATGCATTCCAGCCAAAGTTGTGACAACAACATATTCTTCAGGGAAAAGTGAAGGCATATCATTTCCCACAAATTCCATATTGTCCTCGAAAGGTTGTCTATCTAGTGTTGATGTATTGACAGTAGAAACTCCTTCTACATTGTTCTTTAAAGACGGTTGAGGTAATTCCTCATTTTTTTGTTGTTCTTTAGGATTCCTAATGTATGTTCTAATAGAATTTGATGCTACAACACTCGGTCGACATAAATCAATAATTTTTTGTAGTGTGCCCGGGTAACTGAACTTGACCCTCTTCAATTTACTATATTGTAATGCAGAGTGCAATTTCCTAGCCAATAGATGAGGGACATCTATGGCCATGTCTTCAAACCAGTGCATGGCCAACTTCATGCAATCATGCGAAATATCATGCCTCTTGTGGTGATTCATAATGGTCCTAAGGATAATATGACTCAGGGTTTTGTATATTCCTTGAGGAACATATTCCATTTTTAGACCATTCCTGGGAACAACAGCCCATTTCCCACAAATTTTAATGGTTGTATGAATCTTTTCTAGCTTGGTGGTTTTCCATGAGTTTAACATTTCCCCCTCTCTTCATGGAATTTTTGTTTCTCTGGAAACCAAATCGGGGTCTAGATGAACCCTATTCCAAAAAATATGCAATTCCATAGCCTCGTGATCATAACTATAGATGGCATCATCTATCTCATCATCTTGGAAACTAAAATGTCCAAAAATAAACCTATCCACTCTTGCTCTTAAAAGGATATTTAACATAACAGTTGGCCATATGGTTGTATCACTCCATTCATCAGCATTCTCTTGTAAATTTTCCACTATCAACTATTCATCCTGGGAACCCTGTGCTTCTCCTGATTCCGTGGTAGATAAGGCCCTTGTGTTTGTTTCCATGGTGCAAGACACCCATGTTTCATCTATTTCCATAGTACGAGATGACCCAATTTCAATTACAGTCGTGGTTGGTTTGGTATGCACGCTGAGGAATGCATGTTGAGGAATTCAAGATTAGGAATGCACACTAAGGAATGAATGCTGAGGAATGCAAGCTTAGGAATGCACACAGAGGAATGCATGCTGAGAAATGCAAGCTTAGAAATGCACGATAAGGAATTCACGCAAATGAGTTTTTTTTAATTGACTTCACGTATATTTTTTTTTCACAAATTCAGGTATATTGGGCTATGATGTCAATGTCCCTATATCATATGAAATAAATGTTTTCATAAAATACATAAACTTATCCTGGTCTCAATTGAGTTAAGAAATCATCTTACTATTATTGTTATCTATTGCATATGAATTTGTTTCTTGATGCAAGCTTATTCCTTTAAATATTTAATTTTGGTCATTTTGTTATTCTTTCTACAATGTGGAAAATAAATTATATTAATGTTAAAGGTGATCAAAAGTGATCATTGAAACTACCAATTACATCATGCAGAAAACCTTCACTACTACATTTCGATCCAAAATCCGACGGTTACTTCCGATGGCGCGTGGATTTTTCTTGTTAAACTTACCAAAAATCAAAAGGATACATTTTTTTTTGCAAATGTGGCCACAAGCGTCGGTTAAGCGATGGCTATTTGATTTGTGAATGTTCAAAGCGACGGCTATTTGATTTGTGAATGTTCAAAGTTTGTGTTGATGTGCGAATGTTCAAAGTTCGAAAGCGACGGAGGAACCGTCGGTTAAGCGACGGCGCGCTATTTATCATAGGATGAAACAATGTTATGCCTCGCCCCACCACAAAAAACAAAAAACATAAATTACAACCCTGCGGCCACAAACAAACCTCGCTACAGCACCAGTGAAAGAAAGAGATGTGACCCCCGCGGCCACAAACAAACCTCGCGACAGCACCAGTGAAAGAAAGAGAGGAGAGGGGTCACAGTGGATAGATGGCACACATGG
>LPNX010065947.1:163011-219530 GCA_001517045.1 Pseudotsuga menziesii | reverse complement strand
CCATCTAATCGTATGCTACCCACCTTTTTTAATGGATTTTATTCGCCACTTGAGATTCAGTCGGCACACAAAGCATGAGTGCAACTATAAATTGTTGCTATTTTATTTCTAACATTCAATTGTAGTTTTCTTCTAGGTTAAAATACTTCCTATACTTCAAGGTAACAAAAAAATTGACTTTGTATATCAATCTTTTTTAAAAGTCTCCTTACTTAATTATCATCTCTTAACCTTGACTTTCATTATGATTAGTGGAAATCGTCAACAAACTGTCACAATTACTGAAATTTTTTAATCTTCCATGGACTGTCACGATTTTTTCCTTTTATTTTGGAAAGATGAGTCCTTGCATTTTAGGCAACTTGAGGTTCTTGTTCTGCAACTTTTAATGCAGAAACAAGGAGAGACTAGAAACTGTATGAATTTTTTTTAACTTAATTTATCATCTATAATCATAAATTCAATATTCAGGCATGCTGCTCTAACAGTTTAGTTGCAGGTTTCTGAGTTTTACAGCACAAAATATCAGTTCGATTGCAGATTTGGGGTCATACACACCCCCAAAAGTTCATCAATGAAGCCTTAAATCATCTATGGATTCCCCCTTGAGATTAGAAAATCACTAACCCAGAGCGAGAGGGATTTGTGTGAGGTGACATTGGCACATTTCCCCAAGTTATCCAGTCACCTTGGGTATTTCTGCAAAGCATTCCCAGGTAACAACAGAAGCTATCAGTTTCTTGTTAATGTTCAATATGAATGTGTCTGAGTTTAATAAAGCTTGTGAGCATGCCATGTGAATTGGACTGTGGAGAGCCAGACTCTGCCTGAAGATCAAATGAATTGGGTTTGTACTATGTAGCTGGAAATCAAGTCGCATTTGTCCATCTAATGACAGTCTTCATTGTGTGTCTGGGTGAATTTTTTCTCAACGGTTTGTATGATAAGATTTGCTTTAGTATATTTTTGCAAATGCTACTGCCTGTAGCCAAGGATTGCCATATGATTATGTGTTTGATAAAATATCTTTCTCGATGTTATCACCCATGTCTGTCAAATATAATTCTCATGAAAATATGTTTTGCTATTTAAGCAGTCAATGTAACAATTTAGGTTTATATTTACATAGTTTAGAAAAAAAATTAAAATTATGCTTTCCCTTCTGTTACCCCAAGTTTTGCATGGGCATGCATTTGTGGTTTTTATCACATTCTTGATGATTCTGTATGAGAAGAGACTGGAGTTTGTAAGAGAGGTGTTGTTCCTTGGATAACTGCAGGGGCATACTTAAAATCTGGTAGTTTGTGAAGTAGTATCACAGTAATTTCTTAAAGGAATGATCCCTACAGTCAAAATGCAGCTCGTCGAGACTAAGTGCCAGTAAGACTCGGCCTTCGTCCTGTGCATCTAAACAATAACAATAGTGCAAATTTGAGTTTGGTAAACAATAAAAAATGATCCTGAAGAAATTGTGGTAGCATCAGAGGTTGTTTCAGACTTGTTTCCAGCCTTTCATATCAGCCATAAAAGGAACATATTTAGGGTGGTTTTTCACTGCCTAGGCCGTAAAATACCTTCAACCTGTAGCTTCCTCTCTGCATATGGGCTAAGTGTGACCCCATGAGCTTTGGTGAAGTTGTGATGTGGCAACTTCTCTGCAGTTGTGTGGCAGTTCAGGTCATCATATGCAAAATCCTGGAATTTTCATAGTTGAAGCAAATTGGTCAGAACAGAAGATCCTTGTGATTCCACAAAGAATGAGTCCATGGCTTTATCCCAGTTTTTATGAAGAAATTGGAGGATTCAGAACGTATTGGAAAATTTCATTCCTCTAACAAAATCCAGGTTCAGCGTCAAGTGCAACAATATCAAGGTCAAACGTTTACAAGTCCAGAGAAGCCCTGTGAAGCTTAACCTTGTGAAAAAAGGGGATTTGAAGCCCCAGACCTTCACTAGTGAAGATCGCTCCATCTTTGTGACTAGACCTGCTCACAATCCAAAGTAGATGAATGTGAAGAAAATTACCCAACTTTTGTTAAGATGTATGGCTATTGGTTGGGGACAGTATGATAGTTTTGAACAGCCTTAATCCAACATTCATCTCCCAGTTTTGGAGCTTTGATTTGATGGAAAACAGAGGGTTTCTATTAGGATGTTTACACTGTTTTGTGCAAGTGTAAACTATAAAGCCTTTAGATTTTGAATGATATTGCAAGTCTTAAATGTCTATCTCATTCTTGCTTCCTAATTATGCCCTCTATGTGTATCACCATTCTAGTCCATGTAACTAATGGTAATGAAATCAATACTGTTTAACGTATAGGATGATCAGCTTATTCCAATAAACTATACACGGCTAAAGCTAAGCTAATACCTAAGTTGTTTACACACATGTATTGATTATGCTTATTACCCATGTTTCAACCATTGTAAGATATGGAACTCATAGCCCATTCGATAAAGGAAACGCATACTATTTTACCAGTATTAGCTATGTGTAATCGATTACAAGAATACATACTCCTGTATCCAATAGGTTGTTAGCTTATATGGACCTGTATTAGACTCGAGTAAAGTGTAAGATATGACTAGAGCTCTAATCCCATATGAGTTATAACATCACGATTGTTCCCCAAGGAATGATAGAAGAAACATGGACCCTTCATGAAACGTAATGATACTAGTATGATTACCCTTTGCCCATACTTGCTTGAATACAAGCTATGTTATAGAGATCATATTAATGTAATACAAATGCTTAAACTAAACACAATGACTAGAATGTAACAGCTTGGAATCCATAACTCTTAGTGGTATCACTTACAGCTTATTCAAGCTAACTAAGCAAGCTCATATTGCTTTGATTACAGTCTTTTTCATCACTGTTATTAAGCGTTTTACTAAGCTTCATTAGCCTTACATCAAACTTATTATAGATATGACGTATCCTTGCAATGGTCTGTTCATTACTAGTATCACAACAGCTCTTTACGTAATAAATTTCTTGGTTTGTGCCATGATATATTGAATCTTGTCACCTTTATTGAAACATAGTCAATGTGGAATGTACCTTCTACAATCTTTAATGGACCTTAAGCGACTCTGATCTCCCTGAATAGACACGCTTTATTGGTTACTAGTAGCTTGACCCATGTATATCTCCAGTGTTCCTTGGTTGGCAGGCGGAGACTTAGTTTAGTTTTCGTTCCAAGCTCTAATATATATAAGAGTTTCACTGCACCAATTGAAGACCGAAGTCGAAAAGGCCCTCATATGTTCCTAGTAAGACCGATATAGAGATTGAAACTGCCGATTGGAAGTCAACAAGGGTTGGTTGGTGGGTTTAGTCCAGATTGAAATTTTATAACTTTCACTGCCGTCGATAACTAGGCAGCATTTGATAACTTTGGTTTTTAAAATATATGTATAAGAATTAGCAAAAAAAAAATTTAATTTTTTTTTTTAAATTTCCACAAGCGTCGCTTAAGCGACGGTTTATTCTGTCGCTTTTCCGACGCCTTTTCTAGATAGCCGTCGCTTCTCCGACGGTAATATGTGTCGCTTTTTCGATGTTTAGTTTAATATACGTCGCTTCTCTGACGGTTGTAGGTGTCGCATATCCGACTCTTTTAGTTGATATTCGTCGCTTAAGCGACGGTTATGAAGGCTATTTTCTCAAAAAAAAATTACTACCGTCGAAAATATTCTGTCGCTTAAGCGACACTTTACATTTAAGCGACAGTTACATAGGTGTCGCTTAACCGATGGTTATTTAAGTGTCGGCTAACCGACGACAATTTTCCGACGCTTAAAAAAAATCAAAGTGTCGTACATGCGACAGGAAAGTGTCGAAAATCCGACATGACGGCCGTCGGATTTTTGGTCGAAATGTAGTAGTGCTTAATGGAGTTCCTTAAGAAAATCCATGCTATTGACATTAAAAGCCAAGTATATAGATAGAAGATGTTACCGACTCATACAGTTGTCAGAAGATGAAGTTATCAAAACCCTCGATCAATCACTATAAATATCCTAAAACCTATATGACTTATCATCTAGAGTACAGATTATAGCCATGAAGGTATCCTTTGTAATTTTGGTGCATAGTTGGTTTACAGAGATTGAAAGAGAATTTGTAGGTAATGCTCTCCCATGTGATCTTGTGGGGATGAATTCTAAGCTTATGAGTCAATACATTGACTTTGTTGTTGATATATTGTTGGTGACTATGCTCCAAGGTTTTATATTATGTACTAATCAAAATCATTGCATTCTTATGGTTCATCTATTGATTCAGTAGTGCTATTGTGGGGTTGGCCAGGGCTTTATTTGTAAATTATTTTTGTGATGCATTCAGGTTTCCTTGTGTTGTGCTAAATTTTTTCATGTGCTACAGAGTTGTCTTTTTCCAAGGGAAAAAAATATAAATGCATGGGTTAGATACCCAATGGGTAGAGGCCAACAAGGTGAATCCATCAATACCACTTTCATCTTCTGGAGCTTCTTTCTCTCTCCTCGACGGGCATTTTTCTGGAGCAGTGGAAATATGGATGAGAAGCACTTTTGGTAGATTGATATCTTCTTCCTAAAAGACATTTTGGTCAAGCTAATGATGTGGTTGGATGCATCATACAAAACTCTAGAGATCCACACTCTCAGAATATTTTTATCATCATCCAATGAGCTGTGGCAGGCATTTCCTTAAGGCTAGTTAGGAATATTTTACCAATAATTCCATACTTAGACAATTTTATATCTTCTCCTAGGCTTTGTCTAATTTCCCTAAACCACAGTTGTGGCGGGTCCATAAATTCTTCTTCAAGGTCTCTTTGGACAAACTGAGACCATGGTTGAGTAAATAAAACATCAACCTACAATATCCCCATGTGTTGCGGACATTTTCTTCAACACACAGTTTGTGGAGGGCATCCTCTTAAGGCTACTTCGACCAATTTTCCCATACTTCGCCAATTTCCTGATTTTCACTAATTTCTCGTGTTTCTCCATAATGATGTCATAATGCAACAATGATTTCATCTTAATGCCACATCATCATCTATGCCATTCCATGCAATGCTAGAATCATCCTTAGTGCAGGAATCAACCTTAATGCAGGCATCACTTATCTCGTTTACAACACTTAGCCATTTTTCCTTTGTCTTTAGTATGCAAGATAAGATTTTTCTTCTACTTTGGCGAGTTGATATTTTCCTTATCTGATCACAATAAGAAAAAAAAAGAGCATGGATAGATATCCATTTCAAAAATGTACAGGACCATATCATCTAATCAATTTTATTATCGAAGGAACACCCCCTTGCGAGTATTTCCAAATGGTCTCTCAAACTCTTTGTCTAACACTTAACTAGTTCTCTTCAAACCCTAGGTCACCAAGGTGATTCCATTTTTCCTTCAAAATTCGGAAGTGATATGCCCAATGGGTAGAGGAAAACAAAGTGAATCCATCAAGACCACTTTCATATTCTAGAGATTATTTCTCTCTCCTCGGCAGCATTTTTCTGGAGCAGTGCAAATATGGCTGAGAGGCACTTTTGGAAAATTGATATCTTCTTCCTGGAATACTTTTTGGTTAGGATAATGATATGGTTGGATGCACCATACAACACTCTAGAGATCCACAATCTCATAATATTTTTATCATCATCCTATGAGTTGTGGTGGGAATTTCCCTTAGGCCAGTTAGGCATATTTTACCAATAATTCCATACTTGGACAATTTTTTATCTTCTCCTCGGCTTGGTCTAATTTCCCTAAACCATAGTTGTGGCAGGTCCATAAATTCTTTTTCAGGGTCTCTTTGGACAAACTGATACCATGGTTGAGTAGACAAAACAACAACCTACAATATCCCCATGTGCTGTGAGAATTTTCTTCAACAAACCATTTCTGGTGGGCATCCTCTTAAGGCTACTTGGACCAATTTTCCCATAATTAGCCAATTTCTTGACCACTAATTTTCCATATTTCTCCAGAATGGTTTCATAATGCAACAATGATTTCATATTCATGCCACATCATCATCTATGCCATGCCATGCCATGCCGAGATCATCCTTAGTGTGGGCATCAACCTTAATGCGAGAATCACTTAGCTCCTTTACAACAATTAGCCATTTTTTCTTTGTCTTTAGTATGCAAAATAAGATTTTTCTTCTATTTTGGTAGGTTGATACTTTCCTTATCTAATCACCATAATAAAAACCAATAGCATGGCTAAATATCCATTTCAACAATTAACATGACCATATCATCCCATGAATTTTATCATCAAAGGAACACCCCCTTGCGAGCATTTCCAAATGGTTTCTCAAACTCTTTGTCTAACACTTAACCAGTTCTCTTCAAACCCTAGGTCACCAAGGTGATTTGATTTTTCCTTCAAACTTGGAAAGTGAGATACCCAATGGGTAGAGGCCAACAAAGTGAATCCATCAATACCACTTTCATCTTTTGGAGCTTCTTTCTCTCTCTTGGGCGGGCATTATTCTGGAGCAATGCAAATATGGATGAGAAGTACTTTTGGCAGATTGATATCTTCTTCTTGGAAGACTTTTTGGTCAGGGTAATAATATGGTTGGATGCACCATACAACACTCTAGAAATCCACACTCTTATAATATTTTTATCATCATCCTATGAGCTGTGGCGGGAATTTCCCTAAGGCCAGTTAGGCATATTTTACCAATAATTCCATACTTGGAAAATATTTGATCTTCTCCTAGGCCTGGTCTAATTTCCCTAAACCAAAGTTTTGGTAGGTCCATAAATTCTTCTTCAGGGTTTCTTCTTGATGTTATTAATTTGTCTATTGAACTCATATTGGATGAATTCTAAATGTGATTGTAATCAACCTATAATTTTCCACTAGAGTTTCAACATTACAAGTGATGCAATTTATGGAATAAAAGCCAAGGAATATAACTGAACAAGTGCATGAAAGGACGCATTCCCTTGCAACTGATGGATTATATTGAGTTCATAAGTAAGTAGAGTATTATCGTTCTTACTCAGTTTGATATTACTTTCTATTACTGTTTAGTTATACCCATTTTTTTGGTTGACAAGTATGCATTTTGCTCATTTTTTTAAGCTGAAAAAAGTGTGTCCATATTTTACAAGAGTGCTATATACGCAATGAGAATGTTGGACAAGCTAAAAATCAACAAAAAATGCCTCAATAATCAATATTTTCATAATAAAAGAAAGGTAGAAAACACGAGATGAAATGACAAAATGTGAAATTGCTCATTCCTTCATATTCCAAACTCTGAAGCACTAGTTACCAATATACCATCATGAGGCCCTTTGATGAAGTGACAGATTTCAAGTCCACACACCGTAAGGTAACTCGAAGCTGATTTCAAGTGAGGTTGGGGGTCACCTCCGCCATTGATACCATGATGTCACCACAGAAGGAGTGGCGTAGTTGGCATCACCACACAAGAAATCAGATCAAGAGCCCACGTGACCGTTCGTGTTGTCATCATGCTACTTGATAATGGCGTGTGTGAGGATTTGGAAAACCCATGGTGAAATTGACTGCTAATGATGATTCAGTAATTTCCCGAATCATTATAAGGCCACGATAAGAGTTGTCCTAAGATACAGAGCGAGTGAATATCAGTAAAGAACATGGATGACCAACTGTTGTTCTACTAAGGATCCTAAGAGTCCTGATACAGGATTTGTAATGACTGTTCTGATTGGGAATCCTTTTTTCAATGTGTTTTATTGACTGCTGGGGCACTAATTAGAAATTCATTCATTTCTAGACCTTCATGCAAAAGCATCTCCAGCCATGGGGGTAGAGATGTTCATTACATTAGGAAGACCTTCTGATGCTGGTAAGGGAAATGTAAATATGTTCATTACATTAGAAATAATTTTTGATGCTGGTAAGGGAAACATTGTCCCGATAAGATGCAACACCACTACGGAAGCAGTTCCTAGAGTTCTCGGTCCTAATAACATCTCGTCGAAGCCTCCAGACAAGGCCGTGGACTCCATTACCATGGTGCATAGTATCCATTACTAGGAACAGCCAGTCAAAATGAATGTTCAAACTGGGGGAGAAAAGACCGAAGGTCTTTGTCATCATTGTCCTTGCTGCAAATTGCCAACTCTAATGAAGGTGATGACAAATCCAAAGAGGTGTTGCACTGGCATATCCTATAGGAAGGATTTGGTCCCAGTAGAAGAAGCAGACAAGAATGACAAGCCCATCAAGGAATTAGTATTGTTGATGAATGGGGTTGTCTTCTCCAAGTCTTCTCAAATATTAGTGTTACCAGGACATATAGATACCAGACAGAAAGGAAAACACAAACGAAGCATAAACCTTCCTGCCAGCTATGAAAAAAAAAAGAACATGAGTATCAAAAATAGAATGAACAATGTAATAACATGGTGACTTCAATGTGAAAATTGAGTAGTCTGTATTTAAAATTAGTTTTTATTTTCAAATTCAAAATTATTTGTTGATTGATTTTCTTGTACAACATAAAAGGTCATGGCCTCAATTGAGTTAAGAAATCATCTTACTATTATTTTTAATCATTGCATATGATTTTTTTTTTTATGCAATCTTATTCCTTTAAATATTTAATTTTGGTCATTTTCTTATTCTTGCTACAATGTGGAAAATAAATTATATTAATGTGGTTATTTTCTGTAAATGTCTGTTTTTGGCAATAGAAGGAAATAGAAGGATAAACTAATTTACAACAAAAAAAAACTTAATGAAAATATGATAGCCAGACTGCTCATTCGACATATTCACAACACAACATCTCATTTCACTTGCAACGAACATTATAAAATACTGATGTATTACAAAATAAAAAATTGTGCCCATGGCATATAATTGCAACTTGTGCCCAAAATTTTAATTAAATGTAAAAATTAATCCCGAACTACAAAAAATTTATAAACTCTGTCTTGATCTAAGTATAAATATTCAATAAATCAACTATTCGCAGTTGATACAACATCACTAAAATCACTAGTCACACAGTATAAGCACTAGTTACATAGTTCAATGTCATCCTTATGCCAAGGAACGAAGCTCAACAAAGCATCTGCTAGATTACATAATGCACTACTGGGACGTGGTAGAGCTATATTTTCAAATAGAGGATATAAAATTTCTGTTAGATTCACAATATAATAGCCTTTTCCAACAGGGACACATTGTACCATTGCATTTGGGTCAGTGTTATGTATTGTTGCCCTCACAACTTTAACCCTTGAGTTTAATGCAATGAGAAATCATTTCTTTCCTTCCATCCCTAATTGGGAATTTGGTGTCAACTCATTAGCATTATCTTGACCCTGCAAATAAAAGAGACAAAGTAAGATGCATGGAAATAAGAATTTAAACATTGATGATCCTAGATTAAATAATTAGAATCTTACCTGAATTGGTGTTTTCATTTTGTCAATTTGCAGTTTTGATGGAACCATTGGTGTTTTCTGTAACAAATGTTCATTTTATTTCGATGCATCACTCTGAACCCAACATATAATGATTTCTAATATATTGATAAAATAAAATAAAATTGAACTAAATTATGAATTTTTTCAATACTTTCTAGGGATGATGGAGTATGCATTGAAGTTAATTTATTTTGTATTAGTCTGTTCATAGGGGTTGTCATGTCCCTTGTAATACTCTGTTAAGGAAAAAAAATGTAATATATATATTCAAAAGATGAAAAAAAATTATTATTTAAAATAATAACTAAACAACTAACCTCCACCATAGGGGTGATTTCAGCATGAGCATTTTGTACAATAGGACATTTTTTATATGAGAAATCATATATTAGAATTCATATCATTAGTGTGAAAATATGTATATTGAGACAGTAGTAAAGAATTGGACATTAAAACTTTCTTTGTTGACCACATGTACTCTGTCCATATCTTCTACTCTTTTTAGTAGTTCAGTTATTGTTGTTTTCAAAGATGTGATTTCCTCTGTTTTTTCTTTCACTGTAGCTTGGCTTATAGCTAGCGCTTCCTTGTATGGAATTTTTCCAAACAAGTTAGTTGGCATAAATCCTAAGAAAACACCACAACATTGTCCTCTTGCATCAACCCCTAGTACCTTGGCAAGGGAATCATCCCTAGCTGCAAAGTCTTGACATGCAACTTCTACTTATGCTTGTTCAATGTTTTGCTAACATTGACATACAATTAAATCATATCATAGAAGAAAACATTTCCAACATGTAAAATTAAATTTAATCATTATCTAAATTAAAAGTTTGAGAATATACTATTGTTTCTCCTAGAACCGGTGTGATTGGAGTGCATCCTTCTTTTGATGGCACTTCTTCCATAAGTCTGCCCTAGTAATGCTTGTAGTTGTATCATCAGAGGCTATAGATTTTTTCTAGTTGCAACAAGTAAAATAGTATGGTTAAGTTGTGACATTACAATGAAACTAAAATATGCCAATATTTCTCATATCTGATAAAATATCATCACAATTGTTTGCCATATCTTCTTCGACCCGTTGATAATATCGACGTTTAGAGGTGTGCAAGTCCCTCTCCTTTTATCTATTTTCCTTTTTTTTTCCTTATATCCTCGAAATCAATTGAAAATAACATATATAAGTCAACATTACAAGCCAATAGACATTCTAAAAAAATTGATTATATAATATGTGAACTTTTCGCTTACCAGGAATTCAGTGGTGTCTCGTGATAGGATGAATTCTCTCCGCACTTTCTCACTTATCCTAATTGGAGGAACATTTTTTAATCTTTCCTTTTTTGACTCATAAGGGTCACAATTTTTTTTGGTCAACCCATATCTATGAATCTTTGCCTTATGGTCAATGGATTTCATACAATATTCTTTAAGGACCGGAGGGATTATGAATTTTGCCTGCAACATACAAGAATTTCATTTTTAGATGTCATACATGGTTTGAAAATAAACTTCGAAATCATCTAAAAATAGAAATTTTGAAAACAAATACACGTAATGTCTAATACTCACATTAATAATGTTCCACAAGTCCTACTTGAATTGATCAGAAACCTTCCTCCAACCAAAATAATTGATTGCAACCATTTCCCTTGCGAGCACACCTTAGTAATAAAGATAGCTTCACAAAGTTTGGACCAATTCGTTGGTTCCTTTCATTGATATGAATTTTTATCTTTTCCTCCAATTTATTTATTTATGCACATTTAGTTTCTCCTACTTGAATTGATCAGAAACCTTCCTCCAACCAAAATAATTGATTGCAACCATTTCCCTTGCGAGCACACCTTAGTAATAAAGATAGCTTCACAAAGTTTGGACCAATTCGTTGGTTCCTTTCATTGATATGAATTTTTATCTTTTCCTCCAATTTATTTATTTATGCACATTTAGTTTCTCCTATACCTTTCTTCTTGACTTTCTCTATCGATGCTTGTGTAGAGGGATCTTCACCTTGTATACTAATATCTTGTTGGCATTGTTCTTTGTGAACATCTTCGATAAAAGAAGGGCACGTAAAGGCGTTCTAGATTTCTAAGTCATAAAATTTTATTTATGAAGACCTACAAAATTATACATTAATGAGCTTACCTTGTCCTTCATGTTGCTCCGCCTCTTTTTGTGTCGAGATATATTCTCCTTCTACATTGTTATCCATATGGCATGGTTTTTTGTGAACATATTCTATACAAGAAGGGCACATAAAGGTGTTATGGATTTCTTAATCATAAGATTTATAGTTATACAGATCTAGAAAAATATGAATTAATGGGCTTACCTTGTTCATGTTGCTCCTGATCCTCCCGAAAAGAGGAAAATGTATGTTTGTCATTTTCTTCTTTGGTAGGACTAGTAGAGTCATTCAAAGGCATAGAAGGTGTAATCTTCTTTGCTATTGTTTGTATTTTCCTCTTCTTTATAATTGTAGCCAAGAATGTTATTAAAAATATGCCTAACATAATCATACAATAAAATAAACATTATATAAATACATAAGGAAATACATTGTTCTATTTCTAAATATTTACCTTGTGAGATGCATGTCCCTTTATTTCCCATTTGATCATTTTGACGCGTTCTTTTTTAAAATTGCATAATCAGATATTTTTTTGATTTCGTGCCATAACCTGCTTTGCTTGTTTTTTTAAAAATGGTTAGATTATTGATTAGCCATAGCCTATTAGATTGTTATTAAAGTGAAAAGTAATATGTTCTAACAATTTAAATTAAATAAAAGTAGTATTCCCATTTGTTGTGATGGGGAATTTTTTTTTTTGTAAAGAGCTGACAGATGTAACCTCTTGGGTGGCTCAGCCACCATTTTATTAATATAAAACCTACTCATTTCTGTTAAAAAAAACAATTTAAATTAAATAAAAACAATTATATACATCAATCACAAACAATCACTTACATCCATGTCTCCACTTGTACAAATATTGCATAACAAAAAAAATAAAGTCTATCATGACTCAATTGCTAACTGAAAGTTGTTTAAACGATTAATCTATCTAACAATTTTCAAAAGTAAAAGGGAAGACTATCTAGACTATCTTCTAAAAGAAACAGATGTCATAACTTGAGAGAGAGAGAGATGGTTAGAGTGTTGTAGGTTTAGGTTAGACATGTACAATAGCCAACAAGATATCTTAGTCTCCAAGACTGAAGACCCCTCAACCTTAGAGGCTGCAAGCAGGACAAGGTTTACACAGGCAACCCCAAATATGAACACAGTAACATTCTTGCAGCAATGGGAAAGTGTAGTCCACCTCTATTGCTCACAAAAAAATCACAACCCAGCTAAATGAATGTCAAACAGTCCACGACTTAGCTCAGAACAACCACCACAATCCACGGTCAGCCCTAGAGGAAACCAAAATTTTGATAGAATTTTTAAAATTTTGTAGTAGAGGAACCACTATTTTGATTTATGTCAATTAAGAAACCACAGAATGCGTATTACACTTACTAAGCATGTGATAAAGTTTTGTACAAAATGCAGCACGAAATGCGTATTACACTTAAACTTTTGTAGCAGAGGAACCACTATTTTGATTTATGTCAATAAAGAAACCACATAATGCTTTTATTGTTTGATGTTTTCAATTTTTATGTTGTTTTCACAAAAGCATTGCTCAAATACCTGCAATAAAGCAGAACGTAGAACACATAACAAGAATGCAATGAAACTTAAGTTACACCTCATGTAGTTCACCTCAATACATCCCAACAACTTAGCTTCAGCTTTCATGGTGTTGAATACCATAGTCAAATCAAGTAAACGCTAGCCTGTGCAAAAATAAAATGTTGCCCTTTCCCGACAAAACTATTCCCAAGAGATCAAATGTGAAAAGTTATGTTAGGGGTCCCATTTTTTTTTAATTTCATTTTTTTGTTTTTTTTTGGTAAATTTAATTTAGTTTTTTTTTTTGGTAAATTTAATTTAATTTTTTTTTGTATAGATAGAAAAAACACCTGAGTTTTCTCCTAAGGTTTTCAATGAAAAAGGGGAAGGGTCTTGGTACTGGGATTCATGTAGGTGGACCAAAGGAAGGAAGGAGGGAACCAAATAAATGCATCAAAAGGAAATGAAATATTAGCCTATTGTGGTGGATGACATGAAGTTATATAATGCAATAAACATGACTTCTAAGGCATTGAATGTGAGGTTTATTTTTAGAAGGATTGGGGAAATGAGTTTGTTTCAATGGATTCAAGTGCATTGGTAATCAATTTTAGCTTACCACATAAGGGATTTCATTTTCCTCTAAGGTTAGATGTCGAGGTTACATCCAAACATAGTATTATTTCTAGTAGGTATCTACTGCATTTATACATAGGGATATTAGAATTATGCGAAGAGATATACGATGTTTCATTTAATCTATATGCTCTCCATAAGTTTGACAATTCAATACATTGGTTAAGTTCTTACCTGGAGAAAACCTAAAAGAACCTATATAATCCTTTTAAATCTTAAGAATTTTTATCATTAGTACCTCTTCCAACCATCTGCAGTTCTTATAAAGATAAAATGAATTTGAACCATTAACCTATGTTTTTTAGACCAATATTATACTAGTGAAACTATTCTCCTAATGAAAATCTGATAACTTGCTTGATGGACCATATGAATATGATGTGACCCCCATCTCCTTATAAGTATATATTTTAACCTACAATGTCAACCCTCCATCTCTTTGTAATTATCAAACAAATTATAGGTATATACCTAGTATTGTAGCTGTTAATGATGGAAAGGACACCTTTCTAATTCCTACCACACTTGTTATATGAATTAGTGAACCATGACAATCTTGTAGCTACATCAGAGAAAAAGATGGCTATATAGATCCAAAATTTCATCTAATTTATCCTTAAGTATTCACTTAACCAGTATCCCTAACTGAAAATGATTGACACCAAATGAAGTAACATATACTACCTTGAATAATGGGCATTGCAAAAAAGGCAAAATTTTCATTTATCTTTCACTAGTGGAGCATATGAAGGAAAATGGTTGTGATCAACCAAATATCCATACTTACAATCCTTTGATGAATAGATTTCACAAGGAAAATGACTTGATACAAATAAGGAGGTTGAGAGGGTATACCATGAAATCAACCATGTATATTAGCCTATTGTGGTGGATGACATGAAGTTAAATAATGTAATAACCATGGATTATAATGCATTGATTGAGAGGTTTATTTGTAGAAGGATCGGGGCAGTGAGTTTGTTTCAATTGATTCAAGTGCACTAGTAATCAATTTTAGCTTACCACATAAGGGATTCCATTTTCATCTGAGGTTAGATGTTGAGGTTACAATATTGTTATAGCTGATTTCACCACTCCAGGTGAATCACACTTTGTATGGCCTTCCCGTGTCCCGCTGTAGACTCCTTAGACCCCTTGGACCATTTTTTGTCCTTTGATGTTTCCCTGACCATCCCTAAAAACATGTGAAAAATGATACATGCAACTTTTAAACCTATAATCGCGTATATACGTGGGTTTGACCACTAAAACCGCGTACATCGGATCCATGTCAAGGAAAACTCCAAAAGGATTTGGATCTGTTATAGCTGATTTCACCACTCCATGTGAATCACACTTTGTATGTCCTTCCCTTGTCCTACTGCAGACTCCTTAGACCCCTTGGACCATTTTTTGTCCTTTGATGTTTCCCTGACCATCCCTAAAAACATGTGAAAAATTCTACACATGACTTTTAAACCTATAATCACGTATATACGCAGGTTTGACCACTAAAACCGTGTACATCGAGATGTGTACAAAATCCAAATCCTTTTGGAGTTTTCCTTGATATGGATCCGAATCACTTGACTCCTGGCCTTCCCTATGCCTTAAGATTGCTCAGATTCAACCTTTCATTACCCCTTTGAAAAGCTATATAAGGAACTCCTTGGTACATTGAAGGCATATGAGAGAATTGAGAGAAAAGAAACTATAGTCCATTGTTGCCGGAACTTATGCTTGAGTCTACATCCCTTTGTCCCTTGGAGCACTTTTGTGTTCTTCCCAAGCTTTCCTTTTGCTTGTGAGCTTGCTATCCGGAGATGGAAGATTGAAGTGGTGGAGGCCCAAGTGGGGGATTCAGTTTCACTGATTCGTAGACATGCCGACAGAGGTTGTATCCATTGTAATCTCTGATTTATATTAATAGAAATATCTTTTCCTGTCCAATAATGTGTGTTTGAATGAATATTTTATCCATGGGATTATGTCAAATGCTTATACATTATGGATTATATATGCTAGAACAGATCTAACACCATGATATATAGAATGCTTGTATTTTTTACTTGTTGCTGAGGAAGTAAGCTATCAATTCAAGCTAAAGTTGGAAAGCTCAACAGGGATCTACTTCAACCGTCCGGAATAAGGTACGAGGTCTGATCCTTTAGTGTTAGATGTTTTAATTTCTATTGCATATTGGAAAGGATTGATTTCTGGAGTCAAGCTGTCTGTTGTGGTACCCCAAGCCATAGGAATTTCTCTCCGTAACAGAATTGGCGACTCCGCTGGGGAGTTCCTAGTAGTTGTCCTTTGGGGGTTTCTATCGGCATTCAATGAATTTGAATTGCTCCTTCTCTCTTGTTTCTGTGTCAGGTCTGGGGGCATGTTTTCCTGGTAGTGTCTGATTGGTGTGAAATTTTTCTCAGCTTGTCTATTTTCCTTGATTTTTGTGCACCTTTCTTCCTGTACACAAGTTTTTAACTCACAGTCGAGTATACACGTGGTTTTCTCTCCGATTTATGCGTATACATGGGGGTTTACTGCGAACAGTCACATATGCCCTTAGTTTTTCCTTTTAGTGGAAGTTAAATGGTTGCTAGGTGAAGTCTGATGATTGCTGAATCTCCTTTGACATTGCCTGAGTCTGTTTATACCTCTGTTTCTGACCAGAGACATTTTTTTTTAGGCTAATTTTTTTTTTTAAGAAGGTTCTTCTCATGGCATTTTCGATTTTTTGTTTGGGATTAGTGCATTAGATTTCTTTTACCTTAGTGCTTTGCTTGAGTGCTGTTTGAGTGTGCTTGCAGAGTTTGAGGGTTGTAGAATCATTCTTTTGCTTTTTGTATCTCATTTTATTTCAAAAAATCCAAAAACATTTGCTTATCATCATGCATTGCATTTTGTATTTTGCATTGTACTTGCACTAGATTTGCTTTGGATTATTAGTTAGGATTTCATATAGGAAAAATTGCATTCATCATTTGAAGAAAGATTGTGCATTTCATGTAGTAGCATACCCTGTTTCATGGACACAATGCATTTGCATTGATTGTTAGGTGTGCATTTTACTTCATGTTGCGTCATAACACCATTAGTTGCATGACCATATCCCTCTTTTGAGTAATAAAGCCAATTAAAATCAACACTTAATTAAAATGAACTACACTCTTTCTTTTTATAGGGTGCACCAACAAGATTAGGTTTTAGGATCTTGGAATAGTTCATTGTGAGTAAATTCTCCAAGATCACTAAACAACAACATGTATGTGTCTGTCCAGGTGAGTGTGTGAAATCCTTGGTATAACCAGTGTTTCTCAGGATCCTCCTTTCAAAAGGGAGTTAAGAACGAGGCAGTGTGAGCTATTATTGATTAGGATGACCCCTAGTCATAAATAAGTAGCACCGGAGATATTTCTAGGATTGTATTCATATCTGGGGGCTCTTTCGAGAGTTTCGGGCTTTGCTACCCTACCCATACGGTCAATCCCGCTTGCGACTGTCTGCCTGAGCATTGATTATATTGAGGTGACCTTAGTGGCCTTACCTAGGATATCGAGGGGGTACTTTGTAGGGGTTATTCTGTGGGTGTCCCGGCCAGGTTGGGGTCAGACAGCACAATCGCTTTATGCGTTGAAGCTAAGGGCCACAATAATTGGTTACGTACCTCCGCTTGTTGTGTATGGGATTCTCGAGCCTCTCCTAGGAGATACATACCTGCTTCATTTGGGAGCTCACTTATCCTACCCTTGATTGCTTACATTTGGCTTTAGATTTTATTAGTGATTGCTCTGTGGACGATAGCTTGCCTAGAGTTTGCATAAATAGAGAGTCTTTTCTATCTTTTGAGTCATTGTGGATTCGGGTACGACTCCTAGCTGTTCTCGTCGTTTAGCAGGACTTCCACCTTCTACATCTCCTCCTCCTTTGGGAGAGAGACCTAGAAAGTCCAGGCGGACTACTTCACACATTGATTCACACACCGTGGGAGACCATATAGAAGGTATTCCTGAACCACCTAATCCCATTCGTGTAGATGATGGGGATTTTACTCCTACTTACGATCCTTCACCCGAATTGGCTGAGTTAGGTCCTGTGATTTCTGAGATAGGAACCTTTGATGATAGACCTACTCACTCTAGGGTTGATTCCCCATTGACACGTTACTGGTATGGAATGTCGGAGGATTCCGAGACTCGTTTTGAACCCGCCAGCACCAGTTATGGTGGTTATGCTATGTCTGGTTTTCCCACACATGATTTGGCATTTCATGTTGAATCTGAGTTTGAGCCTAACACTATGCCTGGGGGCACTCTCATTCCTTACCATGCAGATAGGTTTGGGAGCACTAGTCACATTGCACCTTCCATCCCGGTGGTGGAAGTTACATCACATGTTCCTCCTAGGTCTAGGGTTAGTGATCCTATTAGGATACCAGACCCAAGATGAGTGACTATAGGGAATAGTACGTATATAATTACTTGGGTCCCTCAGTCCTCTGTCCCTAGTTCTTCAAATTTTCACCCTCCACCTTATTCACGTGGTCCTTCGGGCTGAAATGTTGCTACGAGTTATGTCCGTACTATGGTTACTAGACCGGTTGTGTCTCAGCTTCATGTATCGCCCGTTGTTTCGAGAGGTCATGCTCATACTTATAGAGGTCACATTCCTGCTTCCGAAGTGTATATTCCTACTTTTGGAGCATATGTTCCTACTTACGAAGTGTCTCATGGGACATCTCATGCGAGGACTTATGGACCCTATTATGGGACGCAGTATGGACACGGTTCTTCAACTTATGGAGGCGGGTATCAACAACCTGCTTATTCTCTGAACTAAGGCTTTGTAGCTCCTAATAGTCAAGGTCCACCACACTATGGTGCTTCCATGCCACCCTATACGAGTCAAACAGGAGGAGGGCACTATGGCCAAGGCCATGGTGGTAATCAGACCTATATGAATCAGGGAGAGGTCCATCGACCTCATCATCCTAGACTCCCTTTCCTCATGACGTTGAATCTTCCTAACTTGTCAAGATTGACGAATGACCCTGTATCTCATGACCCGGCTTGGCCAGCTGTCCCTACTAAGCTTCCCTCGGACATACCTAAGTTTGAGGGCAAACCAGGAGAGGATCCGATCAAACACGTTACTACGTTTCACCTATGGTGCTCTTCTAATTCCTTACATCAGGACTCAATACATTTGAGACTATTTCAACGCACCCTTACATGGTTGGCCGCGAAATGGTATATAGAGTTACCTAGGGGAGCTTTCTCTTTGTTCGACGACCTTGTGATGAATTTTCTTAATCACTTCCAGCTACCATTGCACTATGACGTTGGTACTGAACTCTTGTCAACATTTCAGTAGGATAAAGCCACACATATCTCGGATCATATTCAAGAGTGGCGTAGATGAAATAGGTTAATTAAAGCCTTTATACCATTGGAATTCCTCCTCGAATGGTTCCTTAAGTCGTTATTACCATATATAGCGAAGGATGTTTCTACATCCGAAGTGTAGAATGAGGAACAAGAGATTTTTAGGGTGCAGGAACTGGACTTGATTTATGCTCAGTCCGGTTTGTTATATGAGATTATTCCCAATGCTCCGTGTTCTAGTTTCGACCCCAAAGTCAAACCTGGACCACATGCCGATGGCATTGTTGGTTGTGCAAGTGCGAAACCTGTGGATTCGGTTGCAAAACAAGTTATTCAATTGTCAATCAACCAATATGCTTTGGGACAAGCTATGGATTCGTCTCAACCCACCCAAACGACGAGTGTACTTTCTGTGCAATCGTTGGACCAGAAGGTTAACCAGCAGCCCAGACGGAATAAAAAAAAGGGTAAGAATAATCGTAAGGGTGGGAATAAGAATGAAAATGCTAATTGTAATGACAAGAATGGTCATAATGTTGGGGGGGACAAGCAAGCTAAATGTAAGGTTAAGTTCCCTTGCAAGTTGTGTAAGGACGATCACCTCACTTACTTGTGCCCTCATATTGAGGAAGCCTTAAGGTTCTTGGCACAACGCCCAAGTGTGCTAACTAACCCTTTACCGCACAATCAAAATATGAACTCAAGGTCCCGAGACCAGTTTGGTGCTGATCAAGATCCACCAGAGGGTAGTGGTCGTGGTTGCATTAACATGGTCCGTGCTACGAAATTTGTGACCCATGTGAAATATTATGGTTCATCACAACCTAACCCAGGAAAAGAGCCTGATCCACCAGGGTCCCCTTTGCATATTGAGAAACCTATGGATAAACCTAAAGCTACACCTTACATTCCTAAGGGAGTCCTTAAGCATTCGGGGCACAATCCTTATTCCTGAGCCACCCAGAACTATTCAGTTGTCAAGGATTTGGGCCACACTCCTTGTGCGATGTTTGCCTTGGAAGTGCTTCAGAGTTGTCCCTTGCAAAGGAAGGAGTTGCTTTCTTCCCTTGGTGTGAAAAATGATGATTCTTGCTCCGTGATTAAATTTGAAACCGCAGGACTCCAACCTCGCTTGCCTTACTATGTGTCTCTTTTGATCCACATAGAATGTCTTAATATGATCGCCAAGCGCACTGTGATTGACAAAGGCGCTGCCGCTTATGTGATGTCTTTATCATGTTGGAAGGGTTTAGGTTCCCTTGAGCTGTCTAAATCAGCGACCATGTTAACTGCATTCGATGGGAGATTGTTTAGGCCACATGGCATCCTTCCTTCCCTTAAATTCCATTTGGGAGGGAAGGCCGTTGCGATAAAGTTCGAGGTGGTTGATGCGCCCCTTGACTACAATCTCTTGTTGGGTAGGAATTGGATGTACAGTATGCAAGCCATTGTTTCTTCCCTATTTCGTGTTGTATGCTTTCCACACAACGAGAAGATAGTCACGATTGATCAAATGACATTCAAGAATCCGTCGGTTACCGCATCTTTGGGAGCTTCGATCCCGATCATGGAGCACTCTCAGCCGGCAACTGGGAGTGTGGGTGTAGGCATGTATCCATCCCTCATGGGAAGCTTTAGTTCTCCTGCACTGATTCTTATGATAGGTTCTAGTTCCAGTGAGGCTTCGACATCTATGAGATTGGTGTCTTTTCGCATGAGTCATATGGAAGATCCTTGGATTCTTACTACACCGAGTACTTTGAGAAATCCCATCATGACGGATGTGCCACTGCCTGCAACTATGATAGCTTATCAAGCTAATCTTGAGTGTGTTGCAGAGCCTAGTCCTTCCTCTTCACAGACGGAGGAGGAGGACCCTTATGTGTTGCCTGCATGGGCAATACAGTCTTCTCACACCCACGACTGCCTTGATACGATTTTCCCTACAGATGAAGCGATTATTGAGGCTATGTTGGGAGTTGAGCCACCATGGGAGGAACTCCATCATAGATCTTACTTTCTTCTCGAGCTTGACTGCTTGGAGCGTGAGGACTTTAGGGTGGTTCTTAGTGTGAGAGTTGGTAGTCCTATGGTTTCGTTAAGCTCTCCTGGTCATATGGATGATGGAAACATGGCGAACATATCTTCAACGATTTCTATCAACATCTCTCGCAATCCTGGCAGGATAGAGAATGTCTATATTGGGGCAGAATGTTCCCATGCTAAGATTCTAGAATACACTGAGCTATTTAAGGAATTTCGTGACATCTTTTCTTGGTCTTACGAGGAAATGCTAGGTATCGAACCTCGTATTGTCGAGCATGAGATTAAGACTTACCCCAACGCTAAGCATGTTCAACAACATTTGCATGCAGTGAATCCTAGGAAAGCACCCACGATTAAGGCAGAGATAGAAAAGCTGTTAAACGCCAGTTTTATCTATCCCATTCCCTTGATGGAGTGGGTTTCAAACCCCATTCTGGTGGATAAGAAGTAGGGAGCGATCCACATATGTACTGATTTCCACGATTTAAAGCATGCCTGTCCTAAGGACAATTTCCCCACACCATTTATTGATCATATTTTGGATGAGTGTGCGGGTAGCGAGGTTTTTTCCTTCATGGACGGTTTTTCCAGGTATAATCAGATACAAATTAAACCTGAGGACCAACATAAGACTGCATTTATTTGTCCTTGGGGAAATTTTGCATATCAGAAAATGCCTTTCGGCCTTAAAAACGTCGGAGCTACATTTCAGCAGGCGATGACCTTGATCTTCCACGATCTCAAGTCGATCATCGAAGTATTTTTGGATGACCTTGCTGCTCATTCTCGTATGAGAATGCGTCATCCCTATCACTTGAGATTGGTATTCAAAAGATGCCGACAATATTTGGTTAGATTAAATCCTCATAAGTGCATCTTTTGTGTGAAGTCAGGTCATTTGTTAGGATTCATCATTTCTAAAGAGGGCATAAGAGTTGACCCTTTGAAGGTTGAGGAAATACTTCAGTTGTCTCCCCCGAAGAATATCCGTCATCTTCAATGTTTGCAAGGCATGGAAAAATTCTTATGGATATTTGTTGTCAACTTTGCCAATTTGACTAGAGGCTTCATGCATCTATTGAAGAAGGACACCCCCTTTTGTTGGGATGAGCGAGCCCAGGAGTCCTTTGATGCACTCAAGCGAGCCCTAGCATCGGCCCCGGTTATTAGTCCACCAGACTATAGCCACGATTTTATACTTTATGTGGCCACATCCATGGAGACAATTGGTATGGTTTTGGTTCAAGAGGATGAGGAGCTCCAAGAGCATGTCATATACTATCTGAGACGGAACCTTATTGACGTAGAGATTCATTACTCTCATGTCGAGAAGCTTGCTTTAGCTACCATACATGCGGTTCAACGGTTGAGACATTATATTCTCCTTTTCTAGACCTTGGTTGTAGCCCATGTCAATCCATTTCAATTCATCCTCACTTGAAGGATGATTGGGGGAAAATATAGAAAATGGATTGTCATTCTGCAAGAATTTGATCTCGAATTTGTTTCAGCAAAATTGAAGAAGTCTTTAATTTTTGCAGATCTTATATCGGATTTCCTAAGCGAGGCCGAGGAGTTGGTTTGTGAAGATACATTTGTCGATGAACACATCTTCTTAATCTCAACATTAGACCCATGGTATGGGGATATCATAACATATTTACAAACATTGAAGGTCCCTACTCACCTCTCATGAGATGAACGACGATGATTACGTCACGTGTCTAAGAACTACCTGGATAACACTTTGTACCACCATGGGGTAGATTCCATTTTACAACGTTGTTTAACCCATGAAGAGGCTGAGGTAGTGCTGAATGATTGCCACGGAGGGGCGTGTGGTGATCATTTATCTAGGATTTCTACAGCTCAAAAGATCTTAAGAGTGGGTTATTTCTGGATGTTGATCTTTAAGGATTATGTTGATGTGATCAAGAGGTGCCACCCTTTCCAGGTGTTCACACATAATATGCGCTCGAAACCTACACCGTTACATCCCATTGTCACCGCCGGTCCCTTCACTAAGTGGGGGCTCGATTTTATGAATTGCAACCCAGCTTCAGCTGGGGGGCACCATCATATTATAGTGGCTGTTGATTACTTCACGAAATGGGCTGAGGCTATGCCTACAGTTAAATCCGATGGTGAGACAGTTTCCCACTTCATATTCAACCAAATTATTACTTGGTTTGGAATTTCGAAAGAGCTTGTCACTGACCATGGCTCGCACTTTTAGAATCGTATGATGGAAGAGTTGGCATCAAAGTTAGGGTACAAGCAAGAGCATTCCTCCTCTTACTACCCTCAAGCGAATGGACAGGTAGAAGTAGTGAATAAATCACTCAAATCCATTCTCCAATGAACCATCGCACAAAGCAAGAATAATTGGCACATCATGTTATATCCTTCTTTGTGGGCATATAGAACCACTGTTAAGACTGCCACGGGTTTTTCTCCATATCAAATTGTACATGGAGTGGATTCGATATTGCCAGTTGAATGCGAGATTCCTTCTTTAAAGCTAGTAGTAGAATTCTTACCAAACACTTCACCATTGGAGGAGCATTTGGTCCACCTTGAGCAACTTGATGAGCAGTGTCGAGATGCCTTGGTGGCTCTAGAAGTCAATAAACGTCGCGTAAAGGTCTAGTATGATAAGTCTGTCCATCCAAGGAGGTTTAGTGAGGGAGACTTGGTCCTTTTGTGGGATCAACCGAAAGAACCCTTGGGCGCAGGAAAATTTAATCCCATGTGGCATGGTCCTTGCGTGGTCAAACGGGTCTTAGAGAATGGTGCTTATGAGTTAGTGGATTACAAGGGAATGGCCTTGGCAGAGCCTAGAAATGGGCTCTATCTCAAGAAATACTATGCATGATTTTCATCCAAGGCTAGTTATTTATATTATTGTACAATTTTGCATAGTTAGGTATTTTTCTTATAGTGATTGGGTTTGTGATGAGTTTTCGTTTCTTTTGTCAAATGTCAATGGAATCTTCCACCTACATAGGATTCGTGGATGGTGCTAGCTGTCACACTCAACACTCAGCCTCTGCTGCTTGGGTGATTTATACTCCTATGGGTCATGTACTGTCTTCAGGAGGCGTATGTCTGCGACCATCTTCCAACAATTTTGCTGAATATAGTGCCGTTATTGAGCTTCTACGAGATGCCATTTCACATGGCATTCTCTCTCTTGAGGTACGTCTTGATTCGGAGTTAGTAGTGTCACAACTTAATGGTTTGTACCATGTTAGAGATTCGACGCTATTAAGAAAATTATTATGTGTGAGATTATTAGAATGGCAATTTGACAATATAACATACATACATATTCCAAGAATTAATAATCAAGTTGCTGACTCATATGTTAACTACGTTTTAGATTGGCATTTGTTTCATTCACATTAAATTCATCACAAACACAATTTTTACACATGTAAATAAATAAACCGATCACCATAAAAAAATTTATATAACATCCAAAATGTGGTAATACATAGTGTCGTGATACAAAATTGGGGCTCTCAAGCCACCAACATATAATCCATGGTGGTACAAAATGTATACACTCCCAGGTATCTAATCCTATGGAGGAGGAGGAGGAGGGTTGTGATCATGGAAGGTCACTATGGCTCTAGCTAGCCGTCGGAATAATCGCACCCATGCTCGTGGTACACCTACCACCTGGCGCTGCATAGCCTCAGGAAAGTCCTTGACTTACGCCATGGGAATCCTATGTGTCAACCTCACAAAATTGGTACGAATGCTTTGGAGCATCCACCCCACATCCACACCCATGATGTCATCTCCTCTTCCCCTCCGTCTATGACGAGGGAAGCCTTTCGGTCGCCGTGGTCCCACATCTGCACACAAATGGTAGATGTCACTATGTATTGTCATGCAAAATTATGTCTTTTTATTTCATATAATCAGAAAACACAAAAAAAATTAAATAACTCAAAAATTAAAAAAGAGAGGGTCGAGATTCATTACCTATATCACCATATGCCGATCCTGGTGGTAGCGGCATGTTCGGGTCCCCCCAGAAATCTATCCCTGCATAGGGGTAGTCATTGATGGCAACTATTTGTCGTCGCCACCATCGAAAGAAGTCAGCTGGATAGGGTTTGGCCATCCTACCTCCCCCCAGTCTGCGCATGGCATCTTCCCAACGCTGTTGGGCCAGATCTCGAACCCCGTGAAGAGGAACGTCCACTCTGGGGCTCAATCCTAGAACACGCTTGAAGCAAAATGTGCTCAAAATACTGCTGAACCCAAAGTTTTGAACTCTTCCTGCCTTACACTCATTGAGTTGATGTTTCATGTTGCTCAGTAGTGTAGTTCTCCAGTCATAAATCATGGGTCTCATGCACTCCACTGCATAGAACATGAGAGGCCGCGAGGCCTGGTGGAGTGATGCCAAGCCTGCTATCCTGCCCAATGTCAATAGTATGGCCTTTAGGCCCAGTACCTGTATAGTGTTGGTAGGTCCCTGACTCCCCAAATTCTCTGTGTCTGGATAGCAGTACACCGCAATGTACCCATCGATACTCAGGCCACCTCCTGGCCCACCACAAGAATGAAGGTTCACTACCTCCCCCCATCAGGAAAGCCCTGTAATGAAGTATATGTCCTCCACCTCTATAGTGAGGGACATCCCATCTATCTGGAAGGACTCAGAGTCTGGATCCTAGTAATCCACCAGCATCTGCAATAGTCTTGGTTTGGCCCTCAAACCACCAAGACACCAAAACTTATAGAGTCCACATGCACGTAGAGCTTATTGAGCCATTAGATTGGCCCTTACTCCTTCCTCTACCTCACCATGTTCACTCTCTCTCCACTCTAGGACCATCTTGCACAAGAAATTGCAAATTTTCCCATTAGATTATTGAAAAAACCTTATGCGCTGCCTCATACGTGACTGTTTTCAAAACAGCCGCGTATGTACGCGAGTATGCAAGCATTTTCCGCACATATCCAGCCCTATACGCAGAAAAACCCTCGATTTCTGCATGGGCTATAGTGCCCTTTTTATTTTGGCCTAGAAAGCTTAATTGACCATAGAATTTGACAAAAATTGCATTGAAATGGAAGAGAAGAGCATGGGTAAATACCTGGAAGAAACGGTAGTGGATTCTGTCGGCTGGATACCCTGGAATTCGTTGTTGAAAATCTGAGCTAAAATGGGTAAAAGTTTCAAATGTTTTATAATATTTTGAATTGTTTACTATTTATAGAAAATTTTCAAATATTTGAAAATTTTTACCCCCTTTCCTATAGTCTCGACATTTTCTAACCATTTTGGACCGTTTTTGACATAATTCATGATGTAGAGGACCTTTTTCAATGTCGTTTCAGCCATTGGATTGACCCGTTCATGCCGATCTCAGGTATCATGTCTAAACTGGCATATAGGTTAGGTATCATCACCGTTTGCATTTTCCATGACCTTTTGACCATCTCATCATGACCTTCGATACGAACCCACTCTATTATGTCACGGAACCTTCTTGTTGTTTTAGAAGTGGCATGATATGAGTGGTAGAGCTTCACCTTACATGGGTACCCTACTTAGCACCTTATTTGCATTTGGTGCCCATGCTGACGTTTTATCCTTTAGGGTGTGGGAGTCCATTGTATAGTACTACCATGGCATTTCACAAGAGCCTCATACTCCTCTTGATCTTTTGCTGGCCTATTTCCCTCAGGACTCCCTCATGAAAAGTTGTGAATGCATTATCATGAGCTTTTCCTGCCTTATTGAGCTTTATGTCGGCTTCCCTGACATTGTGTTTCAGCCACATAGCCCGAGCTTGTCTCATGTCTAGCTATGCAGAGCCATTTTTTATATCCTTCGCAACTTGTTTCCCTTTTTACTGGGAGTGGATTTTCCCCCGAGTGTCGATATCCTGCACATGTATCCTTGCATTGAGCATAGGTATGTTCCACTGCTTGGAACTAGTTTGTTTTCCCTTATGACACTCGTCTCCTCCTAGTCTGTAACTATAAAGCAATTTTATTCTTTTTCAAGCTTTTTAAATAATTGAAAAAGTCCAAAAAAACCAAAAAAACCAAAAAGTCGGACAAGGAAAGATGTTATCTTTGGCAGCTGTCGAGTCATGTCGCCTTCGAACAAAGCACTGTATATCACATCCATTGGTTGGGTTTATAGTTTTACTTTAGGAGTTGTACTCATTTATCTGAGTTTATCTCCACCAACTGGTTAAGCTTCCAGTCCCTATGGAGCCTTTGTCGATGCCTCCTGTGTCGCAGACATGTCCCAGTTTGTATATCGAGTCTATGCTACCTTTATTCAGTCACCATACGTCGTTATGCTCTTGTTCAAAGGAATTTGAAACCTGAGTCGGCCATTCCTCAGTTATCTTGACTTTGCATGTCGTCCATTCCTGGTACAGTTACTGGTTCATGCACCTTATGATTGAGTCCTTCCACATCATATAGATTTGCTGAGTACCTCATGTTGGATGATGGTGGATGCCTTAATGCCCTCCTTCCAACGGATTTCATCCCATCAACTTCAGATCATTTATTCTGGGATTGGAATCTAGAGTCATTTTGAGTGCCTTGAGACTTGCAGTCATAAGTGGCAGGTTCTCTCACCATCGACAGTCCCTAGGAATATATCAATGTCCCCTGATCAATGGATCCTCTCAAGTGTTCGAACTCAACACATTTATTCACACTTTTTAGTTTGCACTCTAGTAACTTGATTCCCATTTTCATTATCGGTGGGTGATCTCGCGTCTGTTAACAGTATACATTAATGACCGGTAATCAGACAATGGACTACTATGTTCGACCTCGAAACCTCTATTCACATAGTAAGACATGTACTTGTAGCGGTTTGTGTAGAAGACCTTCCATATTGGTGGCATCTCTTATATGCTACCTCCTTGATCGTGCCAGTGTTCATGAGATTTCAGCTCTCGTGACTTGATTCCAGTATATGTCAGACATTTCCAGCCACTATGCAGATCTTGATCTGTTATATATCTTCAGTGATTATGGAGATCATGATCCTTTGTATATCTTCACCATGGAGATTCTGATCTATGTATATTGTACGTGGGGATGACCACTTATGTGATATCTTGTATCATGCCTATTCATGGCCATTGTACTCTTATGTATCTGGGACTGCTATATGTATTTGCAATTATGTGCGGAGTTGTATTATTGTACTATGCTGATTGGGTGGCTGGTATTCCATTTGGTATCCTTCATCATTCCATTTTTGGGGTGGACTTATAATGTATTTCGGCCATCGTATGACCCCTCTGACCTCACACATTAGGGGGCATCTGTTATAGCTGATTTCACCACTCTAGGTGAATCACACTTTGTATGGCCTTCCCCTATCCCGCTGCAGACTCCTTAGTCCCCTTGGACCATTTTTTGTGCTTTGATGTTTCCTTGACCATCCCTAAAAACATGTGAAAAATGATACACGCGACTTTTAAACCTATAATCGCGTATATACGCTAGTTTGACCACTAAAACTGCATACATCGGGATGTGTACAAAATCCAAATCCTTTTGGAGTTTTCCTTGACATGGATCCGACTCACTTGACTCCTAGCCTTCCCTATGCCTTGAGATCGCTCAGATTCGACCTTTCATTACCCCTTTGAAAAGCTATATAAGGAACTCATTGGTACATTGAAGGCATATGAGAGAATTGAGAGCAAAGAAACTATAGTCCATTGTTGCCGAAACTTATGCTTGAGTCTCCATCCCTTTGTCCCTTGGAGCACTTTTTTGTTCTTCCCAAGCTTGCCTTTTTCTTGTGAGCTTGCTATCAGGAGATGGAGGATTGAAGTGGTGGAGGCCCAAGTGGGGGATTTAGTTTCTCCGATTCGCAGACGTGCCGACAATGGTTGTACCGATTGCAATCTTTGATTTATATTAATAGAAATATCTTTTCCTGTCCAATAATGTGTGTTTGAATGAATATTTTATCCATGGGATTATGTCAAATGCTTATACATTATTGATTATATATGCTAGAATATATCTAACACCATGATATATAGAATGCTTGTATTGTTTACTTGTTGTTGAGGAAGTAAGCTATCAATTCAAGATGAAGTTGGAAAGCTCAACAGGTATCTACTTCAACCGTCTGAAATAAAGTACGAGGTCTGATCCTTTAGTGTTAGATGTTTTAATTTCTATTGCATATTGGAAAGGATTGATTTCTGGAGTCAAGTTGTCTGTTGTGGTACCCCAAGCCCCAGGAATTTCTCTCCGTAACAAATATCCAAACATAGTATTATTTCCAGTCGGTATCTACTACATTTATACCTAGTTGGATTTACCGGTTACTTGATCAAATTACTTCTATAACATTCAAGGTCCCATGTCAATAAGTAAGGATACCATAAGGATAAATAAATTGTACTAAATTAGTCTATTTCCATAGACTCTCTAGTTATGAATCTACAAAATATATTTTCTCTTTTATCTGCTATTTGTAACTACTGGCATCATGATACGAATCAATATTATTGTTTCTTGCCTTACTAAGATATCTATCGTATGCATTCAAACAATTATTTCTTTTTTTTCTTGGTTGGATTTATGATCTCTCTTCTCATGGAGATCGTATGAGATAAAATTTCAATGGTGGTATAACTTACAAATCTACTTTATTAATTGGCATATCAATCAGGTAACCTAGGATATTAGAATAATGAGAAGAGATATATGGTGTTACATTTAATCTATATGCTCTCCATAAGTTTTACAATTCATTAATACATTGGTTAAGGTCCTACCTAGAGAAAACCTATAAGAACCTATATAAACCTTTTAAATATTAATAATTTTTATCATTAGATGTACCTTTTCCAACCATATGCAATTCTTATAAATATAAAAGGAATTTGAAACATTAACCTATGTTTTTTAGACCAATATTATACCAGTGAAATGATTCTCCTAATGAAAATCTAATAACTTGCTTGATGGACCATATGAATATGATGTGACCCCCATCTCCTTATAAGTATAGTTTTTAACCTACAATGTCAACCCTCCATCTCTTTATAATTATCAAACAAATTATAGGTATATACCTAGTATTGTAGTTGTTAATGATGGAAAGGACACCTTTCAATTTCCTACAGCACTTGTTATATGAATTAGTGAACCATGACAATCTTGTAGGTAGAGTAGAGAAAAATATGGCTATATAGATCCAAAATTTCATCTAATCTATCCTTAATTATTCACTTAACCATCATCCCTAACTGAAAATGATTGACACCAAATGAAGTAACATATACTACCTTGAATAATGGGCATTGCAAAGGAGGAAAAGTTGTCATTTATCTTGCACTAGTGGAGCATATGAAGGAAAATAGTTGTGATCAACCAAATATTCATACTTACAATCCTTTGATGAATGGATTTCACAAAGAAAATGACTTGATACAAATAAGGAGGTTGAGAGCGTATACCATGAAATTGAACATGTATAATATCCTATTGTGGTGGATGACATGAAGTTAAATAATGTAATAACCATGGCTTATAATGCATTGATTTTGAGGCTTATTTGTAGAAGGATGGCACAACTGAGTTTGTTTCAATGGATTCAAGTGCACTAGTAATAAATTTTAGCTTACAACCTAAGGGATTCCATTTTCATCTGAGGTTAGATGTTGAGGTTACAATATCCAAACATAGTATTATTTTTAGTCGGTATCTGTGCATTTATACCTAGGTGGATTTATCGGTTACTTGATCAGACAAAAATATGGCTATAAAGATCCAAAATTTCATATAATCTATCCTCAAGTATTCCCTTAACGGCCATCATCCCTAACTAAAAATTATTGACACGAAATGAAGTAACATATACTACCTTGAATAATGGACATTGCAAAGGAGGCAAAGTTGTCATTTATCTTGCACTAGTGGAGAAATATATGAAGGAAAATGGTTGTGATCAACTAAATATTCATACTAACAATCCTTTGATGAATGGATTTCACAAGGACAATGACTTGATACAAATAAGGAGGTTGAGAGGGTATACCATGAAATCGACCATGTATATTAGCCTAGTGTGGTGGATGACATGAAGTTAAATAATGTAATATTAATAACCATGGCTTATAATGCATTGATTGTGATGTTTTTTTGTAGAAGGATGGGGGCAGTGAGTTTGTTTCAATGGATTCAAGTGCGCTAGTAATCAATTTTATCTTACCACATAAGGGATGCCATTTTCATCTAAGGTTAGACATTGAGGTTACAATATTGAAACATAGTATTATGTCTAGTCGGTATCTATTGCATTTATACCTAGGTGGACTTACTGGTTAATTGATCAAATTACTTTTATATCATTCAAGGTCCCATGTAAATAAGTAAGGATACCAAAGGATAAAATAATTGTACTAAATTAGTCTATTTCCATAGATTCTCTAGTTATGAATATACATAAGATATTTACTCTTTTATATGCTATTTGTAACAAATGGCATCATGATATGAATCGATATTATTGTTTCTTGCCTTACTAAGAGATCTATCATATGCATTCAAACAATTATTTCTTGTTTTTTTTCTTGGTTGGATTTATGGTCTCTCTTCTCATGGAGATCATATTAGCTAAAATTTCAATGGTGGTATGCGTTACAAATCTAATTTCTTAATTGGAATATCAATTAGGTAACCTGGGATGTTATAATAATGAGAAGAGATATATGGTGTTACATTTAATCTATATGCTCTCTATAAGTTTGACAATTCATTAATACATTGGTTAAGGTCCTACCTGGAGAAAACCTACAAGAACCTATATAAACCTTTTAAATATTAAGAATTTTTATCATTAGACGTACCTCTTCCAACCATATGCAATTCTTATAAAGACAAAAGGAATTTGAGCCATTAACCTATGTTTTTTAGACCAGTATTATATGAGTGAAACTATTCTCCTAACGAAAACATGATAACTTGCTTGATGGACCATATGAATATGATGTGACCCCCATCTCCTTATAAGTATAGTTTTTAACCTACAATGTGAACCCTCTGTCTCTTTATAATTATCAAACAAATTATAGGTATATACCTAGTATTGTAGGTGTTAATGATGAAAAGGACACATTTCTAATTCCTACAATACTTGTTATATGAATTAGTGAACCATGACAATCTTGTAGCTAGATCAGAGAAAAATATGGCTATATAGATCCAAAATTTCATCTAATCTATCCTTATGTATTCCCTTAACCATTATCCCTAACTGAAAATGATTGACACCAAATGAAGTAACATATACTGTTGGAGACATTTTCCACCATACACACTCTTTTTGGTCAAATTGGCCTAGTTAAACCACTATCCTAAGTATAATTGACATTAATTGACATCAGTGGAGCATTAATTGCCATCATCCAGTCACACCCACGCCTACCTACAGTCAATGAGGCTAATTTAGCCTTCTCCTACAGTCAAGGAGGATAACTAGAGCACTCTGAGGGTGATCTTAGTGATATTAATGCACCTAATTGCTAACTGGTGGTTACAATCAGTTCAAACAGTCAGTTAAGCAGCCTCCTCTCATTAAATATATTATTTAATGATTATTTATTATTATTTAATGATCTGGAGTCAACAGGGCACCTCCACCAACTTCTAATGGTCAGTTCAACTTAAGTTAACCTCATCGGGGTTCATTGAAGTCATGGAGCACTAGCACTTGATGGTTGGCTTGATATGACATGTGTTTGATCTCCTTCAGTTGAGATTCAGTCATTTATTGCACTCCGACTTTAGTTAGGGTTTGGTGAGTCAATTAGGGTTTTGGTCAAGTGGTTAACTGAGTGTGAACCAATGGTTTAGAGACAGTTAAGCTAGACTCACTCATTGAATTCGAATTGCCTCCTTAGGTATTTGAATTACTCATGGATTCAAGCAATTGCTTGACATTGTTATTGTAACCATTCATTGTTTATTAAATATACAGAGAGGAAACCATTCCGGTTCCGATTAACACCATTTCATAAGTATTTGTTGATTATTCTTTGATGAGATTGATTCTTAGTTCCTAGATCAATATGAAAGATTAATATGGTATCAGAGAAGAGGTCTCGGGTTCAATTCCCCCGAGCTACGCCGGAGGCGGGGTGTTGGAGTATTGGGTACCTCCACATGGTATAACCGCCGCACCTCTGGGAATATAAAACAAGTGGTTTAACCACCACTCCTGGTGATAGGGCCTTGTACTGGGTTTCAAATTTTTACCAACATCTGCAGGTTTTAGTGTAATGGAAAAACTTATATGGTATCAGAGCTTACGGCAAGATGAATATCTATCTCTCAAAAACAAGCTTTTTGACATATTTCTCCTTGAAATTTGAGCAATAGCTCAAAAATCCAGCACTGCACCAGAAGCCAAGGCTTACCACTCAATATCCCAAGTAAAGAACTTGTTGATCAAGCTTTCTTGATTGACTATGCTAGGTGTGATGAAAGCCTAGAATGTGCAAGCTGTCCGACCTTACAGTGCCCCTTTTTGTTTTGATTTGTAGGTTTGAACAGGTACAACTTCGAATGGACTCATCAATCCCTCTTCTCACCCCATTCAGAAGCTATTCAGAATGGAAGTTGAAGATGATTGCATCTCTGAAGAGACGAGGTCTCTATGAGGTGTCTATTGGACTTGGAAAAGAGTCTTGTGAGAATGAGAATGACTGGCTAAATGATGGTGACAAATATTTTGGAGCAATATGTCTAGCCCTTTCTCCTAGCTTGTACTACCTTAATGGTTATGCTGAATACCCAAATAATCTTTGGACAAAATTGGACAGAACCTTTGGCAAGCACAATGAGGATCATAATAGTACTTTGGAGATTACATCCAACACCACAAGATTTCTTTACTCAAAAGTCTCGGCCTCTACTCTCTTTGATGAAGTTATTCAAGATGAAGATGAAGCAAAATCTTCTACATAGTCAATTTGAATTGAAGAAAGTCTCCATGCAGTGACTCCTTCTCATGATGCTCCAGAAGTTCATGAGATATCTGATATCTCATCTCCTCATATTTCTGAAACAGAAGAAGACATTTGAATCTCTGATATTGAATAAAAATACTGCTGCACTTCCATGCAAGCATTCACCGGTGCTTTTCCTTTGAATTCTATGCAAAATTTACCAGTAATTGCTTCCGAAAGTGAAGAGAAATTTGATATTTCTCCCTCTAATGTTGCTGCTAGTGTGCAAATATGTAAAAAATTGGATTATTTGGAATAAATATCAGATTATAAGAGTGACACATTTGCTCCCCATGATCTAGATCTTCCAGCAAAATCCTACAGGATTACATGCACCAAAATTCAAAATTTTGAAGAAAAAGACAACTGTGCATCCACCATCTCGGTTAACCATAATTTTGGATCTGATATGAACCTTATTGGATCTGATATGATATTATTTGGATCTGATATGATATTTCTTGGTTCAAAATTTCAGGTTCATAAACCTTCAGTACTGCTTGTAGTTGTTCTCATCAATGGTGTGAAGAAACAAGTACCGCAATTCTCCTTCGAAACTGCTACTGGGGATTTGATTTCATTTCACAGTTTTGGATATGTTGTTAACTTATTTAGATATGATTTAAATTCTGATCTGATATTATTTTTTTCATATTTTAAAATCCAAGAGCTTTCAGTCATGCTTGTAGCTGCTCTCACCAATTCCAGTGTGAAAAATCAAGTACCACAGTTCTTCTTCAATTTTGCTGCTGGGGATTTGGTGTTAGTTTCCTCTTATGAGGTTGATGATATTTTATTTTTTGAATCATTATCTATTTATAAATATATATCAGATTATGGATCTCAATCATTCGCTCTCCAGAGTCCCAGGGTTTCTCTACCTTTGGTCACATGCTCATCTCCTCACAGAACTAGTAAAGAGGAAGACATTCCGCATCCGCTTGGACACTTGCTCCTAAAAATTAAGGCTGATTTTACCACTCATATTTTTCTGTTCAAGGCTGCAACATATTAGTTTCTTGAGTGTTCCACACATGGTTCGAATCCTGAAGAACCTTTGCTCTCTCTTAAGATGATTTCAATTTCTCTACATGGGTCCAGTTTTCACCGTGCTGCTATTTATATTTCTGATTCAGTTGAGTGCATTGTTCTTCTTCCAAAGTGGAATATTCCTCTAGACACATTCATTTATTTTGGATTCATAGGTTCACATGCACAGTCTTAGGATGCTGCTACATAGAAGAACCAATTCTTGATTTACTGCTTCGTTTGAGGGGGGTTATTTCCCCATGAGATTTTCCCCGTTTCCTTGGTTATATTAAGCAATTACTTTATTGTATAGGCTGAACTATGGCCTTTATTGCCGGGGCCCTAGAATTTTTATGCATTTATGTTTTCTAACTCTTCCTGAGTATAGCTTAAGGGGGGCTGTTGGAGACATTTACCACCATACACACTCTTTTTGGTCAAATTGGCCTAGTTAAACCACTATCCTAAGTATAATTGACATTCATTGACATAAGTGGAGCATTAATTGCCATCATCCAGTCATACCCATGCCTACCTACAGTCAAGGAGGCTAACTGGAGCACTCCGGGGGTGATCTGAGTGATATTAATGCACCTAATTGCTAACTGGTGGTTACAATTAGTTCAAACAGTCACTTAAGGTGCCTCCTCTCATTAAATATATTATTTAATGATTATTTATTATTATTTAATGAACTGGAGTCAACAGGGCACCTCCACCAACTTCTAATGGTCAGTTCAGCTTCAGTTAACCTCATTGGGGTTCATTGAAGTCATGGAGCACTAGCACTTGATGGTTGGCTTGCTATGACATGTGTTTGATCTCCTTCAGTTGAGATTCAATCATTTATTACACTCCGACTTTAGTTAGGGTTTGGTGAGTCAATTAGGGTTTTGGTCAAGTGGTTAACTGACTGTGAACCAATGGTTTAGAGTCAGTTAAGCTAGACTCACTCATTTAATTTGAATTTCCTCCTTAGGTATTCGAATTCCTCATGGATTCAAGCAATTGCTTGACATTGTTATTGTAACCATTCATTGTTTATTAAATATAGAGAGAGGAAACCATTCCGGTTCCAATTAACACCATTTCATGAGTATTTGTTGATTATTCTTTGATGAGATTGATTCTTAGTTCCTAGATCAATGTGCAAGATTAATATATACTACCTTGAATAATGGACATTGCAAAGGAGGCAAATTTGTCATTTATCTTGCACTAATGGAGCATATGAAGGAAAATGGTTGTGATCAACCAAATATTCATACTTACAATCCTTTGATGAATGGATTTCACAAGGAAAGTGACTTGATACAAATAAGGAGGTTGAGAGGGTATACCATGAAATTGAAAGTGTATATTAGCCTATTGTGATGGATGACATGAAGTTAAATAATGTAATAATCATGGCTTATAATGCATTGATTGTGAGGTTTATTTGTAGAAGGATGTTGGCGGTGAGTTTGTTTCAATGGATTCAAGTTCACTAGTAATAAATTTTATATTACCACCTAAGGGATGCCATTTTCATATGAGGTTAGATGTTGAGGTTACAATATCCAAACATAGTATTATTTCTAGTCGGTATCTACTACATTTATACCTAGGTGGATTTACTGGTTACCTAATCAAATTACCTAAATATTAGTCAAGGTCCCAAGTCAATAAGTAAGGATACCGTAAGGATAAAATAATTGTACCAAATTAGTTTATTTCCATCGAATCTCTTATGATTCTATAGAAGATATTTTCTCTTTTATCTATTATTTGTAACTACTGGCATCAGGATATGAATCATTATTGTTTCTTTCCTTACTAAAAGATCTATCATATGCATTCAAACAATTATTTATTGTTTTTTTCTTGGTTGGATTGATGTTCTCTCTTCTCATGGTGATCATATGAGATAAAATTTCAATGGTGTTATGCCTTACAAATCTTCTTTCTTAATAAAAATATCAATTAGGTAACCTGGGATATTAGAATAATGAGAAGAGATATACAGTGTTACATTTAATCATGCGATGCCAATATATAGCCTCCACCTCATTTATGTATTTGCATTGTTCAATGAACCATTTTAGTGGTGGAAGTGTAGTAGTTTTTATAGATTCCTGCATGGGGATTTATATTTAATTAGGTCATTGGAGAGTGAATGATAGGTGGCATATTGAATTATTGAACCAAGTGATCTCTAACTAATAATTTTATGGCCATTGCACTGCACCTTTGACTAATTTACTCACTCCCATGTGAGATTTCTTGATCTCTAAAGGAAATGAAGTTTCCCATACCTTCCAGGCCATTAAATGAGGTGATCGAAGCTAGTTATAACTCCTCCTAATAATACATTTATATGTTCAAATGGTGGTGACAAATTTAACATGTTGATCTCTTATCATACTAACAACATATATCAGTTAATGTACAGGTTGGGATATCTCCACATTAGAAATATATTTATATTTAACCCATAGATCCTCCCTACAATGTAAGTTATAAATATCCTTGGAAAGCAATAGAATAGAAGCTAGAAACACTTATGCAATAATTCAAATAAGAATATAAGAAACTAGGACTCCCCAACGCCATCCCCGTACCATATACTATAATAAGGTTTATCCCAAGGGGGTCTTCCTATGAGTCTAACAAGTAACAATATTATATTATACCTAGGATTATAGGCTCATGCCGTGGTTATACATATAATAAATTTTCAGTCCAATCTAGATATAAGATGCTATAGATTCATGCGTATTCTCTTTTTCATATTTTTTTCTTTTTATGTTTTTGAAAAAAAAGGAGTAACAAAGGGGTCTATTTCATCTTGTGGAGGCTGTATTCTTCATTTGTTGGCTTAGTTTGGACTTCATGGGACATGACATCATCTAGAGAGGAAACAGTCTTGTTTGTGAGGATGATTTACTTTCTGTTGGTCGCATATCCTTACAGTTCCACATCTACAGTGATCCCCGCGCTTCATTTGGGACAATATAAAGGGTTTTTACAGCCAAAGAGGGAGTTGCAATCCATATTGACACCTACAGGAATCTACTACAACGTTGTTGGGTAATCTCATTGTAGTCTTCATTCTTTTCACCACTGTGCATAACGTTTCTGGATAGTGAAGGAGGGCACTGCAGAATAATAAGGGAGTGTTAGAAGAAGATGTTTCTGGGTTTTTTTGAGGAGGTGGCAGGTAGGGCAGAAACCAAAGAAAAATTGAGACACCAAAGCTAACTTCCATAAATCATTGTGCATGCCTAGGAAGCTACAGGTTAGAGTTAAAGTAATTTTAGATTTTCTTGTCCACCTTAGAGCTGTTGTTATAGACATTGTAAACTCAAATTTATATGAATATGATATTTAGGGTTTATTTTCCTTATTATTTATGCAAAGAAATCTCTATTGCATTTACTTTTCACTGTTAGCGCTACAAAAATCAAGATCTGAAAATTATAGTCAATATATAAGCGAAACATTACACATATGATGGCATTGATTTGCGTACAGACTTCAAAACCCTTGATATCCGAAACAAACTCTCTATGTTAAATATCTTTCTGCAATGTCTAACTTTTTTTCACAATGGAATTATAGGTTTCCATGTGTTCCCTTCCGTAGCAGAATTCTTTCCAAAAGGTGGGAATCAGATGTCGGCTTTTTTACTTTCGACACATCTGAAACAAGAGTTTCTGCAAAATTCTTCTTCCTCGTCGTTGATCTCAATCATTGATCTATCAATTTTGTGACCAGCCTGAGTGTTTGTACAACTTACTTTTTCACGCAGCAAAATAGCTTTCTGATCATTCGATCAGTGTCCCCACCAAATCAACAGTGGACTCCAAAATTTATTAAGCACATTCCATAGAATATCATGCACATGAAAAGTTTTTCAAAGCTTGCAACTTCTCCCGACAATATCACTATAAACCGTCGATCTTCCCCATGATCGATCCCCACTCTACAATATTCTTTTATTTGAGCGATTGGTTAAGGTTTAACCCTATACAAAGCTTCACTTAATTGATCACTGACAAGATCTATTCTTCTCTGCAATTCGAAAACTATGGAAATCCAAAGCCATACATTTTATATACAGGGTTATATGGAGTGAATGCAGGATGAATTAATACTTCTACAAAACTATATGAAGACATGAAATCCATCAAAACCACACGTAGAGTCTAATCCTATGTTCTTTATTCAATTCACCGGAAATTGAAATACACACAGAGAATTCTACTTGTTCACTCCTCGCTCACACTTCTGTGCACCTCTAATTCCTCCATTCATGCTATGTGGAATTTCTCTCCCTCTCAAGATCTATGAGCTAATCAAATCTTCTTTGAGCTATCCTCAAACCTCTATGACCTATCCTAACCTCTGTGAGCTCACCTAAGCTTCTGTGAGCCAACAAGCTATGTAAGCTAACTAAGCTGCTAAGAAAATAACTCGAACTGATTTAAATACAAGAGGATTCTATTTCAAAATCCTATAAAAAAGGAGTACAGCCCTTATTGATATATTCTAACTCTATGACTCACAACTAACTCAATCCTAACTATTACATGTGGAAAAGGATCTAGATTCCTTAACCATTTTATTCATCTTTTACAAAATAAAGCAAATTACAAATGTATGAGACCCTAGGTCTCTTAATAGTTTCATTTACCTTGTGAAGTCATGAATGGATTCTCCCTCTTGAGCCTATGCTCTTGCATCAACATATCAGTGGTACATTGAATACAAAAACCAACTAAGACTATTTAGCAGCTCAGTGATATTTTTGACAAGTGTTTTTACAAAATCCCTTAACCAAATTACATAAGCAAATAAGACAAAAAAATCAGCATGATCTAATGGGGTCATTACAATTTACTATTCAAATCATATCCCCCTTGTATAAAAATTGAACCCTCTCACTTCCTTTATATAAAGCTTTTTCACTGGTCATTGTCTCATCATGGTCAGTGGAGATGAGAATTGTGTGAATGCATAGAGGAACCATGCACCACTCTCATTTTTGTACTCAATGGTTCCTTGTGATTTTCCATTAGGACTCAACCAACAATAGGTTCCATTCTTTCTTATTTGTGTGAGCTTTACTCCCAGCTTCATAGACAGCACATGGGCGAGAGGCATCAACTCAGGGATTTCATTAGTTTCATAACTAGTCCAATAAAGGGTAGAGATCCATGTAATAGACCACACACAAGATGCCATCCATACTAACAGATCACGACCTAGTCCAGCAGTACACAATTAGGCTCCCAAAAAATTTACACACCCTCACGACACCCTTAGTAACCCACAGTAGGTCATGGTACCTTCATACATAGGCTTGGGACCCTTAACAGTCCTCAAGGAACTTTCATCGAATCACGACAGTCCTTGCAGGATTAAGACCTGTCACAACAGGCCTTAGCAGGCTCAAGACAGGTCATGGTTTTCTCTAGAAAGCATTAGCAGAATTTACATATATGAAAATGATGCAAACATGAAACACAAACTGAATACGAACACTGTGTTGAATCTCAAAAACTCAAAAAAACACTTTTCATTAACACTTCCAAGAAAGTTTATAGAGCTACAATATAAGCACAGAGGCTTCAAAAATGAAAGTTGAACCCTTCCTCCTCCATAGCGGTTACATTTATAGTGCAATTTACCCCTGAGATGCATCTTGAAATAGGGCATCAAAATTAGTTACATTGCGGGAATCAAACCCAAAAGTACGTCCTAAATCCTAACAAACTCTGACATGGCATATGCGTTGTGCCCAAAAAACATTTCAGGAAGGCACACTATGGTGCGCGTTACCAATCAAAAATGGAAATCTTGACATCTAGGGATTTCTGTCTCACTTGATGAAAATGACAACTCTAAGCATATTTTTAACATACTATGGATGACTTAGCTACTGGAGGGCCTTCTAGGATGGATATTGCTCACTCTATGTATATATTTCCACTTCTGATCTGTAGGGGTGGCCATCTCAAATAGCTCCTTTAGGATAACATCCAGGTCAATCAGGGGGTTATGGCCAATATCAGGGAGATATGATTTTACAGTCATGAATTGAGCCAATAGCTCAAATTCCTCGATAAGTTTATCGATGATTACCTCTCCCTTTATCCCACCATTCATACCCTCAAAATTTTCATGGTTTACTCTTTCCTCGTGCAACAACTCGACATATTTTCTCTAAGGGATCAACTTCCCCTCTGGACCCCAAAACTCAGGAAACCCTTTCTGAAATAGGGGCTGGAACAATTTGTTGAACTTTTCTACCCCTTGTGCAATAATGTTAATATTACTAAGTGCATTCTACAACATGTTGTGCTTTGTGGCCATCCTCCTTACTACCACCAAAATTGATATCCTGTTAGTAATCCCCAGGGAAATTAGTTCTTCCCCAGAGGTTGAGTTCAGGACAACAATTTTCCTTTTGGGCCTCCTCCCTAGGAATGTGTGCTAGAATTTCCTGAAGGGATTTACATCGTATGCTTGTTATCATAGTAGCCTATTTATGCTCATCCACCATGAACAAATTCTCTTCTAATTAGGGAATCTCCTTTATCACTACATCCCAGAGAAAATGTTTATCCCCTTGGAGGGGAATTCGGCCTATGACCCTTTCTTCAAACCTGGTTACCCTCTCTTTGAGTGTCCTGATCTCTTTAGTAGAGTCTTCACTTTTCTTAGCAATGTTAGAATAATCAACCCATAGTTAGCTACCTTAGACATTAATTAATCCAATTTTTGTCTTATTTTCCTAGTTTCCATATTCCACCTTATGCAAGTTGTCCTCCACACATCCAAAGTGGTCAAACTTGCTAAATTTGAGTCATGGAGCACTTGGGAAACCACTTGGAATCAATTCTTCTTTATTCCTGGCCTTCCTAGCACATGTCTGCTTTTTCTGCTTTATTGCCTGCTTTTGCTGAGTTTTAAGGCAATTGGGAAAGTTTGACTAGGTGAAGTTAACTTGTTTTTTGTCCTCATCATCCTCCACTCTTTTATCCTATGAAAATCATGTATGAGTTTTCCTTCCATCAGCTATTAGCTTGCCTAATTTATTTTTCCAATTTGTGAGCTCCTAGACAGATCTGGAAACTGCTTTATGCACCTATGGGGGATTTGCTTAGATTTAGTAAGCCTGCTTTTGACCAAATTCGAATGGCATCCTTATGCATTCAAATATATCATGTAATTATTTATTGTGGCAGCCTATGACTTCACAGGGTTGGCTATTGTACACTTATTCAATACAGATTAGTGTTCTGCTCCATATTTAGTCTCCTTTGTGTGTAATTTGCATTTGTAATTGGTAATTTTTAGTGAGTGTAATTGTTCTAACACCTGGGTTCAATTTCCACAAGCAATGATCCTGTCCTTGATCTATTGATTGGCCTCCTTCAATTGAGTGATTTCCAGGTCCTTCAAGGACATTTCAGACATATCTTTGATCACTAGAGTAGTGGGTGATCTGTCCTTAGGGGTGCTATAGTCATTTAATTCATCAATTCTCTTCTGCATATTTTTGCTTCTCTTCTTCCCATGTGCTCTTGTCAGTATCCAACACAACAAGGAATCCTTTCAGATCCAAAACCTCATGCTACAATGCCTCAATCTCCCCTTCTAACTGCATGGTATGAGGAGGTAGTTGGATGTCTTTCATAGGTGTCATGCTTTTATTTTTGTAAACCTGTATCTTGGCCAGCGGATTAGCTAGAATATAGCCTGATATGTTTCCACTGGTTATTGAGATGCAAGGGGATGCTGTAAAGAATTCGTTGTTGTTTGGTCCACCACTTGGTCTGTCGGGAGTTTCACCTACAAGTTACAGGCCTTGTTTGTTTCTTTTACTACTTCAATTGGGTCTCCATTTTAACCACCCTTTGATGGGACTTGAGATGGGATAATTCCTCCTTATTCATATCAGCATATATGAGATTGCTAAATACCTAATGGTACAAAATCTTATCTGGGATTGAGAACCGATCCATCTTGAACTCAACCTCTGAAACTCCTTCCTCATTTGCAATGGATACGTTCAAGGAGTTTGTTGTAAGATTCCCGGCAGTAGTCAAAGAGACTTTACTTCCTGATAGATTTCTTAGCTCTTTGGAGTGCTTCTAAGTATTAGTGTTGGATTTCTGTTTGAGTTTCCCATAATTGGTCAACATTTTCTTTTCAGTCTTAAATTTCCCTTCAACAACAAAGGCAAAACAATACTTCTGATAATTGAGTAGATACTCCTCACTCCCTTTGTTCATTGATTGTGTGGTTCTTCGGAGATTTCTATCTGAGTGTGTAGTGGTTGGATTTACAACCACTAATTACTACGTGATCACCATTTTATTTGCAACCTTTCCCCAAGTAGGGTTTACTGAATCAAGCTCCTCCTCTATGACTGTCTTGAGGGAAATAGATTCATAATTAAACTCCTACTCCAGGTTGATTACGTCCTCCTCTATGTCTATCCTAGACTTATTGCTAGGGATTCATTCATCACATTCCATATCCTCCACCTATGAGCTATACTTTCTACTAAAACCATCACCGTTTAGGGGAAAGGGAATAGATGGGACCGTACCTTGCACTTCTTTAGGAGCCTGAATTTTCTCTGCAGGATTCCAATTAAAATCATAGGCAATATAATTTGCCTCCTAGCAAAATTCAGGGATCATGGAGTGAATAAATACTGACCTTTGCACCTGGATCCTCCTCTAGGAAATGATCCCCTTAGGATCGTAATTATGTGCATGAATCACCGGAAAATTCATGGACTTGAAAACTTTCTCCACCACTAGTAACGCTTTTGGATTCTTCACAATGAAGGGCCTAAAATTAATAGGGTATTTGATCCAAGAATCCTTTCTATGAGCAGTAAAATGCTCCTCATCAGTAGAAATCCTCTACTTGGTCAATTCTAGTGTGAATACTAATGGATTTAGGTAAACTAGTAGCATGAAAGGGGTAACTAAAATACCATATACGCCGATAACTGAATACTTCGGCATCAGGAACGAATCTCCAATACAATCTTTCTACAAGGAAGCCTTCATGTCTTATGATATTCTCTTCTCTTTAGGGTTGAATAGTCTGTAGATGCTAAGGAAAATTCTATCAATGAATAGGGTGTAAGACCAGTCCTGGATCTTCTGGACAGATAGGGGCCAGTCTTTTAACACCTCTGGATCCATGACCTCAAGGGTATGCTGATTGGAACTGACTATGATGGAAAATAGATATATTTGGTATCTAAATTTCTTATCCAAATGAAACTTCTCATGCTAAGAATTGATTTCTTTGGCCAAGAACTCATCAAAATTAATTCCTGCTTCAGATTGACTCAAGTAAAGAAGAATTCCTAGCTAGCATTACTTCAGGGACCATGCTATCACTATCAATACCTAGGATTTGACTCAAGAGGGAGATGGCTGATATAACAGGATTTATGAACAATTCAAAGGAGAGTGGGGTGATAAGGGTCTCTAAGGGAACTGGGGTGTTGAAAATGGTATGGAACAATTTATTCTTGGATTCTAGGTCAGCTTTCCCTAACACCTGCAGAACCTCTAATTTGGTGAAGGGGATCAGGGCCTGACATTGGGATTCAGAGAGACCCTGAGTAGCCCTGATAGCTTCTTGTGTAATTTTGGAAATGACATGGTAGTGGGTATCATCTAAGATGTCCTTCCCAATGGGGGAATAATTGGAGGCTACCCTTTGGACAATATCTGGTAAATTGGGAAAGTGTTCTAATGTGAACCCTATTAAGGATGACTTTAAATTTACCAACATTTCCAACTAGTCTCTGAAAGGTGACAACAAAGAATTCTGGGCATCGATGACACTGGAAAACTGTAAACATGGATCATAAGCATCATAAAGTCGATCGTAGATGATCTCCTCAAACAGGTGAAGGTGTTTTACATATGAGGCCATGTCAGAACTGTAGAAAGGGTTTATAAACGATGAACGAGCACCTGGTAGTGACGGTCGACACTTCTGGAGGTTGCAGTTGTATCCAACTGACTCATGCTTGGAGGACGTCATATTTGCAGGGTGGTGGGAGTATTAACAAACTGTTAATGTCAAGTTGATTACCCTTATAAACCATCGCTCTCCCTAAAAGTGACCTTTGTACCTCCAATATTCGAGCGCAATATCCAATGGGGAGGTTCCCACTAGATTTCAAAATTTTGTTTTTTAATCTTTAGAGTTATATTAATGGGTTAAAATATTAAATATCTTGGCTTTAATATAAAACCAAAATATTTTGTAATTGATGTTTGGATTTGGTTATTATAAGGTGGAAGCTTGTATGGTGTAATATATGGTTTTCATGTGCTGGTAAAGGCTATTTTCGAAAACATGTGGGTGTACTACATGAATATTCCTGACCATATATTGGAAGGAAGTTGAGAGGCCAACTCTAGAGGGGCCAATTCGAGAAATTGGCTTCGTTTTATTTTAAAATGGCCAAAAAAAGGGATTGGACATATTTGAAAACGAGGTATACTTTTTATATTTGATTCTTCAATATGATATTTTATAACATATGTCTTCATTGTAATTTGTAGTGGTTTTTTCTTACGTGATGTGCAAATTGGTTCTTTGTAGGATGTCAAAGGAATATCAAGTCAGGGTTGAAGAATTCATAGAGTTTGCAAAAAGGAATTCAGAGGATAATAACACCACAAGATGCCCTTGTAAAAAATGTTGCAATGTTGCAGTATATACGTTTGAGGAAGCACAAGACCACTTGATGATTCATGGTATAATAAGTTCATATAAAACTTGGTTTTTCCATTGAGAGAGAGTTCCTACTCAGGACTATATATTTGGAAAGAGCAATAAATTCCACATAACAAAGATGCATGATTTTCCTCTATAAATTACACATGGTGATGAACACATAGTCGGACATCAATATGATAATCATAGTGATGAGTTTGCAACATTGCTTACAAATGATACTGAATTTCTTGAGAATGACGAGCATAACGATGAAACCATGGTTGATGATCATATGGTTGAAATGGTGAATGATGCTTATCAATATTATAATGAAAATCCATTTGTGAATTTTGAAAATGACCAAGTAGAAACAATAGAAGAAAAAAATGATATCAATCAATATCTAAAGTTAAGTGAATATTCCAAGGCACCATTGTACCCAAGTTGCACTAGTTTCACTAAGCTATTGGCCACTGTGAAATTGTACAACCTTAAACTGAGAAATGGATGGTTTGATGCAAGTTTCACCTAGTTGTTAAAGTTGCAAAGAGAAATGCTTCCAACAGGAAATAAACTTCCAAAATCTACATATGTTGCAAAAAGTTTGATTAAATCATTGGGGTTGCACTATGAAATGATACATGGATTCCATAATGATTGCATTTTATATTGGGGAAAATATGAAAAAATAAATGAATGCCCAACATGTGGTGAATCAAGATGAAAGGTTGATGCTCATTCAGAAAAGGTGGGTACAGGTGTCCCGACCAAAGTGATAAGGTATTTCCCTATATTACCAAGGTTGAATACAATGTATAGGTATGATTCTAAACTCTTATAATTCCATTATATAATACACCTTCATGTACTACCAATCTACTAGAAACTCATCTCCTTTAATCTACTAAGTATTGCAATGTATATATGATTCTTTCTATTTTTGTTAAATCTCTACATACATTTCATAGAAAATGAGGTGGCATCTTGAGAACGCAAGTAAGGATGGAATAATGCACCACCCAGTTGATTTCCCAGCATGGAAAACTATAGATTCTAAATGGACTGATTTCTCCAACGATCCTCGCAATGTACGAATTGCAATGATAGTGGATGGATTTAATCCTTTTGGAAGCTTGAGTAGTACTCACAGTGTATGGCCAGTAGTACTAGTCACATATAACCTTCCACCATAGTTAAGCATGAAAAGGATCCTTTGTTTGTTGTCATTGTTAATACCTAGTCCCAAGAAACTAGGAAATGCCATAGATGTTTATTTGGAACCATTGGTAAATGAACTAAACCTAACATGGGATTAAGGGGAAAGGACATGCGATGCTCATTCAAGATCATTCTTTAATATGAAGGCTATATTGATGTGGGTAATCCATGACTTTTATTCTTATGGAAATATGGATGGTTGCATGACTAAAGTGTTTTGTGCATGCCCTAAATGTGGAAAGAACACATATTCAATGTATCTCAAATGTAGTAGGAAGTGTGTGTACATGGGACATAGGAGATATCTTCCAATAAATCATAAGTATCGTTCTCAAAAAGGACCATTTAATGCGAAGTCTGAGCATCTCATTGCACCTACAATTGTACAAGTGTCAAATATTTTTACAGAAATAGAAGGAAGGGAAGAGAAATAGGGAAAATCTAAAAGTAAAAAAATAAAGAGAAACTAAAAAAAAGGTGAAAATTTGAAGACTGACGTGTGGAAGAAAAGGTCAATTCTATTCAATTTACCATATTGGGAGGTGTATGCACACATTAACTTAAGGCCTAAAATGTACTATGCTTGAAGGATTGCATTTGTTTGGGTACACAGGGTACTCCCAAAAGACCGAACACCTTCAGATACCGCTTCACACAAACAGATCACATATCAACACACCGATGTTTGTCACGTGGTTAAAACCCTCAAGTGGGAAACAGTCCATGGCCCCAGCCAAATAGCTACTTGGAGCAATTTATTATGCAAAAGAAAGAAAGTTACATGAGCTTCTCATAATCAATCAACTAGCCAAGGACCCTCTATGCTCTTTAAATAGATATCATAGACCAATCGGGTGTTAATCCATGGATCAATGGTAGGTATGATCTAAGAGAAGTTGAACCGTCGGATTACTCTATGTCTAGAACATATCGTAACCATCGGATTAGAATATTTACAAATGCATACTAAAGAAACACACTTTTACCTAACGGATATATTACACAAGTTGATCTTAACTAACTCCTAAGTGTCTAAATATCCTAACCTCCCCCCTTAAGAACAATTTGGGATAGGATTGAAGGATTTACAAAAGTGACACTATTAGGAGAAGGAAGGAGGAATTAGAGCCTATCCCCCCTTAAGGACACATTCTTGAACTCCTAACATAGACTAAAGTTTAGAAAACTTCACTTCTGTAAGAGACTTGGTGAAGATGTCTGCAACTTGATCATCTGTAGGGCAATAGAGAACCTCAATAACACTATCATGAACAAGATTTCTGATGAAGTGCATGTGTAGCTCAATGTGTTTGTTGTGCTGCTGTAGAACTGGATATTTGGCAAGCTTGATGGCACTTTTATTGTTGCACCAAAGTGGAGTAGGCTGCTTCTGCTTCAATCCAAACTCTGAAAGGATCTGTCGAAGCCATAAAGCTTCCTGACTGGCATTAACTGCGGCTTGATATTCTGTTTCTGCTGAAGAAAGAGAAAGTGCTTGTTGTTTCTTACAAGCCCAAGTGATAGGTCCAGATCCCAGACTGAAAACATAACCTGCAGTAGACTTCCGATCATCAGGATCGCCGGCCCAATCTGAATCAGTGAAACCAACCAACAAAGGTTTCCCCCCTATACTGTAATGAATTCCAAACTGAATTGTACCTCGAATATATCAAAGTATTATTTTTGCTGCTTTCCAGTGACTTTCATGAGGAGTTTGCATATAATGGGCAACATGACCAACAACAAAGGAAAGGTTAGGACGGGAATTAGTCAAGTATAAAAGACTACCAACAAGCTGACGATACAAGGTGGCATCTACTTCAGGGGAAGTACAAGTGGCAGAAAGTTTGACTCCGGACTGGAAGGGAGAAGGGGTTGGTTTACAATATTCCATGTGGAAGAGACAAAGAAGGTCACAAGCATACTTAGACTGGGAAAGAAAGATTCCTTCTTTGGTTTGCAAGACTTGGAGACCAAGAAAATAATGCAAGTGTCCTGAGTCTGACATTTCAAAATTTTGCTTAAGACTGGATTTCACATGGGTTATAAGTTTAGGGTCACTACCAGTAAGGATAAGATCATCAACATAAAGAACAAGTATGATGAGATGGTTTCCTACTTTCTTGGTATAGACATTGGTGTCAGAATGGTATAGACATTGGGGTCAGAATGGCATCTAGAAAAACTAGTGTCAAGGAGAAAGCTATCCATTTTGGCATACCAAGCTCTAGGAGCTTGCTTAAGGCCATATAAGGATTTCTTAAGGAGACAAACAAGGCTAGAGTTATTCTGAACATATCCAGGAGGTTGTTCCATGTAAATTTCCTCATGTAAATCACCATGTAAGAAGGCAGACTTGACATCCATTTGATGGAATTCCCAGTTATGTAAGGCTGCAAGGGAAAGAACAAGGTGGATGGAGTTCATTTTTGCTACAGCGGAAAAGGTTTCATTGTAGTCAATCCCTTAAACTTGGGAAAAACCTTTGGAAACTAACCTTGCCTTAAGTCTTTCAACACTTCCATCTAATGCATACTTAGTTCTGTAGACACATTTACATCTGACAAGTTTTCTTCCTTTTGGAAGAGAAACAAGATCCCAAGTATTGTTCGCCATTAAGGAACGATATTCTTCATCCATAGCTGCATCCCAATCTGGATTTCCTAAAGCTTCTGCATAAGTTTTTGGATCATAATTCTTGAAAACTTGAGCCAAAAGAAAAGAGGCTCGCTGAAACTGAGAACATGTTTGACGTTGATCTCTAGGATCACCGGTAATATCACCAGCAGCTTCACATGTTGAACAGACCCATCGAGGAAGTATTAGTGCTGGTGCAATTGGAGGAACATGAGCAGGCGGAGGTGGATTTTCATCCTCACTGTCATCATCAGAAACTGGAGCTGGAAACCTGTCAAGGAAGCTAGAAGAAGAAGAAGAAGAAGGCACAATCACCAAATCAGGATCGCAGGCCAAAGATGGCACACTTGCCAAGTTAGGCTCGCAGGCCAAGAGATTTTCATCAAATTTAACATCTCTTCTAATGATTATATCATGAGAATGTGACTGAAGAATTCTATAATGTTTTACATCTTCATAATATCCAATAAATATGCACTTTTCACTTTTAGGCTGCAATGCTTTCTGTATTTCATCTGGAATGTGAGCCCATGCTTCACAACCAAACACACGAAAGTGACTTACATCTGGTTTAATTTTACTCCATGCTTCTTCCGGTGTTATACCCTGTAAAACTTTAGTGGGTGTGCGATTAACTATGTAATTTACAAAATTTATGGCCTGAGCCCAATATTGAAGACTTAGTCCCTTAGATTGGATCATACAATTAGCCATTTCTTTTAAAGTGCGGTTCTTCCATTCAGCTACACCATTTTGTTGTGGTGTATATGGAATAGTGTGCTGTTGTTGGATTCCTTGTTTAGTGCAAAAAGTAGTGAACTTGTTGTTAACATATTCTCCTCCATTGTCAGATCTTAACTTAATAATTTGATGACCAGATTGTTTTTCAACAAGGGCCTTGTAGGTCAAGAACATGTTAAATACTTCGCTCTTAAGTTTTAGGAAGTAAACCCAAGTGCGTCTCGAGTAGTCATCAATTAAAGTTAAGAAATATTTGAAACCAGAAAAGGAAGCAGATGGAAGAGGGCCACACAAGTCACTATGCACAAGCTCCAAGGGAACCGAGGCGTGCCAAGAGGCACGTTTGTCAAAACTATCCCGATGATGTTTTCTAAGTACACAACCGGAACAAACACCATCCTTGCAAGATACCAGTGGAAGACCAGTTACCATATTGTATTTACATAGTTGTTGCAATGAGCAATAATTAAGTGACCAAATCGCTCATGCCAAAGTTTGCTCAAGTTATCACTATGAGAAACAAAAACTGAAGGAAAAGGTGATGACCCAAAGTTGTTAAATTTGTACAACCTGGTAATATCATCAATAGTTCCAGTGGCAAGGATATTTTGAGGATTTTTAAAATCCTTGATTACAACTTGGTGAGGTGTAAACATCACAATTTTACCTTCACTTGAATGAGTAATTTGATAGACTGATAACAAATTCCAGGAAATATTTGGAACACATAGTACATCACTGAAATGACCATTTTCTACTGGAACTGTGCCAGATCCTACAACACTTAGAGATCTATCATCACCAACAAATATTTGTTTGGTGTTACATTCATGCATGGTAGAAAAGATGGATTGATCCTTAGCCATATGATAAGATGCTCCAGAATCAATGAGCCATTCATTTGAAGTAGAAGAAGAAGATGCAGTATAAGATTAAACAGAAGCACAAAGTGCATGTCCATGAGAGTTAGATTCTGAAGACGAATCTATGCTGATGTGGTGCTTCTTCATTGCTGCTTCCAAGGCTGCCATCTTCTTAAAACATTTAGATTCATCATGATTATCTTTCCCACAAAAATTGCAATGACGCTCAGTCTTCTTTCCTTTTTGCTTGGATCCTTTGTCATTTTTTAAAGGAGGAGCTGACTAAGAGGGTTTGATACCCTTATTGTTTGGCTTATTATTGCGAAAATTATGTTTCTTGGGAGGCTTGGACTTTTCTTTCTATTGGGACAATAAGGCTTTCCCAGATGTATCTGCATTGTTAATTATTCCAAGATGAATGAGCTTATCTTGCTCTCTAATTAATGAATCACAAAATGATTCAAGGATAGGCTCTTGATAGCTAGCTGCAGTCAAGGATTCTTTCATGGAGTAGAATGTAGATACAAAATCAGAATATGCAGGTACAAGTTTGGAAAGAATATGATAAATACATTGTTTGTCTTCTTTCTTAATATTGCATTCTGCACATAAGAGTCTAAGAGTTTTATACTTAGATAAATAGTCTTGAATGCATGAAAAATCATTTGGATTCAAGGAAAGCAACTCATTTTCAAGTTGATGACCCCGAATTTCATTGTGTTTTCCAAACACAGATTCCAACTTTTCCCAATATTTATCAGGTTCATCAATTCCAGATATGTGGAATCGCAAATCAGTAGAGATTGACATCCCAATCAATCCATGAGCTTCATCACATCTATTTGCCCATTTAATTTTCTTATCATCATCAGTGGGTTCTGTTTCTTTCCCCGAGGTTATCCTGAAAAGTCCTCTACTTCGCAGAACATCCTCCATACGAGATTTCCATGAGAAATAGTTAGAACTTGTAAGTATAATATCACAAGGGGCAGCCATACTGTAAAATAATGGCTGAAAAAACAGAAACTAATTGTCTGGATGCAAAGAGCTCGAAAAAATATGCGGTTTAAAAAAAAAAAACGGCACTTAAAACTGATTCCGGATGATGAAGTTATGCTTGATCAAAGAAAATGTTAAAGATGTCCCCAATAGTGACGTGGTAGATATTAACTTGACCAACTAAAAAAAGAAGCCCCATCTTCCCATAATCAACATTTGACAATCACTTTTACAATAAAGTTGCTTTGAAGTGAATCACTTTTGTTGAATAAGTGATGTTCACTTTTACAATAATGTGACTTTTAAATAGTGCAGTAATAAATTAAAAGACTTAAGTGACTCACTTTTATTTTATTTTATTTTATTTATGTGAGATGCACTTTTATAATAAAGTAACTTGAAAATAGAAATTGCATGCACTAAAAAGTAGCTTGATAAGACTTGAACTCAAGACTTATCAAGGTGTAAAGCAACTTTGGACCAAGTGAGCTAAGTTTAAAAGGTACGTAAAAGTATGGAAAGAGGAAGGGGTTTTTTTTTTTTTTTTTACTCTTCCCTCTCGTTTTCCATGCTTGCTTTCTTTTCCTGCAAATCACAAAAGAAAAATGAAAAACAAAAACAAAAATTTTGTTTCCAAACAATGGGGTTAGATCTTGGTTAGCTTACCTGGAAAGACTACATTTTCAATTTTTCTCGATGTTTCTGATTTGCTATGATCACACAAGGTGCACAACAAAGACCGTACGTAGCCGAGAAGACAAGAAAAAAAGTTTCCCTTGTTGTTTCTGAATCACAACGATCGCGCAAGGTGCACGGCAAAGAGCATACATAGTTGGGGAAAACAACAATCTGATACTAAAACATAAAAGATATAATAATAAACTGATAAAATATGAGAGATTTAAAAAAAACAAATCCGTCACTGTAACATTATACCTTCATATTTGTTGAAATGGGTGTTTATGAAGCAAACGAAAATGGTTTTCGGTGAAACAAAAACTATTTCCCAATGGAAACGGTGCTCCGGATGCAATGGAATAGCTTCCACCGGACAAAAATGAACAAAAAATCTAGAACCAGAAACCCTTCCAAAGTTTCGACAACATCGGTTCCAAATCTTGATCAAAATTGAAAGCGGCTCTTCATAAAAGCTCTGATACCATGTTCAGGTACACAGGGTACTCCCAAAAGACTAAACACCTTCAGATACCACTTCACACAAACAGATCACATATCAACACACCGATGTTTGTAACGTGGTTAAAACCTTCGAGAGGAAAACAGTCCACGGCCCCAACCAAATAGCTACTTGGATCAATTTATTATGCAAAAGAAAGAAAGTTACATGAGCTTCTCATAATCGATCAACTAGCCAAGGACCCTCTATGCTTTTTAAATAGAGATCATAGACCAATCAAGTGTTAATCCATGGATCAATTGTAGGTATGATCTAAGAGAAGTTGAACCATCGGATTACTCTATGTCTAGAACATATCGTAACTGTCGGATTAGAATATTTACAAATGCATACTAATGCATACTAAAGAAACACACTTTTACCTAACGGATATATTACACAAGTTGATCTTAAATAACTCCTAAGTGTCTAAATATCCTAACATCATTGTGTTTAATTGGAATATATTGTTTAGGTTTTCTTTGATCTTATAATTCATTTATTTTTTATACGGTTGGATGAAAAAACTCCTAGTGCGTCACATTTTAGATTTAATGCACATAGAAAAATATGTATGCGAAGGTATTTTTGGAACCCTTCTGGATATAAAAGATAACTCAAAGGATGGGAAAAATTATTGTGATGACTTACAATAGTTGGGTATAAGGAAATCACTGTGGCCACAACAAAAAGGCAAAAAAAATATTTCTTCCACCCGCACCACACACTCTTTCAAAAAAGGAAAAAGAGATTATTTGTCATGTTTTGTTCATGTTAAAAGTTCCAGATGGATATAGTTCAAACACTAGAAATAATGTATCTATGAAATATCTCAAGCTTCATAGTATGAAATTACATGATTGCCATGTTCTCATGCAACAAATCCTTCGAGTGGAATTGCGCCATGTGCTACCAAAAGAAAATTGGAACACTATTTGCAGGCTTTGCTTCATTTATGAGCGAATTTGTGCAAAAAATGGTGGATCCAACAGATCTTGATAACTTACAAGATGATGTTGTGGAAACTTTGTGCTCACTTAAAAAATATTTCCCCCCTTATTTTGTTGATATAATGATACATTTGATTGTACACTTGGTGCGAGAACTACGTTAATGTGGACCAGTTGCATATCGATGGATGTACCCTTTTGAAAAGTCAGTGAAATTTTATTAATTGCAAATCCACATAAATTCCAACATTTTATGTGCATATAATAATAATATATTAATAGAAACTCTTTATTCATCCTTTTGATTTCACAAAAAATTGTGTATTTTTTTCTAGGAACATGAAAGTTTTCAAAAGTTATGTGAAAAATAAGAATAGGCCCGAAGGTTGCATAGTTGAGAACTACATTGTGGAGGAATCAATAAAAAAATTTGCTGGATATGTTGAAGGTATGGAATATATTCAAAGCATTCCTAGTAGAAATGAAGCTTGGGACGATGAAGAAGGAGAGGTTGGACAATATGGGAAGGCCTTATATAGTGGAACTTCGATTGAAATAGATAAAACTAGTTTGTTACAATACCACAGATGGGTCTTACACAACATAGACGAAATTCAACCTTGGATAGAGTAAGTAATAAGCACATCCTTATGAAATAATTTTTTATTATAATATATCCCAATATTTTCATAAATTGTTTATTGACATTACTTCAAAATAGGATGCACTTGACAGAAATTGCCAATAGTAACATCCAATCCCAAAAAGATGAAGTTTACTACAAAAGCTCCACAACAAAAAATTTAGTGATTGGTTAAGAAAATGGGTAATGATATGTTCTTCACATTACATTTAATTGAACTTCATTGATCAAGAATATTATGATGTATGAAGGTGAGATTCTTTTAATATATTTTGAAATTTAATGGTTTTCTAATGACATTTAAAAATTTACAGGTGGAAAGAAAAGAAAATATTTCTGATACCCTTAAATGGTTGGCATGTGTCCCAAGGACATATGCAACTAATTATGATTGCTACTTAATAAATGGGTGTAGATTTCATATTAAAAGCATAGAAAATGTCATGGCCACCCAAAATAGTGGTGTGTGCATAGATGCACAAACATTAATGAGATCAAGTGCAAAGGATAAAAACCCTATACATCAAACAAAAACATATTATGGAGTGATTCAAGAAATAATGTCATTGGAATACTATTTGGTGCAATACCCATGTACACAAGAAGAATTGGTAGATTTACACAAGAATATTGGATAGATGTACGCAAGAAGAATGGAATGAAAGTTGATGAAATTGGTTTCAACATAGTAAATCTGAAGAGATACTTGAGTAAGGCTAGAGTGCAAGATTGTCAAAACCCCAAATTTTTTGAAAAATTTAAAATTTTTAAATTTACATAATATTAATATAAATGCAGTTAACTAATCATTTAATTAGTTATATGTTACCAGCTTATTATTTGAATTCATCTGTTAGTTGGCAGATTAATAGAACAGTTCCTTTCAGTTTACTGACTTGTTTCTTTTTGCGACCATAAGGTGGGTCTGTCATGAAAAACTGGGCTTACCTAGCTTCCGAGCTAACGCAGGAGTTTCCCTCTATTACAGATATACAGGTAAGATGTTCGGGTGCTGCTAACGAATCTCTAAAGTATTCAATAAATATTTCCTACATACAAATTTAATTAAGTAGAAGAGTGTACCTACTAGTCAGATTTCTCAAGCGTAAAGAGGTAAAGCATTAACTGATTTCTTTTAAATTCTTACTGATAATGAAATGAACTCTACTAGTAAGGATAACAGCTATTTTTTTCCTTCGTAGTAGCAGGATTTAATATTCTTATATAGTTCTAACCCATGGGATGTTTGTACTAATTGCAAGTG
>LPNX010065947.1:137834-158115 GCA_001517045.1 Pseudotsuga menziesii | reverse complement strand
TATGCAAACTCTGCTAAATGCAAGTAGTCCTCCCACTTACCTGGCTGATCCTTAACATACATTCTTAACAGATCTTCCAGCACCTGATTCACTCTTTCAATCTGTTCGTCTGTCTGAGGATGGAAAGAGGTGCTGAAATTCAGTGTTGTGTTTAATCCCTTAAACAAGGACCTCCAAAAATTCCCTGTGAATTTAGGATTCCTGTTTGAAATGATAACCTTAGGTACTCCATGTAACCTAAAAATATGCTTTAAAAATATATCAGCTATATTGGCAGCCTTGTAAGTAGTCTTGACAGGAATGAAATGTGCTGCTTTACTTAACTTGTCCACCACCACCATAATTGAATCATTCTGATTCTGATTTCTGGGCAATCCAGTAATAAAATCCAAACTGATTATCTCCCATTTCCAACTAGGAATAGGCAATGGTTGCAATAAACCAGCACAAAACCCCAAATTTTCTGAAAAATTTAAATTTTTTAAATTTACATAATATTAATATAAATACAGTTAACTAATCATTTAATTAGTTATATGTTACCAGCTTATTATTTGAATTCATCTGTTAGTTGGCAGAGTAATAGAACAGTTCCTTTCAGTTTACTGACTTGTTTCTTTTTGCGACCATAAGATGGGTCTGTCATGAAAAACTGGGCTTACCTAGCTTCCGAGCTAATGCAGGAGTTTCCCTCTATTACAGATAATAGGTAAGATGTTCGGGTGCTGCTAACGAATCTCTAAAGTATTCAATAAATATTTCCTGCATACAAATTTAATTAAGTAGAAGAGTGTACCTGCTAGTCAGATTTCTCAAGCGTAAAGAGGTAAAGCATTAACTGATTTCTTTTAAAGTCTTACTGATAATGAAATGAACTCTACTAGTAAGGATAACAGCTATTTTTTTTCCTTTGTAGTAGCAGGATTTAATATTCTTATAGAGTTCTAACCCATGGGATGTTCGTACTAATTGCAAGTGGAAAAAAACGATAATTATTTCTTTACTAGCACAGTAAATATTGCAGGGTCACAACATCAAAGATCTAATTTTTAAATTACTGTACTATACCATGATTGAATTTGAAACTGCAATTGTAGAATGATAAGGAGGTTTAAGTACCAGCTTATATTTTTCTTAATTCAAGAATTAACAAGTTTACTACTTGATACAAATCATTTTTAAAGTCTTCCTTTAGTCTTTTAAAAATCTGTATAGTTTAGGAATACTATTTCTATTCCATGATCAATAATTCGATGATAAACTTAAAGATCATTCCCAGTTTCATTATACTCAAATACCACTCTATGATTTTCATAACCATACTATCAAGCAAAGAAGGCTAACTTACCCAAGCTATCTATCATGTAATGACTTTATAATATCTTTTAAAATCCTTGAGCTTGAATTTGATCCAAGGCTAATTGTCACAAAAAGATTCTATGACTATTAATAGGATTGTTATTATACAAGCAAGGGATGATCATATGGTCAAGAGTAAAACCATAATCATGATCAATGGATCACTTAATTGGATTATTACAATGCTATAGACTTTTATATTATGATGCCCTTTTACCTCCAATCGTGAACTAGGGTAATTGATAATATAGAAATAGAGTTATAATAAGCTATGCCATGGTAACTATTATTACTCCTTTGTTCTTATATCTCATTAACAAACAAATACAATCTTTATACATAAATGTGTTAGACCAAATGATAATCGAGTTCTACATTATAATGTTTTCTAAACATCACTCTAATGTTTACATGGTTGATTATATAAAGCAGGTGGTTGACTATGGTATAACGAACCTTGTGGAATCCCCGTGTTATGATTTGGTTTGTGAAAAATCATTGGTGATCTTGTCATGGAACTATAGTGTTCCTACCCACTGCATGCCAATAATTAAAAGGGTTACGTGGGATCTTCCCAGCCATGCACTGTCGTTTTAAAAGGTTTGACTCAAACCCTAGTTGTCATTCCTTCACTGCCTTCGAGCCTCTAGCCGCTCTGCAAAACCTCCTCGTCCATTCCGCGGCTTGCACTGTCTGCTAGCAGTCCCTTTTCTAGTTCAACTCCTCGTGGCTCATCTACTGCATTGTGAAGAAGATACTGTGTCGATTAGCTTGTTGTTGGATATTCAGCAGCGTCGATTCTCTTAGGGTTTTCTCCATTGGCACCCATTGCCCAAACTCTTTACTGTATAGGTCATCGCCTTAACTTGTTCTGTGATTCATCCTCCATCATGACAGGTTGCTTTTGCTCCCGCAGGCGCCTTCTCTTCTGCGGTAAATGAAGGGTTTGCCTTTCTTCCTGTTGGTGGTTATCTTGTTGTTCTTCAGTGGGCGTATATCTGTTAAACGTTAAGGTAAGATACAGGGTTTTCCTTCATTTTCTTTTCGAAGTAATAGCTTATACAAACAACAGTTTTTTTTTTTTGGCAAAGGTTTTTAATATAATGTTATCTTTTGTTACAGGGTTGGTCTTCTCCTCTCGGTGTGGAAGGTACAAGATTCCAACCATTGCTACTCTCAGTAAGCCTGGTTTTTACTCATGGCATTCTCCTCCTTGCTAGTACTTTAGGGCAGTCATGGGTTTGGATTCGTGGTGCTTAACCCTCGCCGTTACTTTGGTTCAGTTGGTGAACCTAAACGCTGTTAAAAGAGTTCAACTCTTCGCTTAGCAAGCGGTCTTGGTTGAAGCCGAAACTGTGGGTTTTTTTTTGGGTCTTTTATTGATTACTGGGTAAAGCATGTATATATATATTACTATTGTACAAGCTATAAGCTTTATTTTTTAAAATATGTTGGAAGCCATGAGGTACCAAGGAGATAAAACTCCATCCCTTTGATGAACCTCAGTACATACTTTTAATTTTGACAGGGTCTACCATGAACTTGGAGCTATGCGTTGTCCATACAATTTTTCTTAAGTTAATATGGTGTTACTGTATAGTTTTGAAACCATATACTATTTAAACTTGGCTTAATGAGCCTATCTAACTTCGATACCTTCGATTCCTATGAATTCGATAAATACTTGATTTACTCTTTGTAATTTATTTATGGTATTAGCTGATAGGGTTTTTTTGTATATTAATGGATGAATTATTTACTCAAAGAATTTTATAAATCGTTATAATAGTTATACTTTGTAGATTATAAAGTTTGAATTTTTTAATGACATTCTCAAAGTCATTGATAGTGTAACCTTGGTTACAGGTTTTATATTAGTTTTTCTGTTTATTAATAATAAGTTACACATTACTATGATTTCTAATTCATATTATTTCTATACAGTAGATAATAAGGCAATAATTATTACTTATTATAATAATTAATTTACCCTACCTGGAATGCTTATTATTAATTACACTGCACTTCTGAAATTATAAGAGTTTCCAGTTATGCTTTATATAATATAATTCGCACTTTGTTATTTGCTTACTGTAGATTATACACTTGAATTTTTACTCTTTAGTATTTCTTTTATAAATTTACTGTCAAGGATTCTGTACTCGGTTTAAACCTTGACTTACTAGTTATTAAGAAATTGGTAAGTGTTAACTTACAGTTTATACCCTTCAGCTCATACAGGGTCTTTATATTCTTATTTTATTGTATTAATGTTCTTAAGTACTGTTTATTTACCTAGCAGTATAGAAAGTATAAAAGGTTTCAGTTTGTATTTAATGTAATAAATACATTACCTGAAGTTCCATAATAGTAATACTCCTATAGTGTAGGTAATAGAAATTTATTGTTGTTAATAATAAAGGTATTATCTCTCCTGAGAGTACCTATGTTTCCATGATCATTATTTAGTTTATTTTATAACATTCTCTTATTTATTTCTTGAGCCAGTTTTGTTAAATACTAAGTAAGGTTCTGCATTTATTTGGTTTATCTGTTTGGTTAAGATAATTGTATATATATATATATATATAAATCAAATACTACTACTTAAGATTTATCTCATATACTTATATACATATAGTAGCATTCATTTACCATCTAAGAAAAATGGGATAACATCTCTGTAAACTATTCGAGCTCAGTCAAAAATTAAAAGGAAGATTAAGAAATAAATTGACTACATCACTAAACATACATACAGTCTAACACAACTTGGTTTAACTGTAGAGTCTAACAATATTTAATTACTCTTACTTTCAGTAATGTCTTTTCAACATATAGAAGTTAAATTCTTTAAACTGAAAGAAACAGTTGTAAGGTTTAAACCGCAGGTAAACCTAGTCTAACCTTTCATAAATACGACTATTGTATTCTTCTATCTATTCTTTACAAATGAATAGAATTACTGAGAGTAAAATACTGCACAAGGGAATAATTTTATCTATAACACATGCTACTATTAGTAAAAAAAATATTTCTTCTGATGATAGGTAAAGAAATAATCTATTATTCTATAATCTCATCATACCATCTTTTTATAATTTTACCCCTGCGCTGGAGTACGGTCTGGTAAAAAAAACCAGATGAGGAAAAACACAGTGGGTCTTTATTTTTCATCAAGGATTCTATTACTGATAAACTAAGCATTTACATCACTAAACCAGCTAAATATTATATCATAACCTACAAACATATTGTTTATCCATTCACAGTTATTAAAACAAAGACAGTTAAGTGACAGAACCTGCTTAAACTTTGGAATACAACAGCAATGGGAGGTCATTCCTCCCTACCAACTCCTGGAGAGCGCTCAAACAGTGACTCCTCAGTACCCGCGAGCTTGATCTGGTCTCCCTGGCTGGAACTAGGTGCAGCAATAGTTAGATACCAGTCTTCAACACTCAGTATCAAATATGAACTTATTAGTAAGTTCTACCAGCTAACAAGTTGTAATAAAACAAGTTACTGTAGCAATCCTATCAGAACAAATTCCTTATTGTTTTCCCTTTTTCCCCAAATAAATTTCCTAAATAGCATTCCACCTGAATGTTTCTTCTCTGGAAAATATCTAAGCAGCCCCAGCTCTATTCATTGGGTACATTTAAAATATTGCCTAGGTCTTTTTGGGTTAGTTGTCATTTAATGAGCCACCTGCTCTGATCCCACTTTATTGCGGGATCATGACCCCAATTATGAGGAAGTTGCCACCTGCAACTTAGGAAGTGTTTGAGGATGCTGCCACTTGTCTTTTTCCCTCCACCTAGTTCCATCCACCAGTTTGACCAGTGACCTCTTTTTAACAGCTCTCCCATGCTGTTGTCTCCACAATTTATTTATTAATAATAAAATATTCTGAATTACATTCCACTTCTGTTGACTCTGCTGAGTCATCAATTCCTACTTAGCATTAAATTTAATATAATGTCTCAAGAATATAATTAAACAATTAACATTATTTTACAAAATTGGTGTATGTGACAAAGATGGTCCATTTATTCTAGCATCACAAGAGAAACAAGTATTGTATGTACAAGATCCGGTAGAGAATGACTGGTATGTAGTTTTGACAAGACCTCTGAAGGGAACAAGAAATTGTAATAGATATGAATTGGAGTATGCAGATTTATCAAGTGTTGCATATTTTGAAGGGACGAAATGCAAAGAGGATGAAGCTATAGGTGATGGTGGCATGGATTATGTTCGACAAGATTGTAAAGGCACATGGTTGAATTTTGCTTTGTAAGTAGCATGCATGATTTATTTATCAGTTCTCATTTAAGTTTTATCTTTTAAAATTTATATCTTAGATGATTACTTGGATTTTCCTTTCATGCATATATTTTGTGTTTAGCTATTGATTATGCATGGATCTTATCTGTTTTATTCTTTTATGTAACTTTCATTTATTTTTATAATAGATATATTGGGTGTGGGGAATTGAGAGTGATGTTGTCGGGGGCATATGAGATTCAACCTTCACGTCGTTGGCCCTATTTAGTAGAGAATAAGATATTCTTGAAACCAAGAGAAGCTCATTCAAGTATTTTCATTTCGTTTTTTTACAATTTCATATATGTTATGCCTTTTTTTACATTTCTAGCAATGGCTTATATGAACATACCATTTTGCCATGATATATGTAGGTCTTTGCAATGGAAAGGAATATAATGACAATTTGTATTGTTCTCTAATGCATACTTGTAAGTTATCACCATAACGAATTTGTCAATTAGATATCTTATTGTCGTTTCATTGAATATAACATGTTGATTTCTTCATTTTAAGTATAGTTGTACTTTTCTATTTTATGAAATGGTTTTATTGCACATTTGTTGAAGGAAATAAGTTGATTGCGGAATAGATATTGACCACGGGCAGGTAATGTAATGAAAAATATTGAAAGTGTTTGATTACAACAAATTTAAATACAACATATTTATTACAACCATAAGTATACCCGATTGATGGTGTAACAACTAATTTGTGTGAAATATTTGTGTAAAGCATAGAGGATGCCAAGATCATCTGACGTTTTTGGCAACAGAGCTAAACTTTGAGGTATAGATCACTACAACAAAAACTTGTGATTAGCGTCTCTTTTAGCTTCTTTTTTAGCATCCACTATCACTTTTAGTGTATTTTTCATAATTTTTTGGAAAAAGTGGACGCTTTTCCATGGGATGGCACTTTTAATGGCGTTATTTGAGTACCTTTTTAAAAGATGGTGCTATTTTGGACGTTAATTATCATCCCAATTAGTTTCCCAATTAACATCCCAATTAGTGTCCCAATTAGTGTCCCAATTAGCATCCCAATTAGAATCCTTTTTTAAAAGTTGGCGTTATTTTGGACGCTAATTAGCATCCCAATTAACGTCCCAATTAGCGTCCCAATTAGCATGACAATTATCATCCCAATTAACATCCTAATTAACATCCCAATTAGCGTCCCAATTAGCATCACAATTATTATCCCAATTAGCATCCCAATTAACATCTGAATTAGCGTCCAAAAAATCCTTTCATATAACGCCCAGAATAGCCTCCAAAAAAACGTTATGAATAGCATAGGACCATATATTAATCTAGGGTTAGCGACATGAATTGTGCCATGAATTTCAACAGGAAAATAATCCAACATAGCGCCAAGTATAGAGCCAATAGTTGCGCCTAGAAAAATTCCAACATAGCGTCAGGTATAGAGCCAGGTGTAACCCCTGGAATAATGCCATAAATTTTGAAAGGAACTGCGCTGGAATAATACCTTTAAAATGACTAGTTATCACTCGGAACAATTCAAATTTGATACTACATTGAAGAAACAATTGGCTGATACCTTTGAAAGGACTAGTTATTACTGGGAGCAATGAAAATTTGATACTAGGTCTGAAGCAACAATTGGATGATACCTTTGAAATGACTAACCTTAGTCTCTTACATTTATTTTTGGTATCCAAGTTCTACAAATGGATGATGATATATTTGTTTCTCAACTTAAGTATGTAATGGTCTTTTGCAAAGATTCAAGATGGAAGACTACAAAACTTGTGCTACACATTTAAGTGGGGGGTGAATTTGACCAAAGAATGTGATTCACTGAAAGTTGATGTGACTCTCTATAGATAGTTGGTTGGTACCCTTATTTATTTAACTTATATTTAAGTTGATATTTCCTTTGTTGTTAGTGTGGTTTCTTTATTTATGCAGGATTAGTTAGAAAGCCATTGGAATGTTGCAAAGATAATTGTTCATTATATCAAGGGAACTTATTGACTTGATATAGAATATTGAAGTTATACACCATACTTATTGGTCAATTATACTGACTGAAATTGGGCAAGGGACGACAACAACAAACAATCTACATTTGGCTATGTGATTTGTCTTGGTTATCGACCCATGGTTTGGTTGTGTAAGAAGTAGAATATTGCCTCTCTTTCAACCACACAAGCTGAATATTGTGGTGTAGTTAATGCAAGCATAGAGGCGATATGGATTTGGCAACTATTGGGTGATTTTGTGATTGTTATCATTTGTGATAACTAGAGTGCAATAAAATTTTCCAAAAATCCCATCACACATAGCAAGATGAAACATGTGGAGCTTCATGTTCATTGCATATGTCAACTAGTGTAATACTTGTGGATCTTATTTATTGCAGAATCGATGATCATATTGATATATTTATGAAGCCTTTATTAGAAGCTAATTTTATGAAACTTTGAGATATGCTTTGGCTTTAGGAAGTTGCAATTATGGAGGGGTTTGCAAAAGTAATTTCACCACTTGAATCTCCATAAGATTATGTTGATTGGGGGGGGTGTTATAACACCATGCTCTAGAACAAAATCAACTAACCAATCGATTGGTTGAGCTATTAGAACATAACAATTGTCTATGGCACAAAACAAGGTGAAAATCATGGAGGCCATTATGTGTTATGACCCAGGTATTCTTCCTCACTTGAAGAGAGTTTGTTACATCTTGGCGATATAAAAGAATGAACCTATGGATCGATCTACCAAGTAAACAATTATGTGGAAAATGGTTATGATTTTCTTATGTGATAGCATATGCCTCCTAAACGTGTTTTGATGTATTTTGTCATGCTATATTAACTTATGCTTAAGTATTGTAAAAATGTTTATTAACACCACATATTCTTAGAATCATTAACTACTTGATATTTCCCCTTATCTAACAATGTTTTTTTTGTTTTTATATGGTGATAAAAATATTTTCAAAGTGCTATTTGTGACCTGTTTCATTTTTTTTATTATAAAAAAATAAGTAAACTCAGAATCAAGCATGACCTCTCTAACCCAGCATAAAAACTTAAATGAGTAAATACACATATGAGAAAGTGGTCACAGTTCTTGAAGTCAAATTTCATTGATTCCATTGAAGTGGAATGGAGAAATGAACCCGACAAATGATTTCCTCATCACTTGGACATAAGAACACACCAAAACCCCAAGGAACAAAAACCTAACCGTAAGGATTAACCCTAAATAGTGCCGAAATCATTTTTCTTTTGGGTTATTATGTTGTCAACGAGATATTTCGAATTTCCCTGACTCTGATAGAGAGGCTATCAATACCATATATCTATACATGTGAAGTATATTTTACTCTGTAGTGAAACCCTCGGGCGGAGGCGGGGCTTTGATTATCTTGCTTGTTTTGTTATGTCTTCGTAGCTATTCTTTTCCAAGTGAAGAACAAATTGTAGTTGTCGTTGTCCTAGACAGCGCCATTGTTGTACAAGCAATATTTTAGGCATCCTTTAAGAAACATTTGTTTCAGACTTTTCTCTTGGAGAGCATCTGCAAGGATTCTTTACCTGGGAAAATATGGGTGTTCCTACATTTTACAAATGGTTGGATGATAAATATCCTTGAATAGTAATGGATGTTACAGAGGAAGATCTCACCGAGATCAATGGTGTTACCATTCTAGTTGATACCAGCAAGCCTAACCCTAATAATATGGAGTTCGATAATCTTTATCTGAACATGAACGAGATTATTCATCCCTGCTTCCATCCCCAAGACCTAGTATGCATTTATTTATCAGATCTTTCATATTTTTTACACATCAAAATTTTGGGACCGTAGAACTAAAAAGAGGGTAATCTAATGTTAAGAATGAATTTATGCAGTAGCTGTAAAGATGGTGAACTGCCAAAAATTTTTAACCGAAGAATAAATTTCAAGGAAGTGCTGCAAAGTTCAAACAAGGGTCGTTTCTCAAAACATTTTGACTCTAATTGGAATTTGATGCTGATTAAATTAAAATTTTAATTTATCTCACATTGGTTCTGAGGTCACTTCCGTTGCAGCATATACATCCAACACATTCTTATGCCAAGGGTTTCGCTTACCCCTTTTCCTCCTCTGTGGGATGGTGTTGTGACGAACCTTGGGTGTGTGTGATTGGTTGTGGGATGAAAAATCCTACTTGGCCAATGGGGGCACATTCACGGAGTCAGCAGCCCACCTTCTGTGTGATCGATTGTGAGATGAACATATGTTCCTGCTTGGCCCCCCTTCCTTCTCTGTCGCTCCTTGTCTTTTCCATCATATATCCAATATTTTTCTTTTATTTCGTCTCTCACTACGTCGCTTTCCGAGCCTTTAATTCTCTCTATCATTTACGCTCGTGGTGTCGTAGTGGACCTTTTCCTTATGTTCGCCAAGAACATATTTCTGGATTTTTCTTCTTTGGCAGTTTCACCTTAGTGTTTCAGTAAGCAAAGGAGCCAAGATCGATTTTGTAGCAAGTCATAAGTAATGCAAAGCAAAAAATCCTCTTTGGTGTTTCTTTTTAGGGTGTTTATTATGTGATTTACAATGGGGTATTGTGACAACTTTGCATGAAAAACAAAATGGTGCCCCATTATTAATTGAACATGACTCCGATCATGCCATTCAAGGTTGGGTTTAGTGATAAATTGACTATGGGATCTTGACATTAACCTTTAGAAAGGATTATAGATTCCATGTTTGGTTTGTTTGCTAAGTTTATCACTTAGCGTACTTCAAATTCATAATGTTGGCACATGCTACTTTTGAGTTGTCTAGATTGTTTTATTCCACCCTCAATTTTCAAAGCACAAGATCAACTAGAAACATGAGTAAATGAGTATAAATTGTTATCTTCTTATTGGAAATTAAGCTTCTTCTTTTTCAAAATGATGGAAATTAAACTCCATAGTAAGAGCATATATTTTAATTGAAAATTAAATTATTTAATAACAGCATTATTATTGAAGAGTATTTTTTTAAATATAACTTCAATAATAAAGGATTATTTTCTCATAAAAGATCAATTAATTTTTTTAATAATTTTTAATAAAAATATTATTATTGAAAAGTATTTTTTTAAATAAAACTTCATTATTATTGAAAGGTTATTTTTCACTAAAACTTTGTGTGACTGACAATATAATAGTTTAAAATGTCTCAAAAAAACAAAAAAACAAAAAAAAAAACACTTTATTTCCAAAGGCATAGATAAAATGAAAGTCCAACCTTCATTGGGTCGACCTGCACCTTGATAGACCACCCTACGAAGGACACTCTACTTTTCCCAATTTTCCTAGCTTTGGAATGATCTTTGGGAGCAGAAATGTTCCCAAATCTACATTTGATTTTAGATGTTCTTTCCTTAATCATTGTGAGATATTCACATTCATATTTTGAGTATTAATACATCATGATATTTTTTAATACATCGGATTCAGAAAAATAGTGAGAAAGGGGGTTTGATCCTCGGCTTTAACCCCTCCATATTTCCCAATCAGATGCAGACTTATCAACTGTTTTTGAAAGTTGTTAATTCAGATCACCTCAGTCAAAGTATCGATCCTATGGAAAAACACATACAATAGGAAGGGTTGGGGTTTCTTATGGGCGTGGTGTATTTTGATCCATTTATTCAAGGGAAATCATGGGTTTATCGAATTCATATTCCACATCCATCACTCAAAGGAAGTATGGAAATATCGATGACTCTCGGATCTCAAGTAAGTTTTATTTTTCTTCTTCTTTTATTTTCTCTCCGGAGGATATTTACAAGTGAAGGGACAACTGGGTTAGAATATATTTTATTTGTTTATGATTGTTTAAAATAATTTTACCTACATAAGACCATGCTTTTATATGGATATCCCCATTTACTAGACTAGAGTTTTATATCCACTATTTAATATCAGAGCCCATGATATTTACGAGTGCAATGAATGACTCCGTCAAATTTTAGATCGTGACATTTTTGGCAATTGGGCATCAAGGTGATAGTGTCAAAATTGCTTGAGACCGTTTCAATGCTACTAAGAACTTGTGATTTCCAAAAACAAAACCTTCAACCTTTGTATGATTATATACTTCTATTTCCTATAATGAAGGCCCATCTTCCAATAGATTAAAACAAATATTTTACTCTTAAGGGGCTTGCTCCACTATGATGATGATTGATATTTTATCCTATAGATTCCAATTTTACCTTCCTCGATCTTCTCCATTATATGAATATATTGATCTTTGCAATTGGATCCTTCATTCTTCTTCCTCTGTGTTTTTGAAACAATGGGATTTGTCCTCATCGTATATGTGCTCCTTCATCTTCATATTTGTTTTAATGTTTGGTCAAAACCCAATTTTTTTGGAAGCTCCATTCCTTGTATTTATTCACACACATCAAATTTCATCCACTTGATGTTGAGGAAAAAATATTGTCTACCGATAATACGGCCTCGGTTCTTGGAATTATCTTTGGTTATTTGATTCAGGGTCTCCTCTATTTCAACACAAATCCTTAAGTAATATTCTCTATTCCCATGTAAATATTGGAACTCATGCCAATGATGGTATAATATAATGATGGATACAATTATAAGTTTAACACTACCATAGTCTAAAAAACATAGGCTCCTTGTCTCCTTCAAATCATTGACTTCCAATAATAGCCGAGTATACTCAAATTCCAAAAGCCATACATCCTTGAATTCCCAAGCCATGAATTTATTGAATATTTAATGCTAGTGGTTGAATGTAGGGATTGGATCCTAGATATACAATGTTTGGAAGCTGATGTAGTCAGTTGCCAATGTTGGCCACACTCAAAAGTTCTAACAACTAGTCACCCATCAGTGACCAATGATGGGCTGGCCAAATCCATGAAGATTAAAATTACATACAATGATCTCACCATGTGAGATGTTATCAAACCTTCACATTGCATAAAATATCAAACTCTCGGTTGTTGCAACTTTCCACAAGTAGCAATACTCAATTGAATATATATATGTGTGTATATATATATATAATGGAATTGGCTCAAATGCGTATTGTAGTGATATGAAAACAAAGACTTGTAGAATCATGTTTCTGGAACAACAAATGAAAATGCCACAAAGTCATATATAAATATAACAGGGATTTATATAGTCATGCATTCTAGTGAAAAAATTCGGAGTATTTTATGACCGTCATAAACAATTTGGAGCTTGAGGAAAACATTCCCCAAGGGGATGCGCTGTAAAGAAAAAACTTCATTTGGCTCAGGTTCCAGGTCTAAGGGGGATTCATTTTTCCAAAATTGCTTAGTTCACCAGGCCTGGTCCCTTCAAAACCCATGCCATTCTAGTGGGGAAGACAACAACAAGAATGGAACCCTTGTGCATAGGTTAACACTCTACAAACCTTATCAGTTAAACAATGAACAATGGGTTGAAACACATATATTATTTTTAGAGAATTAATTCAAAACTCTAAGGTGCTCTATGCTATGGATAATGTTCCATACCTGACAACTTGCATTTAGTTTGGTTCAATATAAGTTTTACAATATTATTTTTATCAAACATTTCAGGGTTCTGGTACTCATCAAGAATAGTCATCTCATTTGCAAACTTGATTCGGGTTTCATTGAAATAATCTCATATACATGTCATGCATTGTGATAAACACTTTGGGCACACAATATACCTCTTTTGACATACTGAGTCTAACAAGTTTGAAACTAGTGTGCTCGATACTACCAATTCAACCTTGAAATATCATTGTGATCACACTTAGAATCCATTTTGGTTCTTACTCTGGAATAATATCAATATGCTTTCATACTAGTCATTGTTATCACATCACTCTTGCCATTCCAACAAAAAAATTCAATACTCACTTAGTTACCATACATCTCTATTATAGCACATAAAACAATCTTGCATATTGTGGTATGGAGGAAAATCTGATAGAAATTTATATTGATATAACTCTAAGTTTGTACACTACAGGTTTGGGTAACTGCTAGTCCTTTTTGTCTTTACAAGTTTATTTATATCAATAAAAGTCATGTAGCTAATTACTTATGTGAATCTGAGTTAGATTTGGAACAAGGTTACTATTTAAGTACTTTTTTTATCCTTTATTTGCAGCCACTCAATATTGATTTCAAAATAACATTCTGAGTTTCTTCTCTTATCATATTCAATTTCATTATTAATGAGAAGTCAAATACACCAATTTAGTACTTGAAGACCTACTTTTACTGTCATCCTGATGTATGGTATCCCAAAATATTTGATTTCAGATCTATGAAGAATGGTTACCCTGAATACCGAGCATAAGAGAAATCTTCATTAGCATACCTCGATTTAGGAAAAACATTGTTTAAGTTATATTTAGAGTAATTTTTACGGCTGTCCTATCTTTGGAAGCATATAATAGACCCACCCTTTAAACCGATCACATACTATTGTGGCAACTAGATTGGTGGTAAGTATCATAATTGATTTTCTATTAAGATTTATGGTTGACTGATATTAATGCCTTAAAGCCTATAAGTTTATGTTTGGCAATGATGATAGTCCTATGATACACTATTGACATGTCTTTCATTAAAGCCAATGACCTAGTTTAAGCTTAGTATTTGAATTGCTTATTGCTTATTTTTTTTGTCTAAAAGTCCCCAACTATGATTCAAAATTAAATTTACATAAATAGGCATTACTACATCGTACAAACTTATGGCAAATAATTGCCCATGATTTAGAACTCAATCTACACAAATATTTATGTATATTTAATATGGTAAATCTATGCTTATATGAAATAACTAAGCCGACCATAAAACAACAAAAAGCTCTGCTTTTTGGGACAAAGCTAATGAACTACAAATCTCTATCTACACCAAATCGTTTGGTTTCTTCTTGACACATTCATGTGTTACACTTTTGGGGATAAATTCTTTAGTGAAATATGTAATTTTTATCATCAATTCTTAGCTAGTGTCCTGAAACCCTTGGTGAGGGTTGTATGGTTAGGTGAATGGGTCGAATATAATGTTTTTTTCTCACTTATTATATTACTATTTGTTTTCATCTTTCCTTATATTTTGAACATTCATTGTAGAAATTACAGATTTACCTTTGTTTCAAGTAGCATAGAAAAATCCACTATAAGGTGTTTTAACATATCTCATTATAGAAGGATGCATAGAATGCAATGAAATATTGTTGAAATTAGAGAAGTATTTTTATGAAGCCTCATTAGCCGTGAAAAGTGATAAGCTTAGTTTCCTTGTTCTGTCTAGAATCGCCATGATAAAAAAGTGCTACAGCTAAGAACATTTTGTATTTAAGTGTATTGATTTTCTATCCAGTATATGGGATAAGATTTATTGCATAGATTTTTGCCCACAGTTTCCTGATATTCACATTATCTCTTTGTTTTCTAGAAACATGGCCATTCTTAGATGATACTATTTTTTAAAAAGAATACTTAGATAAATTGACTTCTTTTTGAAAACTTGCATAATAACTTGCTCCGTTCTTCAACATGTACTAAATATAATAGGAAAGGAGAGTGGCAAATCGCTTGTTTTACTTGTACGTTACTCAAAACATTTTTGTGGATGTAGTGAAATGTGCCAGCCACTCTTCATCTTCTACTAATGGTTGGACTCAAGTAATTGTTTAAAAACCTTTTGGTTGAGATTCTGAGTCATCTACTAAGATCACAAGAGGTTTGAAAGACTACTTAATTGAAGAGCATATTTACCGATAAATATCTTTGCTCTCTCTAAGTGATTTTTTTTAACTCTAGAATGCATTAGCTTAGAAACTTATATCGTATGTCTTGTGGAAAATTTTATTTTTATAAGGAACTAGTATCTGTAACATTTAATTTATGTCCAATCTATTTTTTGCATAACTACATTTTTTGAAACATGATTGATCATTATCTAGGAAAGGAACTTGTTGAAAATATTTATTTTCTTCAGTCTCCAATCTTGTTATTGAACCCTTGTGGTGAAGGAAATATACAAGGAAATGTACAACTGATTTTCTTTGAGGATTTTGGAACTGAAGGTCGAGGACGGTAAGGAGTTAGTCTGGCATGTCTAATCTTTAATGTTTTTATAAGTTATTATTGGGTTCAGTGATGTTGTACTGACATTGACTTTATAACGAGATTCCATTTCTATAAGTGTAGGTACTTTGTCATTTGTTTAGTTCATGGTTGGATAAGCTTGGTTTGAAGGAAGTGGCATTGCATTCTTTCAAATCACAATCTATAATCCTCTCTGCTCTTCACTTTTTCAAACCTAGGTAGGTTCCAGTTCTGTTAGAAATCAATGTAGTAACACAAGGGTTACCTTTGATAGATTCAATTGAATTTTTAATTTTGGTGATCTTGTGGAATGAGAAACAATGATAATTCAATTTAATTTTGGCACTTTTTCTTATAATTTTGGGCCCTACATGGTCGAGAGCTACTAGAAGCTCCATACCTATCAAGGAGCATTTGAAAGCTCCTAAAAATGTAGGGAGCTTCTACAAGTTCCCCCAAAAAAGGAGTGGCCAAATCAAGCTCCCGAAAAGCTCCCAAAAGAAGGGGAGGTTTTGTACCAGCTCCCAAGCTCCTGGGAGAGAGGAAACATTGTGTACGGGTTGCCCAACTCTTGGGAGAGGTACCCGCACAACTATGGTTTTTTTATAGTTTTAACAATTTTTCCTGTCACTTGAACCAAAATATAATTAATCTCATCTAGGAGTTGGTTGTGTTCTTTGGATGGATCAGTATTGACATGCAAATATTTATTATGCAGTTTCTTTTAATTTATTAGTTACATATAACATGCTTTATTTTGTATGTTGTATATTTCAGTGGGCAATTTTATGATGAAATTCTATCCCAACTGGAAAATGAGTTTTTGGCATCTCTCAATGCTGGGGTATATCATGTTTATTTTATAGTACTCTAAATGCATCTTTTAGACAAGGAAACTTATTCCAGTGTTTTAGAATCTACTAGTGTAACTCTCAGTGATTGTTGTTGTTATCAAGATGTAGGTGGCAATGTGGTTGAATAGATTAGGCCTTTACCATGGTTGGGAAATTTTGACATTTGGGCATTTTTTATATTTAAACAGCCCGATTTTGACTTTTTCTAGTGCTTGTAGAGGTTGTTGTTGCAGCCTTATTTTTGGGGGTATAAAAGCCATCCATGCACATATTTTTATTATTATTATTAATCAACTGAAGCTGTTATTAAAAAAAAGTGATAAAATAGCCTATAATACATGTGATGGACTCTTATTAATATTAAGAAATGGTAATATGTCTGAAAAATACACATAATTTAGGCATTGAAAGCCTTTGTCATATGTATGGAAAATTCTCTATTTATGCACACGTCAATGATCATATTTGAACTCTTCATTGTAGGCTTTGGATCATCTATGTTATTTCAGACCATTGTAGGGTCACTGGCTAATAAACAGTAAAATATTTACATTCCATATCCCTATTTGCAATGCACTTGGACTGTGGCATATATTGAGAACAAGTTCATTAATAAAATAGATCTATTCTAATTTGTTGTTCTATTTACAGGGGTCACAAGAGGTCTTGTGTAACATACCACATAACGTATACTATTGAGTTTTATTACAAAGCATTCTCCTAAGTACAAAGTGTTGATGATTGGTCGTTATTTTGGAGGAATTGGCACATCTCTGCTATTTTCAGCTTTTGAATCATGGCTTGTTGCTGAACAATTGAAGGTAATGAATATCCATCTTACACGGACAATTGGGGTAGTTTGTGCATGTTTACACCAAATACATGTAGCAATATTGAAACCCGATACATTTAAAATGATCTTTAGTGGCATGTAGTTACTCTCGCCCACTGATATGCTATTAGAATCAACTTTCAATCTGAAGACAACTTGTATCTTTTGTAAACAAAAATTTAAGAAAAAGTTGCAAGGCGTATACTATGCTATTCTAGGCGCTCAAGGTTTTTTGTTTCTCGTAGAGGGGTTTTGAGACACAATGGCTATCATTGACCTTTTAAAAGGAAACATTTCTGGGCAATGGTCTTGTAGCCATTTTTTTTGGGTTGTTTTCTAATTCCCTTGCGGACACTCTAGGATTTGGTCTGGTTTCTCCATTTGATGCTGCAGCATGCTGTTATAGCTGATTTTACCACTTCAGGTGAATCACACTTGTATGGATTTCCCCTGTCCCGCTGCAGACTCCTTAGACCCCTTGGACCATTTTTTGTCCTTTGATGTTTCTTAGACCATCCCTATAAACATGTGAAAATTCATATACGCGACTTTTAAACCCCTAATAGCGTATATACGCGAGTTTTACCCCTGAAAACGCGTACATCGGGATGTGTACAAAATCCAAATCCTTTTGGAGTTTTCCTTGACATGGATCCGACTCACTTGACTCCTGGCCTTCCATATGCCTTGAGATCGCTCGGATTCAACCTTTCATTACCCCTTTGAAAAGCTATATAAGGAACTCTTTGATACATTGAAGGCACATAAGAGAATTGAGAGCAAGGAAACTATAGTCCATTGTTGCCGGAACTTGTGCTTGAGTCTGCATCCCTTTGTCCCTTGGAGCACTTTTGTGTTCTTCCCAAGCTTGCCTTTTTCTTGTGAGCTTGCTATCGAGAGATGGAGGATTGAGGTGGTGGAGGCCCAAGTGGGGGATTCAGTTTCTCTGATTTGCAGACGTGCCGACAGAGATTGTATCCATTGTAATCTCTGATTTTATATTAATAGAAATATCTGTTCCTATCCAATAAGGTATGTTTGAATGAATATTTTATCCATGGATGATTTCAAATGCTTATACATTGTTGATTATATATGCTAGAATAGATATAACACCAATATATATAGTATGCTTTTCTTGTTTACTTTTTGTTGAGGAAGTGATTCATCAATTCAAGCTGAAGTTGGAAAGCTCAACGGGGATCTACTTCAACCGTCCGGAATAAGGTATGAGGTCTGATCCTTTAGTGTTAGATATTTGATTTCTATTGCATATTGGAAAGGATTGATTTCTGGAGTCAAGCTGTCTATTGTGGTACCCCAAGCCATAGGAATTTCTCTCTGTAATAGAATTGGTGACTCCGCTGGGGAGTTCCTAGTAGTTGTCCTTTGGGGTTCTTCTATCGGCATTCAATGACTTTGAATTTCTCTTTTTCTCTTGTTTATGTGTCGGGTCTGGGGGCATGTTTGCTTGGTAATGTCTGATTGGTGTGAGTTTTGTCTCAGCTTGTCTGCTTGGCTTTATTTTTTATGCACCTTTCTTCCTGTATGTGAGCTTTTAACTCACAGTCACGTATATACGCGGGTTTCACTGCTATTTCCGTGTACACACGTGGGTTTACTGTGAACAGTCGCGTATGCCCTTAGTTTTTCCTTCTAGAGGAATTTGGATGGTTGCTGGGTGAATTTTAATGATTGCTGAGTCTCCTTTGATACTGCTAGAGTCTGTATACACCTCTATTTTTTACCAGAGACATATTTTTTAGGGTAAAATTTTCTTTTTAAGACTGTTCTTGTCATTGCATTTTCAATTTTTTGTTTTGGGATTAGTGCATTAGATTTATTTTACCTTAGTACTTTGCTAGAGTGCTGCTTGAATGTGCTTGCAGAGTCTGGGGGTTGTAGAGCCATTTTTTTTCTTTTATATCTCATTTTTATTTCAAAAAATCCAAAAAATTTGCTTATCATTATGCATTACATTTTGCATGTTGCATAGTACTTGCACTAGATTTGATTTGGAGTATTAGTCAGGATTTCATATAGGAAAGCTTGCATCTATCATTTGAATAAAATTGTGCATTTCACGTAGTAGCATACCCTGTTTTCATGGACACAATGCATTTGCATTGATTGTTAGGTGTGCATTTTACTTCAGGGTGATTCCATGAAGATGGGTAACACTTTTTGGCCAAATTTGGCGATGAAAACCTGATTTTTTACTCATGTGCTAGATAGAAGCCCTCAAAAGGCATATATGCCATGTGAATTTTGACTTGCAGTAAAAAAACAAATTGTAGAATATTATGTTGGCTTCATAGTGATATTTTTAAAAAAATATTCCGATGTCATTTAATGTGTGAATTTTTGCATTTAATGAACTGTGTGACCTTAAAAATTTGAAGAAGCTAATAAGTGGCTCGTGTCCACGTAGAGTAATTCAATCTTGCATTAATAATTTAAAAAAATATATATATATGAGTATGATCTACATAAAATGAAGTGTGATGTGCATATTTTTTTGTTAATTTTTTTCGCATTATACAATTATTTATTATTTTTCGAAAGTGACCACATTCGATTTCAGCATCGTTTTAAACACATATTTGTCCACGTAAAGAAATTTTTTCTATTTTTTCAAAAATTGAAAAACCAAAGATACCCTTTTGAAGAGGACACGTCGATATGTGATGTGTGCATTTTTAATAATTTTTTGGCTGTGTATTTTTAACTCTGTGGATTTTTCTTTGAGCTACTTCGAAGTTGCAGTGTGGTTTTCTAAGCATA
>LPNX010065947.1:114162-137760 GCA_001517045.1 Pseudotsuga menziesii | reverse complement strand
ATAAATATCATATGAATGCCAAAATGTGTGTATGATACCTCAATGGATAGAATATTCGTTGGTGAATCTATCGGTATCAACTCCGCTCAGTTATGTGCTCGGAATGGCAGGGTTTACACCTCTGCAAGGCACAGGAAATTTTCCATTTGTTTGAATGGGGGCTAAGTCTGTTTTTGTAAGCCCTCGACCGAGGTATGAACCTCGACCGAGGTATGAACCTCGACCGAGGTATCTAGATACCTCGGTCGAGGGCTTGATAAAACGTCGGTCGAGATATTGAGACCTCGGTCGAGGGCTTAACAAGCCCTCGACCGAGGTGCGTTTTTATGTTTTTGCCGAAATGCGCTTGCCAAAAAGGGTTACCCAGGTCCGTGGATTCACCCTTCATGTTGTGTCATAACGCCATTAGTTGCATGGCCATATACCTCTTTTGAGTAATAAAGCCAATTAAAATCAATGCTTAATTAAAATGAACTACACTATTTTATTTGATAGGGTTCACCAACAAGATTAGGTTTTAGGGTCTTGGAATAGTTCATTGTGAGTCAATTCTCCAAGACCACTAAACAACAACATGTATGTGTCTGTCCAGGTGAGTGTGTGAAATTCCTTGGTATAACCATTGTTTCTCAGGATCCTCCTCTCAAAAGGAAGTTAAGCACGAGGCAGTGTGAGCGGTTATTGATGGGGATGACCCCTAGTCATAACTGAGTAGCACCGGAGATATTTCTAGGATTGTATTCGTGTCTGGGGGCTCTTTCGAGAGTTTTGGGCTTTGCTACCTTGCCCATACAGTCAATCCCACCTACGACTGTCTACCTGAGCATTGATTATATTGAGGTGACCTTAGTGTCCTTACCTAGGATATTGAGGGGGTACTTTGTGGGTGTCCCAGATAGGTTGGGGTCGGACAGCACAGTCGCTTTACACGTTGAAGCTAAGGGCCACAATAATTGGTTACGTACCTCCGCTTGTTGTGTATGGGAGTATCAAGCCTCTCCTAGGCGAGACATACCTACTTCATTTGGGAGCTCACTTATCCTACCCTTGATTGCTTGTGTTTGGATTTAGATTTTATTGTTGATTGCTCTGTGCACGTTAGCTTGCCTAGGGTTTGCATAGATAGAGAGTCTTTTTTATTTTTTGATTCATTGTGGATTCAGGTGTGGCTCCTTACCGTTCTTGTCATTTAGTAGGACTTATGCCTTCTACATCTCCTCCTCCTTTGGGAGAGAGAAATAGGCAGTCCAAGTGGACTACTTCACACATTGATTCACACACCATGGGAGACCACGTTGAAGGTATTCCTAAACCAAATTCTCCCATTCAAGTGGAAGATGGGGAGTTTACTCCTAACTATGATCCTTGACCTTATTTGACTGAGTTAGGTCCTATGATTTCTGAGATAGGTACTTTTCATGATAGACCTACTTACTCTAATGTTGATCCCCCATTGACGCATCGCCGGTATGGAATGTCGGAAGATGATGAGACTCATTTTGAACCCGCGAGCACTAGTTATGGTAGTTATGGTAAGTCTAGTTTTCCCACACATGATTTCACATTCCATGTCGAGTCTGAGTTTGAGCCTAACACTATGCCTAGGTGAACTCTCATTACTTACCATGCGGAGAGGTTTTGGAGCACAAGTCACATTGCACCTTCCATCCCGGCAGTGGAAGCTACATCCCATATTCCTCCTAGGTCTAGGGTTAGTGATCCTATTAGGATACCAAATCCAAGACGAGTGACTATAGGGAATAACACATACATAATTACACAGGTACCTTCGTTCTCTATCCCTAGTTCTTAGAATGTTCACCCTCCACCTCATTCATGTGGTCCTTCGGGCCAGAACGTTGGTACGAGTCATGTCCATACTGCAGTTATTCGACTAGTTGTGTCTCAGGTTCATGTACTGCCCATTGTTTTGGGAGGTCATACTTCTAGAGGTCATGTTACTACTTCTGGAGTGTATATTCCTACTTCCGGAATGTATATTCCTACTTTCAGAGCATATATTCCTACTTACAGAGTGTCTCATGGGAAATCGCATGCAATGACTTGTGGACCTTATTATGGGACGCAGTATGGGCAGGGTTCTTCACCTTATGGGTATGGGTATCAACAACCCGCTTACTCTCCAAATTACAGCTTTGCAGCTCCGAATAGTCAAGGTACACCACAATATGGTGCTTCCATGCCACCCTATACAGGTCAAACGGGAGGAGGGCACTATGGCCAAGGCCATGGTGGGTATGGTAATCAGACATATGTGAATCAGAACGATCAGGGAGTGGTCCATCGACCTAATCATCCTAGGCTCCCTTTCCTCGCAACGTTGAATCTTCGTGACTTATTGAGATTGACGAACGATCCTGTAGCTCATGACCCGACTTGGCTGGCTATCCCTACTAAGCTTCCCTCAGACATACCCAAAATCGAGGGCAAACTAGGAGAGGATCTGAGTGAACATGTTACTACCTTCCACCTATGGTGCTCTTCAAATTCCTTACACCAGGATTCAATCCATTTAAGACTATTTCAACGCACCCTTACAGGGCCTACCGTGAAATGGTATATAGAGCTACCTAGGGGGGCATTCGCTTTGTACCATGACCTAGCAATGACTTTTCTTAACCACTTCCAGCTACCAGTGCGTTATGACGTTGGTACTAAACTCTTGTCGACATTTCGTCAGGATAAAGCCACACATATCTCAGATCATATCCAAGAGTGGCGTAGATGGAAGATGTTGATTAAAGCCTTTATACCACCAAAATTCCTCCTCGAATGGTTCCTTAAGTCGTTATTTCCTTATATAGCAAAGGATGTTTCTACATCTAGAGTGCAAAATGAGTAACAAACCATTTTTAAGGAATAGGAACTGGATTTGATTTATGCTCAATACGGTTTGTTATATGAGATCATTCCCAATGCTCCGCATTCTAGTTTCGACCCCAAAGTTAAACCTAGACCACATGATGAAGGCATTGTTGGTTGTGTGAGTGCTAAACCTGCGGATTCGGTTGCAAAACAAGTTAGTCAATTTTCAATCAACCAATTTGCTTTGGGACAAGCCACGGCTTTGTCTCAACCCACCCAAATGGCGAGTGTGATTTCAGTACAATTGTCGGACCAGAATGGTAACAAGCAACCCGGATGGAATAAAAATAAGAGTAAGAATAATCGTAAGGGTGGGAATAGGAACGAAAATGCTAATAATAATGGAAAGAATGCCCATGATGTTGGGGGGGACAAGAAAGCTAAATGTAAGGTTAAATTTCCTTGCAAGTTGTGTAAAGCAAATCACCTCACTTACTTGTGCCCTCGTATTGATGAAGCCTCAAGATTCTTGGCACAGGGCCCAGTTGTGCTAACTAACCCTTTACCTCACAATCAAAATATGAACTCAAGGATTTATGATCAGTCTGGTAGTGATCAAGATCCACCAAAGGGTAGTGGTCATGGTTGCATTAACATGGTATGTGCAACAAAAGTTGTGACCTGTGCGAAGGACTATGGTTCATCACAACCCATCCCAGGAAAGGAACTTGATCCACCAGGGACCCCTTTGCTTATTGAAAAACCTGTGGATAAACTTGAAGCTACACCTCACATTCCTAAGGGAGTCCTTAAGTGTTCGGGGCACAATCCTAATGCCCGAGCCACCCAAAACTATTATGTTGTCGAGGATTTGGGCCACACTCCTTATGCGATGTCTGCACTAGAAGTACTTCAGAATTGTCCTTCGCAAAGGAAGGCTTTGCTTTCTGCCCTTGGTGTGAATGAGGATAATTCTTCCTCTGTGATTAAATTTGAAACCGCAGGACTTTAGCCGTGCTTGCCTTACTATGTGTCTCTTTTGATTCATGTAGAATGTCTTAACATGACCATCAAGTGCATTGTGATTGACGAAGGTGTTGTTACTTCTGTGATGTCTTTATCATGTTGGAAGGGTTTAGGTTCCCCCGATTTGTCTAAATCGGAGACCATGTTAACTGCGTTCGATGGGTGATCGATTAGGCTGCATGGGATCCTTCCTTCCCTTAAGTTCCGTTTGGGAGGGAATACCATTGCGATAGAGGTCGAGGTGGTTGATGCACCCCTTGACTACAATCTCTTGCTGGGTAGGAATTGGATGTACAGTATGCAAGCTGTAGCTTCTTCCCTATTTCGGGTTGTATGCTTTCCATTTAACAGGAAGATAGTTACGATTGATCACACATCATTCAAGAATACGTCGGTTACCGCATCTTTGGGAGTTTTGATCCCGATTATAGAGCACTCTCAGCCGGAAACTGGGAGTGTGGGTGTGGGCATGTATCCATCCCCCATGGGAAGTTTTAGTTGTCCTGCACCTATCCTTATGATAGGGTCTAGTTCCAGTGAGGATTCGACATCTGTGAGATCGATGTCTTTTCGCACGAGTCATATGGAAGATCCTTGGATTCTTCCTACACCGAATACTTCGAGTGAGCCCATCGTGACGGACGTGTCGTTGCCTGCAACTATGGTAGCTTATCAAGCTAATCTTAAGTGTGTTGCAGAGCCTAGTCCTTCCTCTTCACAGACAGAGGAGGAGGACCCGTATGTGCTTCCTGCATGGGTAGTACAGTCTTCTCACTCACATGAATGCCTTGATAGTTTTTTTCCTTCAGATGAAGTGATTATTGAGGTTATGTCGAGAGTTGAGCCACCATGGGAAGAGCTCCATCATAGATCTTATTTTCTTCCCGAGCTTGACCGTTTGGAGCGTGAGGACTTTAGGGAGGTTCTTAGTGGGAGAATTGGTAGTCCTATGGTTCCATTAAGCTCTCTTGGTCTGATGGCTGATGGAAACATGGCAAATATATATCCAATGATTCCTATCAATATCTCTTGCAATCCTAGTAGGATAGAGAATGTCTATTTTGGGGCAGAATGTTCCCATCCTGAGATTCAAGAATACACCAAGCTGTTTAAATAATTTCATGATATCTTTGCTTGGTCTTATGATGAAATGCTAGGTATCGACCCTCACATTGTTGAACATGAGATTAAGACTTATCCCAATGCTAAGCTCGTTCAACAACGCTTGCGTGCGGTGAATCCTAGGAAAGCACCCGCGATTAAGGCACAGATAGAGAAACTGTTGAAAGATGGTTTTATCTATCTCGTTCCCTTGACAGAGTGGGTTTCAAACCCCATTCTAGCCGATAAGAAGTAGGGAGAAATCCGCATATGTACTGATTTCTGTGATTTGAATCGTGCCTGTCCTAAGGACAATTTCCCCACACCATTTATTGATCAGATTTTGGATGAGTGTGTGGGTAGCGAGGTTTTTTCCTTTATGGACGGCTTTTCCGGATTTAATCAGATACAAATTAAACCTGAGGACCAACATAAGACTGCATTTATTTGTCCTTGGGGAACTTTTACATATCAAAAATTGCCTTTTGGCCTTAAGAATGCTGGAGCTACTTTTCAGCGAGCAATGACCTTGATTTTCCACGATCTCAAATCGATTATCGAAGTGTTTTTGGATGACCTTGCTGCTCATTCTCGTATGAGAATGTGTCATTCCTATCATTTGATATTGGTATTCAAAAGGTGCCGCCATTATTTGGTCAGGTTAAATCCTCACAAGTGCATGTTTTGTGTGAAGTCAGGTCGCTTATTATGATTCATTGTTTCTAAAGAGGGTATAAGAGTCGACCCTTTGAAGGTTGAGCCAATACTTTAGTTGTCTCCACCAAAAAATATTCGTCATCTTCAATGTTTGAAAGGCATGGAAAACTTCTTACGGAGATTCATTGTCAATTTTGCCAATTTGACTAGAGGCTTCATGCGTCTTTTGAATAAGGACACCACCTTTTGTTGGGATGAGCGAGCCCTAGCATCGGCCCCGGTGATTAGTCCCCCAGAATATAGCCGTGATTTTCTACTTTATGTGGCCGCGTCCATGGAGACGATTGGTATGGTTTTGGTTCAAGAGGATGAGGAGCTCCAAGAGCATGTCATATACTATCTGAGCCAAAATCTTATTGACGTGGAGATCTGTTATTCTCATGTTGAGAAGCTTGCCTTAGCTACCGTACATGCTGTTCAACGGTTGAGATATTATATTCTCCTTCACCAAACCTTAGTTGTAGCCCATGTCAATCCATTTCAATTCGTTCTCACTTGAAGAATGATTTGGGGAAAATATAATAAACGGATGGTCATCTTGCAAGAATTCGACCTCGAATTTGTTTTGGCAAAATCGAAGAAGTCGTTAATTTTTGTAAAGCTTATATCGGATTTCCCAAGCGAGGCCGAGGAGTTGGTATGTGAGGATACGTTTATCGATAAGCACATCTTCTTAATCTCAAATTTAGACCCATGGTATGGGGATATCATTATATATCTACAAACATTGAAGTTCCCTACTCATCTCTCACGGGATGAATGACGACAATTACGTCACGTGTCTAAGAATTACCTCATAGTGGATAACACTTTATACCGCCATGGGGTAGATTCCATTTTACATCGTTGTTTAACTCATGAAGAGGCTGAGGTAGTACTGAATGATTGCCATGGAGGGGCGTGTGGTAGTCATTTATCTGGGATTTCTATAGCCCAAAAAATATTAAGAGCGAGTTATTTCTCATTAGAGAGAATTTGAGGTCAAAAATAGGCCTCCTAAGAGATGTACTACAAAAATATAAGATATATTAAAATATTATGAGTTAGGGGTTTTATGGGGTAGGTATATATGACAACTCACCTCCTACACTACTTTTTATGCACAATATAAATAACCATGGTTGAGTTACTTTTCTAAATTGACTATAAATAAAATTAATAAAATAAGTCTATAATGATGTGACTAAGATTCATTGTAAATTCCCAAAAATTTATTGTCTTTTAACATTTATTTGTCTTGAACTTGTAAATAAAATTAAACAAAAATGAATTTAATTTATATGCATAACTAACATATTTTTTCTTATAAATATCATTCATGAATTTACTTTATTTTAAAAATACAAGATTATATATATATTAGTTTGACATTATGATATTAAATACAATTGAGTGAATATATAATTTAAAATTAAAAAACATGAAAATGACAATATATTATTTTATAAAAAAATGTGAAAAGACATTTTTATGAATTATGAGTACTTTACTTGAAAATGACAATAATATTATTTTATGAGAAAGTGAATTGTGAGTACTTTACTTGAAAATAACAATAATATTATTTTATGAGAAAGTGTGAAATGAGTTTTATTGTGAGTACTTCACTTTATGACTTAAAAGTACTTGTCCCACTACCTTGGTTAACTATGGATTTTCATCCACCATAGAAAATGTGACAAATAAACATTCTTAACTCATGCAATGCCACCTCAACCATGGGGGATGATGTCATCTACTAGAATGTAATTGGTTGATTTTTATAGTACATTTGGGTCCTTTTGAGGCCCATTTTTGACCTCAAATTCTCTCTAATGAGCCGTCAATCTTTAAGGATTGTGTAGATGCAGTCAAGAGGTGCCACCCTTTCCAGGTGTTTGCATGTAATATACGCTCAAAACCTGCCCCGTTACATCCCATCATCACCGTCGGTTGCTTCACTAAGTGGGGGCTTGATTTTATGGATTGCAACCCAGCTTCAGTTGGGAAGCATCATCATATCATAGTGGTTGTTGATTACTTCACGAAATGGGCTGAGGCTATGCCTACAGTTAAAGCCGACGGTAAGACAGCCGCACACTTCATATTCAACTAGATTATTACTCGGTTCAGGATTTCGAAAGAGCTTTTCACTGACCATGGCTCACACTTTTAGAATCATATGATGGAAGAGTTGGCATCAAAGTTAGGGTACAAACAAGAGCATTCCTCCTCTTACTACCCTCAAGCGAATCGATAGGTAGAAGCAGTGAATAAATCACTCAAATCCATTCTCCAACGAACCATCGCACAAAGAAAGAATAATTGGCACATTATGTTATATCCTGCTTTATGGGCATATAGAACCACTGTTAAGAATGCCACCAATTTTTCTCTATATCAACTTGTACATGGAGTGGAGTCGATATTGCTGGTTGAATGCGAGATTTCTTCTTTGAAGCTAGCCATAGAGCTCTTGCAAGACACTTCCCCATTGGAGGAGCATTTGGTCCACCTTGAGCAACTTGATGAGCAGTGTCAAGATGCCATGGTCGCTCTAGGAGTAAATAAGCATCGCGTAAAGGTCCAGTATGATAAGTTTGTCCGTCCAAGAAGGTTTGGTGTGGGATACTTGGTCCTTTTGTGGGATCAACTGAAAGAACCCTTGGGGGAAGGAAATTTTAACCCCATGTGGCGTGGTCCTTACGTCGTCAAACGTGTGTCAGAGAAGGGCGCTTATGAGTTAGAGGATTATGAGGGAATGACCTTGGCAGAGCCTAGAAATAGGCTCTATCTCAAAAATTACTATGCATGATTTTCAGCCAAGGCTGGTTATTGTATATTATTGTAAAGTTTTGCATAGGTAGGTATTTTTCTTATGGTGATCGGGTTTGTGATTAGTTTCCATTTCTTTTGGCAGATGTCCATGGAATCTTCCACCTTCATAGGATTCGCAGATGGTGCGAGCCGTCACACTCAACACTCAGCCTCTGCTCCTTGGGTGATTTATACTCCTATGGGTCAGGTGTTGTCTTCAGGGGGCGTATGTCTATGGCCATCTTCCAACAATGTTGCTAAATATAGTGTCGTTATTGAGCTTCTACAGGATGCCATTTTACATGGTGTTCTCTCTCTTGAGGTACGTCTTGATTCGGAGTTAGTAGTGTCACAGTTTAACAGTTTGTACCATGTTAGAGATCCGACATTATTAAGAAGATTCTTACGTGTGAGATTATTAGAACAACAATTTGACAATATAACATACATACATGTTGCAAGAATTGATAATCAAGTTGCTGACTCATATTCTAACTATGTGTTAGATTGGCATTTGTTTCATACTCAATAAACTCATCATAATCACAAATTTTTACACATGTAAATAAATAAACCAATCATCATAAAAGTTTTATAAACATCCATAATTTGGTAATACATAGTGTCATAATATGAAAATGGGGCTCTCGAGCCACCAAAATATAATACACGGTAATACAAAATGTATCACTCCCAGGTATCTAAGCCTGTGGAGGAGGAGGGGGGTTGTGATCATGGAATGTCACTATGGCTCTAGCTAGCCATCGAAAAAACTACACCCATGCTCGTGGTACACCCACCACCTGACGCTGCATGGCCTCAAGCAATTCCTCTACTTGCACCATGGATACTTTGTGTGTTAATCTCACGAAGTTGGTATGAATGCTTTGGAGCATCCGCTCTGCATCCACACCTGTGATATCGTCACCTCTTCCCCTCCGTCTATGATGAGGGAAGCCTTCAGGCCGTTGTGGTCCCACATCTGCATGCATATGGTAGATGTCACTATGCATTGTCACCCAAAAACATGTCTTTTGATTCCACATAATCAAAAAACACAAAAAAGTTAAATAACTCAAAAATTTTAAAGTGGGTCAAGATTCGTTACCTATGTCACCATATGTTGATCCTGGTGGTAGCGGCATATCTGGGTCCCCCCGAAAATATATCCCCACATAGGGGTAGTCATCGATGGTAACTATCTATCATCACCACCACGGAAAGAAATCAGTCGGATAGGGGTTGGACACCCTACCTCCACCCAGTCTGTGCATCGCATCCGCCCAACGCCGTTGGGATGGATCTCGAACCCCGTGTAGAGAAATGTCAACTCTAGGGCTCAATCCTGGAACACGCTCAAAGAAAAAAGTGCTCAGTATGCTGCTGAAACTAAATTTTTGCACTCTGCTCATCTTACACTCACTGAGCTGATGTTTCATGTTTCCCAATAGCGTAGTTCTCCAATCGTATACCATGGGTCTCATGCACTCCACTGCATAGAACATCAGAGGCCGCGAGGCCTGGTGAAGTGAATCCAAGCCTGTTATTCTTCCCAGTGTCAGTAGGATGGCCTTTAGGCCTAGCACCTGTATGGAGTTAGTTGGGATCTAACTCCCCACCTTCTCTGTGTCTGGATAGCAGTACACCGCAATGTAATCATCTATAGTCAGGCCACCTCCAGGCCCGCGAGAACGTAGGTTCACTACTTCCCCCCGTTGATAAAGTCTAGTAATAAAGTATATGTCCTCCACCTCTATGGTGAGGGACATCCCGTCTATTTGGAATGAATCTGAGTCTGGATCCCAGTAGTCCACTAACTTTTGCAATAGCCCTGGTTTGGCCCTTAAGCCACCAAGACACCAAAACTTGTATAACCCACATGCATGTAACGCTTGTTGAGCCATTAGATCTGCTCTTACTACCTCGTCTACATCACCATGTTCACATTCTCTCCATTCTATGACCATCCTGCACAAAAAATTTGAATTTTGTCCATTAGAACACTTGAAAAACCTTAAGCGCGATCGCATATGCGACTGTTTGCCAAACAGTCGGGTATGTACACGACTGTGAGGGAATTTTCTACGTATATCCAGCCCTATACGTGGAAAAACCCTCGATTTCTGTGTGGACCGCAATGCCTATTTTGGAATGGCCTAGAAAATCAAATACACCATGGAATTTAACAAAATTTGCATCAAAATGAAAGAGAAGAGCATGGGTAAGTACCTAGAAAAAATGGTAGTGGATTCTGCCAGCTGGATCTCCTGGAATTCGCTCTTGAAGTTCTAAGCTCAAATGGGTAAAAATTTCAAATGTTTTATAATGTGTTGAATTTTTTACTATTTATAGAAATTTTTCAAATTTTTGAAAATTTTTACCCCCTTTCCTATAGTTTGGACCGTTTTTAGACTAATTTATGATGTAGGAGACCTTTTTGAGTGTCGTTTTAGCCGTTGGATTGACCCGTTTATGCGATTTCAGGTATCATGTCTCAACTGGCATATAGGTTAGGTTTCATCACCGTTTGCATTTTGCATGACCTTATGACCATTTCATTATAGCCTTAGGTACAAACCCACTCTATTATGTCACATAACCTTCTTGCTATTTTAGAAGTGGCATGATATGAGTGGTATAGCTTGACCTTACATGGGTACCCTAGTTAGCACCTTATTTGCATTTGGTACCCATGCTAACATTTTGTCCCTTAGGGTGTGGGAGTCCATTGTATAGTATTGCCATGACATTTTGCAAGAGCCTCATACTCCTGTTGATCTTTTCCTGGCCTATTTCCCTCAGGACTCCCTTATGTCAAGTTGTAATTGCATTATCATGAGCTTTGCTTGCCTTATTGAGCCTTACGCCGGCTTCCCTGACATTGAGCTTCAGCCATATAGCCCAAGCTTACCTCATTTCTAGCCATGCATAGCCATTCTATATATCCTTTGCAGCTTGATTCCCTATTTTTACCGGGAGGGGAATTTCCCTTGAGTGTCGCTATCCTACACATGTATCCTTGCATTGAGCATAGGTATTTTCCACTGCTTGGAACTAATTTGTTTTCCCCTATCACACTCGTCTCCTCCTAGTCTGTAACTATAAAGCAGTTTTATTCTTTTTCAAGCTTTTTAAATATTTGAAAAAGTCCAAAAAAAAAAAAATCAAAAAACCAAAAAGTTGTACAAGGAAAGATGTTATCTTTTGGCAGCCATCAAGTCGTGTCACCTTCGAACAGAGCACTATATATCACATCCATTGGTTGGTTTTATATTTTGACGTTAGGAGCTGTACTCGTTTATCTGATTTTATCTCCACCGACTGGTTAAGCTTCCAGTCCCCATGGAGCCTCTGTCGATGCCTCCTGTGTCGCAGAGATGTCCCAGTTTTATATATCGAGTCTATGCTGCCTTAATTTAGTCACCATTCATCGTTATGCTCTTGTTCAAAGGAAGTTGAAACTTGATTCAGCCATTCCTCAGTTATCTTGACTTTGCATGTCAGCCATTCCCGATACAGTTACTGGTCCGTGCACCTTATGATAAATTACTTCCACATTATACAGCTTTGCTGAGTACCTCGGGTTGGATGATGGGGGATGCGTTAATGCCCACCTTCCAGCAGATTTCATCCCATCGACTTCAGATCATTTATTCTGGGATTGGAATCTAGAGTCATTTGTGAGTGCCTTCAGACTTGTAGTCATCAGTGGCAGGTTCTCTCGCCATCGACAATTTTTTGGAATACATTAATGTCTCTTAATCGATGGATCCTCTCAAGTGTTCGACCTCAACACATTTATTCACACTTATTAGTTTTCACTCTAGTACCTTGATTCCCATTTTCATTATCGGTGGGTGATCTCACGTCTATTAATGGTATACATCAATGATCGGTAATCAGACGATGGACTACTATGTTCGAACTCGACACCTCTATTCACATAGTAGGACATGTACTCGTAGTGGTTTGTGTAGAATACCTTCCATATTGGTGGCATCTCTTATATGCTACCTCCTTGATCGTGCCAGTGTTCATGAGATTTCAGCTCTCGTGACTTGATTCCAGTATATGTTAGACATTTCCAACTATTATGGAGATCGTGATCCATTATATATCTTCAGCCATTATGGAGATCATGATCCTTTGCATATCTTCATCATGGAGATTCTAATCTATGTATATTGTACATGGCGATGACCACTTATGTGATATTTTGTATCATGCCTATTCTTGTCCATTGTACTCTTACGTATCTGGGACTGCTATATGTATTTGCAGAGTTGTATCATTGTACTATGTTTATTGGGTGGCTGGTCTTCCTTTTGGGATCCTTCATCACTCCACTTCTGGGATGGACTTATAATGTATTTCGGCCATCGTATGACCCCTCTGACCTCACACATTAGGGGGCATCTGTTATAGCTGATTTTACCACTCCAGGTGAATCACACTTGTATGGCCTTCCCCTGTCCCACTGCAGACTTCTTAGACCCCTTAGACCATTTTTTGTCCTTTGATGTTTCTTAGACCATCCCTATAAACATGTGAAAATTCATATACGTGACTTTTAAACCCCTAATCACGTATATACGAGGGTTTGACCCCTAAAACCGTGTACATCAGGATGTGTACAAAATCCAAATCCTTTTGGAGTTTTCCTTGACATGGATCCGACTCACTTGATTCTTGTCCTTCCATATTCCTTGAGATAGCTTGGATTCGACCTTTCATTACCCCTTTGAAAAGATATATAAGGAACTCTTTGATACATTGAAGGCACATAAGAGAATTGAGAGAAAGGAAACTATAGTCCATTGTTGCTGGAACTTTTTCTTGAGACTGCATCCCTTTGTCCCTTTGAGCACTTTTGTGTTCTTCCCAAGCTTTCCTTTTACTTGTGAGCTTGCTATCGAGAGATGGAGGATTGAGGTGGTGGATTCCCAAGTGGGGGATTCAGTTTCTCCAATTCGCAGATGTGCTGATAGAGGTTGTATCCATTGTAATCTCTGATTTTATATTAATAGAAATATCTTTTCCTGTCCAATAATGTATGTTTGAATGAATATTTTATCCATGGATGATTTCAAATGCTTATACATTGTTGATTATATATGCTAGAATAGATCTAACACCAATATATATAGTATGCTTGTCTTGTTTACTTGTTTTTGAGGAAGTGATTCATCAATTCAAGTTGAAGTTGGAAAGCTCAATGGGGATCTACTTCAACCGTCCGGAATAAGGTACAAGGTCTTATCCTTTAGTGTTATATATTTGATTGCTATTGCATATTGGAAAGGATTGATTTCTGGATTCAAGCTATCTGTTGTGGTACCCCAAGCCATAGGAATTTCTCTTCGTAACACATGCTTCCTAGCTATAGGGATGGCCATTATCCTCTCTACCTAGATGGAGAAATATGGAGATCCGTCAGAGAATAAGGATTTAATTACTCAGTTCAAGGGTGTTGCCATAGCTATCGCTTCAGGTAAGTGTTAAAAACTTTCGATATTAGATTTTCAATTATTTCCAAAGGAGATTCCGATGGAATAAATTATTCAATATATAGTATAAAATTTTATACACTGTTATTATATAAATAGTAATTATGATGGACAGAAACTGCAATCTTCAGATTGCGAATGGCTTATGGCAAAACACTACTTAAGGTTGAGTTACCTCTCATTGACATTTTATTGAAACAACATCCATTGTCATTGAGTTTGTTGAAAAACAATGTCTAAAGCTAAACACACAAAGAAAAACATTTTAGATTCCTCTTAACAGTCAACGTGATTGCCTCCATTTAGTGTTAATAGTCAATTCCATAATTGATTATTTAACATAACACCTTGTTATTCTTTCCCTATTAAATTCCACTTTTTTATTCCTTTTTCTCCCCAAAACCTTGTGTCTTGACTCTTTTTAGCATTTTTTATTTCATTTTTTATTCTATTAAATTAGTGCCTTGGGTTCTGTGTATTTAACTTTCAAGGGGCTTCAAAAGGCATATTCTTGGGACTTGAGGGGACATCCCTGATCTATGAGAGTACATGTACTATGTTGCCTCTGTTCTGTATTACCCCTTCCACAATTTCTTGCAAGTTCTTTAAATAATGGGCTCAAGTTATTTAAATAATGGGCTCATCCCTTTCCTCCACTTGTCTCCATTGAGCTAAATTTTAAGCCTACCTTCTGATAAGGCCCTACCACCTAGTTTGATTTGGCCTTTTTCTTTTACGTTGATTGTTTTCACTTTTCTACATGTGAAAGATTTTGCGTCCTGGGAGAAGTTCATATAGAGAAGACACCTTATAGATTCCTCTTCTCTTTGTAGCCTTATAAAGCTGATGTCTGTCCTATGAAAAGACTAGTGGTGTGTCCAGAAGTTCACAGGAAATGAAATGAGAGAGTTGTGACTCCATTGAGAATCTAAATGGACAATAGTATTTTCCTTATAGGTTATTTGCACTAAAATGGCCCTTGCATTAATACCTCCAATAATATGGATAGAAAACATGGAGATCTCAGGGTACAATAATCATCTTTGAATTAGAGTTAACAAGGAAAAAGTTGAACTTCGTTGATGAGAAATCTTACAACCTGTGGCTTGTACATGAGGTATTTAGGGTAAATGTGAGAAAAATATGCAAGGAGAGAAATAACAATGATAGTAAGGAATATTTTATTTTAATTTCATTACAACTTTATTGATGCATAGTTTACGTGATACAGGTAAAATGTAGAGTTGTGAGGATTGTGTTCTAATTCATGTGAAGAAAATATTATTTTATTTTATCTTATTTTATTTTATGGATGGCATGTTTTTTTATTCATTACTACTTCAAAAATATATTGTTTTCTAAGTTAGCTGAAAACTACTTTTATTTCTTAGCATACTGGAAGTGTTCCATCAGTTGCAGGTTCTAGGCTTTCACCTCTTCCACCTGAACCAGCAGACTTCAGCTATGATCCTTATGCCACTGTGGACATATCTCTTGGGACAACAAAAGTATGTCTTCACATGTACTGTAGGATCAACTATTTCTTTTAGTTTAGTTTTTTTCGTTGATTTTTCTATGTTGAAATATTTTAAATCTCTTTAAACTTTTATGTTTGGAGGATTATAGGATTGTAAAAGAAAGGAGAGGCTCAAATGTCTTTCATTTTAGTTTCCTTCTTTGTGTTTTCTATGATGCAACATTTTAAATCTCGTTTAACCTTTATTGCAGGATTTTAAAAAAAAAGGAGAGGGAATTGGAAGCAAAGGAGGCTGAGATAAGGAGGAGATAGAAGGTATGTGATTTTGATGACATGGAAATCCCCCCCATAGTTGGCCACTTAACTGAAGTACAGTTGTAAGTATAATTTCCAAAAAAATACATTGTAAATTATTTGATATTCACAAATATGATAGTCTTAAAGAGTTCATCATTTTGCAAAACATGTCATCTTTGTTTTATTAGTCTATACAATCATTTGAGAAATTGCATTAGTGTCCTTGAATGATAAAAATAATGGTCAATGAGACTGAGTTAAATCAGCATGTGTTATGTGCATATTTTGAGAAAATATATATCTAAGCTATAACTAAAATAATAAAAATAATAAAAGTATAGAGAGGTAGAACATTACAACAAACCTGGTGATTAGCGTATCTTTTTGCTTCCTTTTTTGCATCTAGACCATCTTTCAATGTATTTTTCTTCATTTTTTGGACAAAATGGCGTAATTTCACTAGTTGGTGTTATTTTCAGTGAGATACCATGATTTGTCTCATTTACAATACTACAAGTGGCACTATATTAGGACTTCTCTAGCTTCAGATATCACTGTTTTTACCGAAAACACATGTTTGAGTATAGTTTTAGAACTAGACAGAAACCTTAAGTTGTACTTCCCATAACTAAAATTGAAAAAAATAGGTTCTCAAATTTGGACCAGAGATAGTTAGACTCGTCCTCTATCCTATCCCACAAGTCCCATGCAATTTCAAAACCACAATAAAAATTCATTGCGAAAATGGTCAGATGACTTATTTGAAGAAGCCAAACCAAGGATACTCTACTCTGATATCAAATGTTATGTACCCAATCCTTAAAATATGATCATAAAGTAGAATACATATAATGGATACCAAATATGAGCATGGAGCACAACTCCCAAAGACATAATAGAGATGAGTTACACAATAACTCCTTACAGATTAGAGGAACTCCCTCCAAATAACCCCAACAATAACTCCTCATAGATGAGGAGAACTCCTTCCAAATAACCCCAACAATAAATCCTCATAGATTAGGAGAATCTCCTCCAAATAACCTCAATAGATGCATATATGCAAATTATATTCTCCTATCTACAATACTGACATTAGTGACCTCTATATATACATGATATCAGTGCTCACCAATTCATATGTGGCAAATCCCTATTACGTATACATTCAATCCCATAAATATCCTCCATAGGGTCATAACAGTCCTAAACATGTCCTCCATGGGGCTCAAATTTTTGAACATAGGTCTCATCCATGAGAACCCAAGACCTTTGTCACTACTCCTCACTCATGTTGACAAATCTATAGGGGAGGGGATTGAACCAAGGTTTCCTCCCTTTCTTCTATGCTCTCAGTTGAGATTTAATATCTCATGATTTCGCTGACACTAAATATCAAGTGACATGGTTCCCTAGATTGATAAATTTTAACTCTAAATATCTATAACATATAGTATTATTGGAATGATAAAGGTTTATGAGCACAACCTAAGTGTAAATCTAATCCATCATGCTTCACATTTTTTCTGCAATAGTAAAAGTACTAAAAACTGGTGGATACAAAAGTCATGTCTAAAAATATATTCTAACTATAATTTATAGAAGCTTTGGGCCTCATAGACCAAAAAAACTGAATGAATAAGACAAGCCTTGATATGAGTGATTGCTGTGCTACTCTCCTCAATATGTTGTTTTTCCTTTTTGGGGACTTTCACGTCTTATATTAGAAAGAAACCTATGCCAAAATTCCTGTATGATTGAGGTTCTGATCCCCTATTCAATTTGACTTTAAGGTTGCACCCTTTGAATAAAATTTGATATAACTATTATAATTCCAAATATGCTTCCCAAAAGATCACGAATATGGTTATGTACACTTTTCAGTCCACTGTCATGGCCTTTGGATTGTGCAACTGCAGGGACTTTAAAAGAACTTGTTGGTTCCTCATATAAGTGTCTAACATCTACTATGTTTTCAAATTCCACGAGTTTATGTGATAAATTTGAAATCCTTAACTTATCAAAGGAGGCTATGTTTGAAACAAGTAGTTTATAAATCTCAGTGCTCATAATCTCAGTGCTCACCCATTCATATGTGGAAAATCCCTATTACGTATACATTCAATCCCATATATATCCTCCATAGGGTCATAACAGTCCTAAGCATGTCCTCCATGGGGTTTGAAGTTTTGAACATAGATCTCATCCATGAGAACCCAAGACCTTTGTCACTGCTCCTCACTCATGTTGGAAAATATATAGGAGAGGGGATTGAACCAATGCTTCCTCCCTTTCTTATATGCTCTCAGCTGAGACTTGATATCTCATGATTTCACTAACACTGAATATCAAGTGACATGGTTCCATGGATTGATAAATTTTAACTCTAAATATCTATAACATATAGTACTCTTTGAATGATAAATCTTTATGATCACAACTTAAGTGTAAATATAATCCATCATACTTCACATTTTTTCTGAAATAGTAAAAGTACTAAAAACTGGTGGATACAAAAGTCATGTCTTAAAAGATATTCTAACTATAATTTATAGAATCTTTGGGCCTGATAGACCAAGAGGACTGGATGAATAAGACAATCTTTGATATGAGTGATTGTTGTGCTACTCGCCTCAATATGTTTTTTTTCCTTTTTAGGGACTTTCACGTGTTACATTAGAAAACAACCTATGCCGAACTTCCTGTATGATTGAGGTTCTGATCCCCCATTCAATTCGACATGAATATTGCATCCTTTGAATAAAATTTGATCTAACTATTAAAATGCCAAATATTCTTTACAAAATATCACGGATATGGTTATGTACACTTTTCAGTCCACTGTCATGGCCTTTGGATTGTGCAACTATAGGGGCTTTAAAAGAACTTGTTGGTTCCTCATATAAGTCTCTAACAGCTACTATGTTTCCAAATTCCATGACTTTATGTGATAAATTTGAAATCCTTAACTTTTCAAAGGAGGCTATTTTTTGGAACAAGTAGTTTGTAAATCTCAGTGCTCATGGATTCATATGTGGAAAATCCCTATTATGTATACATTCAATCCCATATATATCCTCCATAGGGTCATAACAGTCCTAAGCATGTCCTCCATGGGGTTTGAAGATTTGAACATAGGTATCATCCATGAGAACCCAAGACCTTTGTCACTGCTCCTCACTCATGTTGACAAATCTATAGAAGAGGATATTGAACCAAGGTTTCCTCCCTTTCTTCTATGCTCTCAGCTGAGACTTAATATCTCATGATTTCACTGACATTGAATATCAAGTGACATGGTTCCCTGGATTGATAAATTTTAACTCTAAATATCTATAACATATAGTATTATTGGAATGACAAATCTTTATGAGCGCAACTTAAGTGTAAATCTAATCCATCATGCTTCACATTTTTTCTGCATTAGTAAAAGTACTAAAAACTAGTGGATAGAAAAGTCATGTCTGAAAATGTATTCTGACTATAATTTATAGAAGCTTTAGGCCTCATAGACCAAAAAAACTAGATGAATAAGACAAGCCTTGATATGAGGAGTTATCATTGTGCTACTCACCTCAATATGTTGTTTTTCCTTTTTGGGGACTGTCACTTGTTATATTAGAAAGAAACCTATGCCAAACTTCCTGTATGATTGAGGTTCTGATCCCCCATTCAATTTGAATTTAAGGTTGCACCCTTTGAATAAAATTTGATCTAACTATTAAAATTACAAAAATGCCTTAAAAAAGATCACAGATATGGTTATATACACTTTTCAGTCCACTGTCATGGCCTTTGGATTGTGCAACTGCAGGGGCTTTAAAAGAACTTGGTGGTTCCTCATATAAGTGTCTAACAGCTACTATGTTTCCAAATTCCATGAGTTTATGTGATAAATTTGAAATCCTTAACTTATAAAAGGAGGCTATGTTTAAAACAAGTAGTTTATAAATCTCAGTGCTCACCCATTCATATGTGGTAAATCCCTATTACGTATATATTCAATCCCGTATATATCCTCCATAGGGTCATAACAGTCCTAAACATGTTCTCCATGGGGTTTGAATTTTTGAATATAGGTCTCATCCATGATAACCCAAGACCTTTATCACTGCTCCTCACTCATGTTGACAAATCTATAGGAGAGGGGATTGAACCAAGGTTTCCTCCCTTTCTTCTATGCTCTTAGCCGAGACTTGATATCTCATGATTTCGCTGACACTGAATATCAAGTGACATGGTTCCCTAGATTGATAAATTTTAACTCTAAATATCTATAACATATAGTATTCTTGGAATGATAAATATTTATGAGCACAACTTAAGTGTAAATCTAATCCATCAAACTTCACATTTTTTCTGCAATAGTAAAAGTACTAAAAACTGGTGGATACAAAAGTCATGTCTGAAAAGATATTTTGACTATAATTTATAGAAGCGTTGTGCCTCATAGACCAAAAGTACTGGATGAATAAGACAAGCCTTGATATGAGTGATTGTTGTGCTACTCGCCTCAATATGTTGTTTTCCCTTTTTAGGGACTTTCACGTGTTATATTAGAAAACAACTTATGTCAAACTTCATGTATGATTGAGGTTCTGATCCCCTATTCAATTTGACTTTAAGGTTGCACCCTTTGAATAAAATTTGATCTAACTATTAAAATTTCAAATATGCTTTACAAAAGATCACAGATATGGTTATGTACACTTTTCAGTCCATTGTCATGGCCTTTCGATTGTGCAAATGTTGGGGCTTTAAAAGAACTTGTTGGTTCCTCATATAAGTCTCTAACAGCTACTATGTTTCCAAATTCCATGATTTTATGTTATAAATTTTAAATCCTTAACTTATCAAAGGAGGCTATGTTTGAAACAAGTAGTTTATAAATCTCAATGCTCACCCATTCATATGTGGAACCCTATTAAGTATACATTCAATCCCATATATATCCTCCATAGGGTCATAACAATCCTAAACATGTCCTCCATGTGGTTTGAATTTTTGAACATAGGTATCAGCCATGAGAACCCAAGACCTTTATCACTGCTCCTCACTCATGTTGAAAAATCTATACAAGAGGCTATGTTTATCAGCCATGAGAACCCAAGACCTTTATCACTGCTCCTCACTCATGTTGAAATTTTAAATCCTTAACTTATCAAAGGAGGCTATGTTTGAAACAAGTAGTTTATAAATCTCAATGCTCACCCATTCATATGTGGAGCCCTATTAAGTATACATTCAATCCCATATATATCCTCCATAGGGTCATAACAGTCCTAAACATGTCCTCCATGTGGTTTGAATTTTTGAACATAGGTATCAGCCATGAGAACCCAAGACCTTTATCACTGCTCCTCACTCATGTTGAAAAATCTATACAAGAGGGGATTGAACCAAGGTTTCCTCCCTTTCTTCTATGCTCTCAGTCGAGACTTCATATCTCATGATTTTGCTGACACTGAATATAAAGTCACATGATTCCCTGGATTGATCAATTTTAAATCTAAATATCTATAACATATAGTATTCTTGGAATGATAAAGATTTATGAGCACAACTTAAGTGTAAATCTAATCCATCATACTTCACATTTTTTTAGCAATAGTAAAAGTACAAAAAACTGGTTGATACAAAAGTCATGTCTAAAAAGATATTCTAACTATAAATTTTAGAAGCTTTATGCCTCATAGACCAAAGGGAATAGATGAATAAGACAAGCCTTGATATGAGTGATTGTTGTGCTACTCGCCTCAATATGTTGTTTTTCCCTTTTAGGGAATTTCACGTGTTATATTTGAAGACAACCTATGCCGAACTTCCTGTATGATTGAGGTTTTTATCCCCCATTCATTTTGACTGTAAGGTTGCACCCTTTAAATAAAATTTGATCTAACTAGTAAAATTCCAAATATGCTTTACAAAAGATCACGAATATGGTTATGTACACTTTTCGGTCCACTGTCATGGCCTTTGGACTGTGCAACTGTAGGGGCTTTAAAAGAACTTGTTGGTTCCTCATATAAGTCTCTAATGGCTACTATGTTTCCAAATTCCATGAGTTTATGAGATAAATTTGAAATCCTTAACTTATCAAAGGAGGCTATGTTTGAAACAAGAAGTTTATAAATCTCAGTGCTCACCCTTTCATATGTGGCAAATCCCTATTACGTATACATTCAATCCCATATATATCCTCCATAGGGTCATAACAATCCTAAACATGTCCTCCATGGGATTTGAAGTTTTCAAACATAGGTCTCATCCATGAAAACCCAAGACCTTTATCACTACTCCTCAGTCATGTTGACAAATCTACAGGAGAGTGGATTGAACCAAGGTTTCCTCCCTTTCTTCTATGCTCTCAGCCGAGACTTGATATCTCATGATTTCGCTGACACTGAATATCAAGTGACATGGTTCCATGGATTGATAAATTTTAACTCTAAATATCTATAACATATATTATTCTTGGAATGATAAAGCTTTATGAGCACAACTTAAGTGTAAATCTAATCCATCATACTTCATATTTTTTCTTCAACAGCAAAAGTACTAAAAACTGGTGAATACAAAAGTCATGTGTTAAAAGATATTCTGACTATAATTTGTAGAATCTTTGGGCCTCATAGACCAAAAGGACTTGATGAATAAGACAAGCCTTGGTGTAAACGTGGCAATGTACATCTAATTCTAAATTTGTAGTCAGCAAAAAAGTACTTCTAACATTTTAAATTTGGTCACTCGATTAATTCTTCAATTAAAATTAGAACTCTTATATTATAAAATCAAAATTTTGATAGGATCTATTAGAGGGAAGAGTTCACTGTAATTTCTTGAAGAGATTAAAGTAAATTATGTCTTTGTTATTGTTAATTGTTGCTTCTATCTTCAGCCACCTTGAAATATAATATATGGAAATGAAGCATGGAATAAAATCATATCAGTATTGTTATAGGCTGAAAAGTTCCCAGAAAATGACAAGAAATGGATGCCAACAAACCGTTCCTAGGGAGTTCTTGGAATGGTTATTATTTTATAAATGGTACTAGTCTTTTCTCTAAACTTTCTTTTTGATCCCTTTGATCCCTTCATCATAATGAGTACCATTATCGACTCGATGTAGTTCAGCCACATTACACTTTTGTACTCGCCATTTTTGATCTTCAGGAAGATATTGTAGATTCTTAGTGTATGTTGTTTCCACTGAAAATTCCTTCCATAATACCTTCAACCCCCACCCCCAACATATTTAGTGAGTGTTCTATTCCTGCTGCACCTTACAGATTTTTAAAGACATTGGAATTAAGTTTCCTTATAGCGCTCATGCTATTTCCCAGATGCATTTTTGTAGTTAATTCTCAATTTTCATGCTTTTAAATGCTTGAATTGACAATTCACAATTCACTGCAATGATATAAAATCTGTTTCAAGGCACACTCTCTTTGTTTTCACTCTTGTTTCCCCACTCTGTTAGAACTGATCTTATGCAGATAACTATGTTGTTACATAAGTTATAACTTATCTCGTGTGTAATCACTTGCAGCTAGGACCAACAGTAGAATTGTATGTCTACTAGAATAAGGTGCAAGATATTACATGTTTGTAACCGGGCTGTCATAATTTGGATGCTAGCTAGACTGGTGGAACATTGCTTTTTTCTCTAGTCATGTGCATGCACTAATGTGTATTGCTAATCACATGGCTTACCAGGTCCTGATATAACCAGAATGCCCAAGCTACATGATTTTAGGTAACCAAATTGGTACTATTACATTGTCATCGTCTGATACATACACTGTTGATGTTGATGAGTGTCCTTTCTAGTATTACAAAATCCTCTTTTTT
>LPNX010065947.1:99867-114132 GCA_001517045.1 Pseudotsuga menziesii | reverse complement strand
TTAGATACTCAAAGTTGTGTATTGATCCTTTTTACCATTATAGAGGACTCTGTAAGTTAGGTTCTCAAATTCTTAAAGGGTTCTAGCTCAATGGAAGAGAGCCTACCTTACAAGAAAGAGGTTGGTGGTTTGATTCCTCCATGCCCTAATGATATTATAATATCGGTTAAATGCTAAAAACGACTAAATTAGTGACCAAAACATGAGAGATGTGAAACTAGGAATTAAAAAGGATGCAACACATGGCGCTAATGAGGAAGCCAAACATGGCATTGATATGGTAGAAAAATAAGACGTTACTTTGGATGCAAAACATGGCACTACATAGGAAGAAACATATGGTGCAACAATAGAAGAAATATTTGGCGTCATTTTGGTAGCAAAACATGATGCAAAAAAAGAAGCAAAAATTGGTGCGAATTTGGAAGCAAAAATTGGCACATATTTGGAAGTAAAACATGGTGCAAAATGGGATGCTAAAGTGGTAGAAAAAATGGATGCTAATTTGGATGCTAACATGGTGCTATTAAGGATGCAAATATGGCGCTAACGGCAGTGTTATTTAAGAAGCAAAAGTGGACACTCGCTAGGAAGCAAAGTAGGACGTTATTTAGGAAGAAAACCTCGACGTTGTTTAGGAAACAAAGTTGGACGCTATTTTGGAAGAAAACCTTGACGTTGTTTAGGAAGCAAAGTTGGACACTATTCTGGAAGCAAAAAAAGAGACGCTATTTTGGATGTCATAATGGATGCTATTTAGGAAGCAAAAAGAGACGTTTTTTGGGATGCTTTAAGTTTTGTCCATGACATGTCCCATTTAGCGTCTAGTTTGACCACTCAATGTAAAAAAAAAAATTACACTAGAAAAGGACGCTAAATGGGACGCTAATTCCAGGATTTGTTGTAGTGGATCCTTATTATTGATACAATTTCAACAGTCTTTGGGAGTATCACCTATAGGTCTCATGAAGCTTCCCTAACCACTATTAAAGAATTTTGCATAATGTAGTTAGCAATCCCATTGACTACCTTTTAGTTTTTTATGGCCATTGGTGGTAAATGCCTTTTCTTTTAAGAAATTAGTATCAAACTACATATGAATTATATCCATCCTTTTTGCTGAAAGTGAGAAATTGAAGCACTGGTAGAATATTTCTCCAATATTTTTTTTGTAAATAAAAGGATTGTATTACTGCATAGTCACTTAAGTACATTCTGAATAACAGATCCAAAAAAAACCTACCTAGTTCTTACAATATTTACATTTGTCCCAAAATAGAACCACCCATCCTAAAATATTTACAAGGTTTCAACCATTTCCCCTTCTATAGAGGGTATACTTATAGTGTTTCAGGCCCCTGATACTAACCTCCAAACAGGGCCAGAAATCAGTTACAACCATAATCAAACTCTTAAAAAAATTAGATGTGGCATATTCACCATGAATAATACATACAAAATAGATAATATGGAGAGATGCACATGCTGGAATTAAACAGTAATGCAGCATCTACAGTTTTCACGCTTGCCAGTTATGAAAACGATGGCTCGGGACACCTTTAGCGATTTTCTGCTGACTCTGTTTGAGTTGTTTATCCTCCTATTGGGAATACCACACGATCTTCTTCTTTTGGACCTTTTATGTTCATTATGTGTTCGATGGCATATTCTTCCTATGTTCACAGCTGGAACGAAGGTTTATTTCCCTTCTGTGTTCGACTTCCCACCCAACACTTTTGTCTCCTGGTAACACTGTTGTTTGCGGAGACCTGGGGAAATACCGCCCTATCTTTTGACAGTAAAAATTCCTTGATGGGCTTGTCATTCTTGTGCTTCTATTCTCCCAGGAGAATGGTCCTCCTACAGGTCATACAGCATGACACCTTCTTGGACTCATCATCACCCCAGATAAAGTTGGCAAGTGGAGTCAGTGACATTGGAAACGAATGCCTCTAATCCTCCATCCCACGTACAAGAATCTGCTCCAAATGGTATCCCCTAAAAATGGATACTACGTGTTTTTATTATGGATACAACGACCACGTTTGGAGGCTTCTTAGAGATACCCATTGGACAGGAAATTCCAGGTACCTCTCCCATGGGGGTGTTTCATTTTATTTGGATAGCAATTCCCTCACCATCCTCAAAAGGTATTTCTAATGTGATGAACATCCTTACGTCGACCTTACTGGTGTTATAAAACTTCTCTAATGTAATGAACATCTTTACGCTGATGGTTGGATCATTCTTAGCATGAAACCTTAGGGATGGCATAATTTTGGAGTGGCACCCATCAACCACTAGAATGCCTCAGTAAATAGGTTTCTAAAATAGGACAGACATCATGGACCTCCTTTCAAGACTCTCAGTATTCTTGGTCAAATAACATTCATCGACCTTTGCCTCTCTTCAAAATTTACCTAGTTTGTATCTTCGAATGGCTCCGACTGTGGTGCTTATAAACAGCTAAGTGGTTGAAATCAGTAACTGCCCCATCAAACCCTCACACATGCCATCACCGAGTAGCTTTATGACAGCACACGTAGTCACATGGGTTCAAGATCCAATCCTTATGTGGGTATATCATCCATGCCTCCACCTTTTTTTACGACGTCACGCTACCAACTGCGAAAGTGATCTATGGCTCCAATCTTCATCAGCCATCAGTTAGCTCAAGGCATGTGGACCAGACATTTGGCATTCATCGACCTCTCCTGGATGATGGTATGGTAATGTCCTTTATTTCTATGCCCCTATCTCCTTACCCCACTCTGTGTGAAGGCCATACCTTCCGTCATTTGATCATCAGCGTACCTCCGATTATCATGTGCATGAAACAACGAACCTTTGGATACCAGGAAGTGATCTATGTTGTGGATTTGATTTTTGGTCATAGATATGTTTAAATGGTGTCAGTACCTTCTATTACCTATCACCTCTATCCTTTATGTACTTACCCCCAAAACATCACTTCTTTGCATCCAGGATGAGCGAAACTGCCTACAATTATGGCTCTTCATTTTGTTTTTTATAGGGGCTTCTTTGCATCCAGGATGAGCGTAAATGCCTACAACTATGTCTACACTATCGAGGCATAAAATCTCAAGTCTTTTAGATCATCCTCCAGCCTATGCTTAGAGATGACCCTTAGGGAAGTTTACAAAAAACTCTTGGTATTTTTTGAGGTCATATGATGCAAAATTTAGCAGATCTTATTCCTCCAACTATTTAGAATAAAAACAGTGCTAACATAATGCACAGCTAAAAGTGACTTACTATGTGTAAATTCCAATACTCAAGACATTTTTTCATTCAACTAACCATACAGTCAACGTGGTCACAAAATATGATTCAAATGGGAAATTGCTTCCAAACTCAATCAATAAACTCAATTAACCCAAAAATACAGGCATACGATCTTATTTCACAATGGTCCTTTATCTAACCCTAAATACAATGGATCGATCATTACAAATAGAGACCTCTCTCTCTCTCTCTCTCTCTCTCTCTCTCTCTCTGTAATCTCCAAGATTCTAAACTCTGATCTTGTTCCTTTTGATCGAACCTTCCTCGAGCTAACTAAGCTCCAATAAGCTACCTAAAAGCTTCTGTGAGCTAACACGCTCTGTAATATAAAGCTAAGTTATCCATCTAAATGACTCAACTGGATTAAATAAAACTCTTACTCTGTTTTCTAGATCCTTCAAAGAAGGAACAAATTCCTTATTCGAATCTACTATCCTCTATGACTTACTATGCTTGATATCTGTTATTTTCTAGTAAGGTAAACAAGTAGCTCACTTTATTTTTTCTTCCTGTGGTTTTTTAACTTTTGGAAAAATATTGATGAAAACTGTCAAGGATTAGAGTGAAGAAGGAATATATTGCATGTGGATCATTTTTGCATTCAGACTGACTTCTGAGAATCCTATACATTTGGTATTTTTCCCTGCATTAAGATTTGGAAAGCATTAACATTTTGTTGAAATCATGGTTGTGTAATAGTTAATTTATTGACCACCTTACAAATTGGGGTGATATCATATGATATTTGTATAAGATGTACTTTATAATTGTATATATGGTAAATTAAAAGATATTTCTACTATTTATTTGTGCTACATCCTTTAGAATGGGGAGGAACATAAACCTTGGATGTGCTTACATTAGAGGCTTGTCTATTACGAGTAACAACTCCACCAAAAGGTAATGTAGATTGTGTCGGGGGTTGCCCCCGGGAACTATAAGGTACTGATACAACTGGATTTGAAGTTTCCCCCCCAGCCCTAGAAGACCTAGGAGGACTAGAAACAGACCGAACATTTGCAACCGTGGGATCGAAATTTTGACCTGGGTGGGGTCGAGTCTCTACAGGATCAATAGGTTTCATTGAATCAGCCAATGAATGATATCCATTTGGACAAGGTTCCGTATTATGGGGAAGAAGAGCCGACATAGGTTATTTATGAGGGATTGGGGTTGCTAATATAGCATCGAGTCTTTGCATTCTCTCTTGAAAATCTTGTGCACGTTGAATAGCTGATTGAATTTTTCTATATTCCTCTTCACTATATGAAGGATGTTTAGGAGAGGTACTGCATACTCCAAATGAAGCAATGTCCTGTCCCATAGAAGTTCCCCAAAACAGAGCATCTGTACCATAATCTAGATGAACAGGACTATCAACACGACCTTCCACAGGACCATGGAAAGAAGTGTCACCGACAGGAGTTTGATGAGCCAAGGGATTTGTATAAGAAGTGAATTGGTCTCCACTTTCTACAACTATATTCTCTTCCACATGGGAAGTAGTTGCAGCTCCTTGGTCAGTAGCTTCCATTGGACCTTCTCTTGTAATGGGAGGAAAGTCAGGTGGCAATCCCTGTGTTCTTCTAGACTGTCTCAAACGAAACTCAGCCATATTGTACAGTCACTAATCTAACCTAGGGTTTCAAAGCTAAGAAAAAACACACCAAAAAAAATTCTCCTACTCAAGCTACAGGCCAACAAGCAAATTCAAATGGTCAGTCTCTCACCAGGATTGTCAAGTATGTGCAAATCGCGATATACCACAATGGTACGTGCATAGTAATCTCCCCGAATGTTGTTTTTGGTGTATTGCTCCACACAGGATGTCCAAATGGATTTTCTCAAATAGATAGGGTATCCTAGTGGGGTCTCCCGATATACTCAAGGTACGTGGGAGCTCAAATCAATAGTAGTGTTGTCTAGTGCATAACCGTTCACAAGGGGCCTTTCGTATATACAATCGAGTACGTGAAGTACCTTTCTATATACTTCAAGGTTACGTGAAAGGCCGTTCAATATACCGACGGTACATGGAAGAACCGCGCAAGTCCCAGGATGTAGTGTGGACAATTAACGACATCTCCTACGCTTAACAATGCCCGAACACGTCTCTAACCTAGCACTCAAATTTCTATACAAATTTTAAGCCTATAACTACCGTTAATTTTAAAGTGGACGGTTAGGTGAACGAATGAGGTTTTGAAAGAAAAATAAAACCATGCAGATATGAAGTGCAAGTTCATTCACTTTACCATTTAGTATGCCTAATTACGGGAAGGAGAGAGAGCGTTTTTCTTTTCAATTTTTCTTTAAAACCAAAAAATTCCCCAAACAACTATACTAAAAAATCCTTTTTTCGAGTATACAATCAAACAATACTTTCTTCAAATCAACTCTTTTTGAAAGTACATAGGTAGGGAAATATATCTTTTCAAATCGAGAAGAAAGACAAATAGCACTTCAAATATGCATATGCAAGCTATACTTTCGATTTTATCTGAAGCATGGAAAGACCTAAATTAAACTATTGATACTTTTTCTTTTTGATGAGATAGTGATGCAAAAGAGACAAAAGAATGAAGGAGTCCGGAACTCTTGTGAGGCTAATAAGATATCCAATGGCTTAGGCTCAATGAAATAATGACCTAATCTCAACAAATTTTCTTTTTAGAGTGAAAAGAACTCTTTCTCACAGTTAACGAGAAATTGAAACAAGAAAATTGATCTAAGGGAGTATTTTTTTTCAGTGCTATTCTATAACAAGCAGAGATCTAATCTGACCTATAGTTTCCAACTAAATCATTTCAAGAAAAAACAAACTTACAAGTAGTAATGAATGATGAATCTAATCCTAGCTTTTTTATTTGAACAAACAAGCAATTTCCACATAAAAATTCTAGATTTCAATCACTCAAGCAAGTTCAAACAAGTCTGGACAAGACCAATTAAACACACCAAATCCAAAAATTCACAATTTTTTTACAAAAACTTGGAAAAATCAAAGTCTGGGATAGGCCTACCTGGCACCAGGAAGATGAAGTTGTTGACAGGCGGTTTTTAAGCAGAACTGCTTCTTACGCACTGGATTCAGGCGGTGACACTGCCTATTGCTAACTGGACTCAGGCGGTGGCACTGCTTCTTGCCAAAGGCACATGTGCGGTTCTCCGTAACAACCCAGAACAATAGGAGAGCAAAAATTCAAGTTAGAAATGCCAAAAATCTTACAAAAACTGATGAATCAACCATAATACAGAGCACAAAAAGTTAAGGTGGATCAGATCTGAAGATATCTGGAGATTTCAAACCAAAACTTCAGTAGATCAGATGTAGATCTGACTGCAAATATAGGAGGCTGGAGCTTGGATTCAGACAAGAGTAGTTCAGAAACTGAGGAAGAACAAGACGGATCTATCCCTAGTGGAGGTGCCAAATTTGTTATCAGGAATATATCACCTTCTGCGGACAGAAGTTGTTCCTCTGGTCTGAATGGTTCAGATCCATAACAAATGAGTGAATAACTCGGTTGAATACTTTCCCTGAATGTTATAGATTCCTAGAATGTAACTCTGATGAAGGACCTGTATCCCTGTAAAACATATCAAACATACAAAGACATCAAAGCTACCAGAAAATCATCTACACATCCATATTAGTGACTAAGGAATCCAATAACATATATGTGAGATTAATGCAACAAACATGTGGGAAGGAAATCAACTTTGCATTAGAAAATAAATGAAAGATCTTACAACCATATGCCTCAGTGCCGATACACTCCTTCATAAGACTAGCACCTTGTCCCGGATAGCTCCAACTTGCCCCACAATTTCTCTCTAATGGATCAGGCCAGGGTATCAATTCAACAACATAACTCTACTATTCTTCTCTCTCTCTCAACCATGGAGTATGAGCTTGTATTTATAGGGCTTAAATGGATAGGATGGTTGAGAGATTGGTGGGTGAGGTGGCTACAAGATCCTACAAAGAGGGATCTCGACCTTAACCAACCCAGGTGAGTAGGGATAAGGTTAGACATGAGGCTCTTGTTCTAGAAGCCTTGAGAAACCTCCTTTTTCACTTTTTACCAAGGGCACCGCTTATGCCCCTTTATGACAAAGTGGTGATGGGTAGGAATCATGCCAACAACATAGGTTAAAGGCAGTGGCACCACCTAGTTCTCACACAACTAGGGTGGTGCTGAACAAGGTATTGCTTATCTGCTTGAGGGTAGAAGTGGTGCTGCAATTTTGTATGTTGGAATCAACACCTAGAGCAGGATTCTGTTCAAGTTTGGGATTTGAGGTAAAATGTCTGTGTTAGGGATCATATCACATGTTGGTGACAGATTTTGAGTGTAACACTTTTAAGGGTGGTTCTGAACCCACCCCGCAGGTACCTACGCGGGGGGTTTATATCCGCCCTTAAAAGTGACTTTTGGGGAGGGTTCGAATCGCCCCCAAAAGTGACTTTTTTGGGGGGGGGGTTCGAACCACCCCCAATAGTGACTTTTTGGGGGGGGTTCAAACCACCCCCAAAAGTGAATTTTTTTTTTTTTTTTTTTGGGGGGGGGGGGGGGGGGGGGGGGGGGTGGCGCAGGGATTTAGAACCACCCCCAAAAGTCACTTTTAGGGGTGATTTTGATCTCTTCCAACACCACCCCTAAAATTCAAAACTTTTAGCATCGGTGCTATTCGAGGCTATTTTGTAAAGACTGCATCCAAAGCCAAAACCACCCCCAAATCACTTTTTGGGGGAGGGGGTTTAGAACCGGCCCTAAAAGACAAAAGTTTTGCCGTCGGTGCTATTAGGGGTGGTTTTGTAAAGATTTCCTTTGAAGCTAAAACCACCCCCAAAAGTGACTTTTTTTGGGGGGGGGGGTTAGAACCTCCCCCAAAAGTGTCTTTTGTGGGGTTTTAGAACCACCGCCAAAAGTCACTTTTGGAGCGGGTTTTACAACCACCCTAAAAAGTCACTTTTTGGGGGGGTTTAGAACCCCCCCTAAATGTCGCTTTTAGAGGTGGCTTTGATTTCTTCTAGAACGCCCCTAAAAGTCAAAACTTTTAGCATCGATGCTATTAGGGGAGGTTTTGTAAAGACTTCCTCCAAAGCCAAAAACACCCCCAAAAGTGACTATTGGAGGTGACAGACAACTGCCCCTAAATGTCAAATTTGTTGTAGTGAAATAAGCTCTCTTTATTATTTCAATCTTCTGATCTAGTTCTAAAACTACTAGTGAGAAAAGTCAATAAATGAGGATCCAATCCCTCTTCTTCCTCATGATACTCAAGGTATAATAGTGACACTAGTGGGAAATGAGAGATTAGTGACCAGGAGACCAAAAAATTTGGTCACCATAGTCTCCTGAAAGGGATAAATGACCAAAATTCATAATTCCAAGTGAGCTGACTAAAAATGACCAAGATAAATGACCACTTTTGGTCACAGGATAGAAACCAACTAAAAACGACCAAGATAAATGACTAAATTTGATCATGAGATATGTAGACTACAAATGACTATATAACAATTGGTCATTTATTTGGTAATTTTTAATTGTGTCACTCCGACAATGGAAAAAATTTGAAAATTTGAGTACATTGTACTAAATTCTTACAGTGCAGATGGATTCAGAGACCCCTTAAAAGGGGTCTCTGAATCCATCTACAGTGTTAGAATTTAGTAAAATGTATACCACCCCTTATGTCACAACTCAGCTAGAAACACCAAATCAGCTATCATCACGATGTTCTAGCACATGTCCTAGGACTTCTAGACTAGATTATCATCATTGAGTTGGATTCCTTCCCTTAGAGTGTGATTCCACATAAATATTATTAACTCATTTGAGTTTCTCCCAGTTTTCTACTAATTCAATATGGGTTTTGAAAACTATACTCCTATAAACAATGTTAATATAGGCATGACATAAATTCCTTGTAACATAAATTTATAGGTTTCTAGCCCCAAATTTTTGGCTTTGTTGGAATGGGGCTTAATTATGCCTTTTGGTTTTCCTCTTGCTTTCTGGTTTTCCCTTTTACGATTCAAAGAAAACATAGCATATGAAGATAGGAACTATCTCTCCTCGTTCATGGTTTTGGAGCACATAACTTGACAGAATGGGATAACCAAATTAGTGCATTTGAAAAACACTTTGATCTCCTCATCATGGACCTCATATTCTATGAGATTCCACAGCTACAAGCTCTAAGCATACTAAATTTTTCCAAGAGAAGTGCCTCAAGAGTATGCTCCAATGTCCTGGACTGGAGAGCGTGATCATGGTCGGGCATATCTATGATGGATTCATTGCCTGGTATTTTAATTTATAGGAATTTTTTATCATTTGGATTTTAATTGCAGTCGTGGCAAGGGATTTTACTAAATCCTAATTAAAAAACCTACATCCTATTTAAAAAATAACATAACATTTAGCATTAATATGAATATATATTACAATAGATACCTATTATTATATACTACTAATTATCATTATAATATAATTATAATAACTATATCTATTTATATAGTATAAATTATTTATCATATTAATTCATATATTCCTTTACTAAATATAATTAAATAATTTACAAAAACTCTTTCAACATTTTAATCAAGAAATCCAAAAACACACAAATTAAATTTAATAAAAATTAATAAAAGAAAATTATACTCAATAACTGTATTAATTTGCAATATTTTATTACAAATGAATGATGAAGCTTTTATGAAAAGCTTCTTCATGAAGGTTCGAAACCCTTCAAAGAAAACATATACTAGTTAGTGAGGGTTCCAAACCCTTCAAAGCAAACACATACTCGGCATCTACCTATGCATTTCAGGCATCCAACATCTTGGTGGGAGACAGTGTGCAATTTTTAGCTGATCTGGAATCTCATAAATTAGCAGAAAGATCATGTTAATCTCCAAAACCGGAAAGGATGGGCAGCAATTTTGGACTGGATAATACGTTGGGTGACATGTACGTCTGCAAGATTGCTCTATCCATCGTTGGATAGGGCTGATGTAATAACCATATTGAATATGAGCAAAGAGAAAAACGCAGTAGTGGTTAAACCAATGCTTTAGCCCCCAGCAATGATGAACTCGTATTGTGATCGGACCGTGCATGAGCCTCCTCCTACAAACTTCTCTGTTTACTTCTGCCAAGAACCTTTTATTAGGAACAGGATCATCGGGTACATTCGAACCCCAGGTTACAAGGTTTTCCTCCTCATGAATTTCAGGATTTTATTTTCTACTCTTTTTCCAAGCTTCAGTACTGCATCCACGCAATTGTCCGAAGAATGCATGCAATCCAAAAACTAGACAGTTTTCTCCCCTTGTCGAAGACCAAGAAATAAAATCAGGTCTATGGAAACTTAAATACCTAAAAATTACCTGCAATGAATTAAGCAGCGAGATTTGCAGAGCTTTTATAACAAAGCACTGAGATGGGGATTATCAGACATTTTTTGGATTCTACTTTTTATGTGTGTTTGGGTATTTAACTGTAAAGTGGATGGAAGTACGAATGTTAGCTATGATGGTAGAGCTTTGTTGATAAATGGACAACATAGAATTTTAATATTTGGATCCATACATTACCCATGAAGCACACGAGAGGTTTGTAATGTATTAGGTTTTCATTTAGTAATTAATATATCTATTATTGGTAATTGTACACTTAAATTTAGTTTGTATGCTATTAAACAGATGTGGCTAGATCGTGATTTCCAAGGCTAAGGAGGGGGGAATTGATGTTATTCAGACATATGTCTTTTGGAATGGGCATGATCCTGAGAAATGACAGGTAATAAGGATTTTCAATCTTTATGAGGCTTATTATGCCTACGTTAGTTTCAACTTGAACTATGTGTTATTGATGAATTTATGGTGGTATATGATCTATTGTCGTATAATTTTGAGGGAAGATTTGACTTGGTGATGTTTTTAAAGACAGTACAACAAGCCGACCTTTATGCTCACCTCATAATAGGACCTTATGCCTGTGTAGAGTGGAATTATGGGTATGGAAATATATTTAATTTAATATAAATAATGTATGGATTAAAAAACTCATTCACCATACCATTTTGTAATTTGTTATGAACTTATGGGAATGTAGGCATATCTCTGGTGTATATTTGGAAGGCAATTAAGTCTAACTTCATGAGTATTAGTGTTTTGTTCTTTTCTTGTTTTTCTAAAGATGGCAACAGGTTATATCTTAGTGAGGACAATTATGGGTTGTTATCAAAAATGTGAGTTGTTTTAGGTATTACTCCAAGACCAGTAGTTTTTAGGTCTTAACCAATCAAAAACAATTTGTATTTACTACTCTATGAAGATTTTGTTGGATTTAAGGGAGGGATTCAAAAATCTATAAAAAAACTATTTTTATTGGAATTTTTCACCTATATATTTACATGACCTATAATTACTGAGTACTGTCAAATTTTAGAGAATCCTCAATACAACTATGCAAACATGCTCCAGAAATACTCTCTTTAAAGTATCACATCTTTAATACAATTAGAGGTTAATTAAATAAGACTTTTAAATTTTCATTTTCTATTGATATTTTAAACTACAATTTTAGTAGCTTTTCATTCATATTTATAGATGAATATTATTAAGATTATTACTTACTGAAATGTTTCCACCTTGCAGAGGTTTTCCTCTTTGGTTGCATGCCATACCAGGAATCAAGCTGAGAACAGACAATGAACTTTTCAAGGTGATTTTATTTTGTATTTGGTTTAGTAATATATATTATAAATATAGACATTTTATGCATAGCTCAATACCTTTATTTGAATCAGCCATGAACATTTCAAGTTGAATTTAGTTTGTATTTATCTCAGTAACATGTTGTAGCTATAGAAATTTTGTGCATACTACAGATTAATCAACTGGATGGATAAAATAAGGGAAAAAGAAGAGTAACGTGTCAAGATTCGAAGGAGGAATGCTTCTTTTTAAAATATGTAGTTGTAAGAAAAAATATTATTTGATTTTTTTTTTTGACTAACATAAAAATTACCTTACTTTTGAGTTGACTAAAAGTTAAAAAATTAAATATTACAATCTAATACAGTTAAACAAATTGTAAGCTCAATGTTTATTTTTTATTTCTACTTTTTAAACATTGCTATTCGTTCTAAATATTTGATATGTTTTCCTTAGCATGAGATGGTGTAGAGGGGGCTAATTACCTCCTAAATGTCATCATGTAATTATAGTTTAAATGATAAATAAATAGGTAGTTGGAGCGGGTACAACCGCTCCAACCTACCTCATAATGTATAAATAATTAACAAAGATAATGCAAAAACGGATTGGACGTCCCTTCCCATATTTCTTTGTCTTTGATTGCTGTGTATGAACTTAACGTATGCTTGAATGATGTTGAAACCCTAGACTTCAACATTGGCGCCGTTGCCGCCTCTATCCGGTCTGGGTGACAGCAGCAGCGGATGGAGGTGGTCGAACCTAAAGGTGAAACTGTCGTGAAGAAGAAATATCGCTCGTGCTCTGTCCCACCTGCTCCTCTTCTGTATTGCGAGTTCTGAATAAGCATGCTTCCATCACTCTGCGCAGGCACGCTGAGTCGGGCGATTGTAATAACGTTAATCCATACTTACTTCATCCCAATACCGCATTACGATTTCCTAATAGAACATCCTGCTGATAACTTTAATGACGTCGGTGTCATCTTTATTCTGAAGAGGCTCGGCCTCGACGAATTCATGGAGGCGGCTGCAAAGCTCTTCGAGATGGTGGTTTTCACGGCCAGCTCTCGGGCGTACGCCGACCCCATCCTCGACTGGCTGGACGTGAACGGCACATTAATAAGCCCCCGCCTCTTTTACAGAGAGTGCTCCCGGTTTGTGAGGCTTTTAGCGGATGGTCGAGCAGAGACCATGACTGTGAAGGATCTGAGGCGTAATACGATTGTGTTCCAGCCAATCATTCCAAGCAATTCGATTCAATTGCAAGTCTGAGTTGGAATTATCAGGAAACCTGAGATCCGACCCGCAACGTATACGTAGACAGTGGGATGGACATGGCGTCCAAGCATGAGGGAAGGAGGGTGGACGTGCAGAACGATGGGTGGAATGGATGCGTTGGAGGAGACCACGCATGTGCGAGCTAGCAGCGAGGTAAGAAATGAAGGGTAAAGATTCGGGAATCTGAACGCTTTCACTGATTCCAGAAGCATTCAATCTCATGCAGAATACCTACATGTCGAAGTCGAACCAAAAGCTCAGTACCGACTATGGCAGTCGGCTTCACACCGACTAGCAGTTTCGACCAAGCCACCGACTAGCACACTTGGCCAGCGACCCGACTGATCTGGTCGACCGCCATCGACCCGACTGAGCTGGTCGACCACCATTTCGTCGACCCTGTCCCGACTACGGATTAAAAAAAATTTGATGCATCATGAGAGGTAACATTATGGAGTTGTTTATTTTGTGTTAAATACCTTGCCTCCTTGTTGACTGAGCAGTGATTAAAAATATGGTCGATTCTTCTGTGGGTCCAACTCACTTTGGTCGGCATTTCAAGTGGTCGATATGGTCATGTCGGTGGGAGCATGTCGGTTGAAACATGTTGGCTGGATGGAGCAGGTCGGTTGGGTTGGCCAGTGTCTTCAAGTGGTCGATATGCTAATTCTAGAGTAGTCAATCATCACCAAGACCATGCACATTGCAGTAAATTCATACTCTCACGATAGAACCAGACGACGACGATGGCATTCAAGCAAATATCATTCACCTACACAGCGAAGCGCTTCAATGAACATGATGACAATGTACCCCTCATTATCAAAATGCTGAAACTGTTCCTAGGTTGTGACCTCGGAAAGCCAGAAGACAGAGAAATGACATAGAAAGTCGAAGAGCCAAAAGGCCCTGCATGCCTGAACCGATGGAGATGTCGGTCAG
>LPNX010065947.1:0-99581 GCA_001517045.1 Pseudotsuga menziesii | reverse complement strand
AAAAATGGATTGGACGTCCCTTCCCATATTTCTTTGTCTTTGATTGCTGTGTATGAACTTAACGTATGCTTGAATGATGTTGAAACCCTAGACTTCAACAGATGGAAAACTTTATAGCAAAGATAGTAAAGATGATTAAACAAGAAAACCTTCTTTATGGCAAGGTGGACCTATTATATTGACACAGGTAAGTTGTATGGTTGTAATATCTTTTTACATTGTGTATATAATGAAATATGGCTCTTTAATTTTATTTAGTTATGCTTGTAATAGTTATTCAGGCTGTTGTGTGTATAATGAAATGTTGTTTTTTTAAGTTGGGCTAGTTATGTGCAGATAGAGAATGAATATCAACATGTGGAGCAATATTATGGAGATAAAGGAAACTCATATGTAAATTGGGTGGTAAAAATGGCATTATCATTAAATACGAGTATTATGTGGGTGATGTGCAAACAAACTGATGCCCTATACCCAATTGTGAGTCTATATATAATAGCTTTGTGAAATCATAGAAGTTTGACTTTTCACATAACCTTTCCATATATTTAGCAATTTGCTATAATCTAAAGGCTCATATTAATATATGAATTCCTTTATAGATCAATACCTGCAATGATTACTATTGTGACTATGTCCAACCTAATTCTCCTGGGAAGCCAAAGATGTAGACTGAGAATTGTCTATATGGTAATGATTTTTAACCACCATTATAATGTGTAATCTTTGTTTTTCACATACATAACTAAAGATCTTGATGCTCTGAAGGTTTGTATGTTCAGTATTTTCCTGTGCATAATCATTGCTTTTTCTTCTTCTGGTTATTAATGTCTAAACAAGAACATTGCTTTAATTAGTCACCCATAGGGGATGAAGCCTACAATGAAAATGGACTTATACCTCGTGCCATAAGACTTCCCAAGGAAAAGTATCCAAACATGGTAAGCTTTGGATCTTAATTTGTTTCCCATCATATTTTAATTATGCTTCAAACTTGACATACTGTATGATATTTGGGGCATAGAGAATCAATGATTTTTATTTCTAGGTAATTTACACTAATGTTGCTTTAAATCCATACTCATTTGATGGGCATGATGGAATTGTTAGAGAAGATGCTAAGCCTTGTAATTATTGAATTTTCTTCTTTAATCCTTTTTCATTTCTATATTTACTATTTTCTTTTCGGGATGTATATTTCAATATTTCAGATAATTGGCTTCTTATGAATCCATTTCATTACATAACTAAAGCAGAAGAAGAGGAATGCTAATGTGAAATGAAATCCCGTTGTATTAAAATAGCTTGCAACATTACATACATAATGACCACAAGACAAATATGCCAACTGTTAGTTCATTTGTGAGGTCAATAGAGTATCAAACCATCCGCCACAGGTTCCATTCCCATAGGGTCTGCCCTGCATGTATGGCATGATTCAAGAATGGATGAGGCTGGATGTAAGTCCTAGGCGATTTTAGAGGAATATATACTCAGACCTGGTTTCTAACCCAAAAAGAGCTGAGTTCATTGGGGTGCAGCACATCAAATTTTGTTTCTTGAAACATTCTAACTTAAAAGGAAAGAATGGAAGAATCTAAAAGTACAGATTGTTAGGGAGAGGTTTCCAAAGTGGGGACTAGGTGTGGGTGGATGATTTGTATATGGGAACCGTATGCATGGTTGGCTATGATTTCTTGGGAGTTGCATGCGAGTTTTTTGTTTGGAGTGGTTTTTGTTTATGGGTTCAGTCAAGGGCTTGGAGGTGCATTTTCCCATATAACCATGATCTACTATTGGAAGGATGTGCAATTAGTACAGCCATCTGCAGCACAGGTTTATCAAGGGATCATTTTCATTCCATGGATTATGAAACCAGCCTAGGATCTACTAACCTATGTTCTTCCAGTCGCGGGATATCAGCGTTGCCGCTATTTCATCTTTCCAGGTGCTATTGTTCTCCTGAAATGTTACTTTGTGGACATATTCTTCTATGTTTTTGTTGTATAACTTGGTATTTCATATGAGAAGTTGGTTTCAATATGTGTTCTGAATTTTGTTGTTTGGATTTTAATAAATGTGACAAGTCTGTTACCTATTTTAGGAACAATCATCTCTACTATGAATTAAAAGTTTGTTGAATTTGAAGAAGATATCCTTCCTTTTGAAGCACCATGACATTTTTTAATAGACCAGCATAGATCCATATTAATTGTGGATCCATCCTAACTCTGGATCTAGCATCAACAGGGACGTTGATAGTTGCTACACCAGTTATGCCTCTCTTTCCCATGAAACCAGTTAGTGTTATGGCTTCTTTGACACCAACTATTTCTACATCTATGCTCAGTAGCCACCTTTTTTTGCATGACTTGAGAGGTCCACACTAATGGAAATATTTTTCTATACAACAAATGAAATCATGATTTTGTGCATTTCCTTTGCTCAATTTGAATAACAATAATAATAGTAGTAGTAGTAGTAGTAGTAGTAGTAGTAGTAATAATGTTGATGAATCCCGCTTTTTATTTAAAATTCCCTCACATCTCTAAATCTTCTAGTTCTGGCATGGGAAACCTCAAAACAACTGATATTCTAGATAGTTGTGCAAGCTCTATCCCAAGCAAGATTTCGAACTAAAATGAGATTTAAGGAAGCATGCAGAGGGATAGAAGAGAAAAATAAAATAAAAAGAGGTTGAAGTTTTTTAGATTCATTCGATTTCTTGATTTGGCATGCGAAACTATGTTTTGAAGGTATTGCTCATGGCCTAGTGGAGTAAAGTTATTTATTCTAAATATTTGATATGTTCTTTAGCCTGAAGATGTGTTCTTACGAGGATGTGTGTAGAGCCTAGTGACAAATCAAGTTTACCGAGGGAAAATTTTACAATTTAGTGGAATCCCCTTAATGTTGAGAATGATTACTTTCTATCAATGGAGCTTTTACTACTCTTGAGGGCCTGATTCAGAAATTATCCGTAGTATTGCTATCCTAAGGAAAGACTCAAAAAAGATATAACTTGCACCTTTAAATGCAGATAGTTGATCAGTGAGTATGAGCTACCAGATTCACAAAATGGTAAAGTTTAGTTTCAGTGAAACATTTTTATTGGTAGTTTATTTCAATATGATTCATGTATTTGTTTTGGGTTTACCTACATTTTCTTTTCAATCTACCTAGTAATTCTAAGGTTAATTGTGTTGCTCTTGTGGCAAGATGGGATATGGCCTTTGTTCTTGATGCCCTTTTCAAACTGTTTCGAACGTGTCTTACAACTTGACTTTCTTTGTCTAATTGCTCGAATTTGTAACATGATATATTGATATTGCCCTTAGAATAATATGTTCTTGATATTCTAGGTAAGTTGTCCAATATGGATTTTGTTGTTTAGTAATTTTTTCAACTAAGCTATCATTTGTTTCAATGACTTTCTAAGTAGGCAAGTTAAGATGCTGCCAACAATTGGCCTGGTACATTTATATTCATAGTCTTCTTATTCTAGATTGGAAGGGTAATATGGTGTGATTTATTCTCCAAGGTAGCTAAAAACAATCATTTAGATGATTTGATGGTGTAGATTCAACAATGTTCTGTTTTGTTGGGGTACAGACCTCCTGTATTTCTCGTTTCAATAGCATAATATTGTAAAGGATAAGAAACTACATGGATTATCAAAGATAGTTTGAGAGATGCAGAACTAAGCTTTACACTAAAGTTCAAGTTCGCTAAGTTCGCTACCATGAAAGAAGTAGGTTTTGGTTGTCTATCATTAACAGCATTGTGTCATTCAAAGGGTAACAACTCGCATTTTATTGACTACGACAACTTTCAGCGATGCATGGAAGCAGCTTGCTCCTATGGTTCCTGTAATATCTTGAGTCCTCGTGTTACTTCTTTCTACCATGTAATATCACAATAATATCCGTGCATGTCTTACATATTTTCTGAGTGCAATGGTTGAGGCTCATATCCTGATTTCGTCTGTCTCTATCTGTTCATTATGGAGTTTGTTATGTAAGAAGTTGTTTGCAATGCTTCTAGAAATTCAGTGATGGAGCTTCTGTGGTTCCAAATTTCGTATAATATTTTGAGTGTGGTTTGTTATTTATTTCTACCATGTAATTTCTTAATTATCCTTGCATGTCCAAGAGTTTCCAGAAATGCAATGGCTGAGAGTCCAATCCTGACTTGTTCTGTATTGTCTATGTTTGTGCTTTTGTTTCTACTCTGATTCGAGTATACAAGCTTTTGTAACCATAAATTTCAGGGAATTTAACAAGCAAATTTACTATGCTAAACTTCATTATCATTTCTAATTCTCAGTCTGTTTTAGTTTTGTATGCATAAGATCCTTCCATATTCTATCAAGAAGAGAACGATTTGAATCTTTTAATAGAGTAGTATGGTTTTTGTAGTCCAAACCGCCACAAGGTATAAATGTTTTACCTTGCTTTCCTCTATTTGATAGCATTGTATTGGGTTAGCATCATGTTGTCTAGTTCAATAGCATCATGTTGTCTATTTCAATGATATATGATTTCTGGGTTTCTTTTCTGATATTCAGTAGGCTTGAGTTTTGTAAGAAACTGTCTTGAACCATTTCTGGAAATTCAATGGTTAAGCTTCCATTGTTCCATCGACATTTTGGATGTTCCATGTTTCTTTGTCATCAAACAATGCCTTGTTTCTATTTTGTCATTTCATTATTCCTCCTCTTTAAGGACAAGGAGTTGTGTATGCAGCTTAGGTGGTTTTATAAATGTAATATTGTAATATTATTATTATTTCACTATACGATTGTGTGTCCATTCGATCCCAATGGTAAATGGCCTGTCGTGTAGTGGCAATTTAGTACTAGTTGTAAACATGACTCAGGTGCAAATCCTAGCCATCCTCTGGTATAAACCACATCCAAAATTGGGGGAACAATTAAGTGGTTATGTCAGTAGGTTAGCCCAAACCTTTCTGTTAAAAAAAGGTTTTAAAGGGATTTTGTTGATAAGAGACATTTCTTTTGAATTGTAACCTATCCATATATTGTTCAGGAAACCACTGAAAAGTTTTACTTGGCATAGTTTTATTGGCATGACCAATACCTTCAAAACATAGTTTCATAAGTTACATTTCACCTCCTTTTGATTGGAAATAGCATCCTACGGGCAGTCATTGAAACACGTATGTCATGGCTGGAAATTACATCAAGTCCTCTTTGTTTATTTGAATAGAAAACACACATGTCTTGCTAAAGAAGGCTTGATCTCGTTATACACTATTGACATTATTTATGGGATAGTCTTTTAGGATTGCTGAAGATGACATTTATGATAACTACATTCACAATTTCCTACTGCTGAAAGTTTTCTTGTTTGACATCTCTTTATATGAGAAAGACATCATTATCATTGACGCAAAGCATGTCATGTTCTAAACGCTAATCTCAATCATATCTTCAGGTCTAATATATATAAGGCATACATTGGGATAACTACACAAAACACTTTCTAACAGTCATATACCTTAAAAAAAATTCTAATCGTTGTCACAGTGATTCAGATTGGTACATCGAATTCAAATCAAGATTCTAACTTGTTTATTGATGTTTATGTTGTTGTCACTAACATTTGCAAGGGCATATAAGAAACATATTTTTTTGATTACTTGGAGCATACTAAAATCATTTGAAAGCGTTGTCATATTGATATGGGTTCAACCATAAATATGATAACCATACCTAGATATTGAATTTAATGCATTTAGCCTTAAAGACAAGAATTGTCACCTATATTTGAACACATTAATGACATACACATTTGTATGTATTTGTGTACATATTTACGTTTATTGATTATCTAATTTCTATGGTTTTTTCCAAGTGCATGTTGCTTGTCACTTGTTTCGTTGGACCAAAGTAATGGCCTATGCATATTATTATGAGGGTGCTTTGACAAATGGTGTTCTCAACACCCAAATATGTAATGAGCCCGGGATCATGATTTATATTCTTCCCCAAGAAACTGGAAGTTGTAAGGTTTTTTTATTCAATTAAAATTCTAATAAAAAAAACATAAAATTTCCTTTACTACTCAGCTAGGGAAAACCAAGGTTTTCCTCAGAGCGGGTCAAATGGCTGAGTTAGATGTTAGAAGAACTAAGGTATTGGGAAATTCGGTAAAAATTATTCAGTGCAAGGTCGTTCATATATTGCTCGAAAATAATTTCTTGCTTTGCGCAATTGTGTCATTGATCTCTAGGCCTTATGGAGAGGTATTTCATGTTCATGCATTTGTGGGTCTGCTGGTTCTAAATTTTTAAGCATTTTGAGTACACCTGTTGTTTGTTGGAATTGTTTCTTTTTTCCATGCTAAATCTTTTGAAATTACTATGTACATTTTTCAGTTATTTGTTTTCTCTTTTTAGTGAGCAACAAAATTTATTGCTTAACATGTGTTGTTTGTAGATAACCTTACTCGCAAGCTTTATAACAACATGAGAAGGGAGGCTGCTGCAGTGCGGATACATAAGCACATTCATAGACATAAAGCTCAGAAAGATCAAAAGCACATGTAGTGTGGATATAGAAGCACGTGCGGAGATACAAAGCTCAGAAAGTGGGCCATTGAGTATGAAGAGTCTATTGCTGAGGATTTTCCATTGAGTATGAAGAGCCTGTTGCTGAGGGTTTCAAGCTGCTAATTATGGTTTTGAAGCTTCCGTGGGATCTAAGTATGGCTTATCAGCCAAGTACAAGTGGGATGGTTTAACCATTGTAATATTTTGGAAAGTCATCGATGTACTAGATGATTTTCATGTAAAGTTATATGGAGATAGCTTTTGAGAAAACTCATATTTATTGTACATTTCATATAATATAATTTGTGCGGTTTAAAACTTATATGGTTGTACTTTATATTATTTATAAGTGTTGTAATTAACTAACTAATGTGACATTGCATAATTCACATACATGTATTAAATGATGATAAATAATGTATGATTTTTTTTTAATTTAAATATGATATCATATTAAAAATTTATATTGATTAATAATGGACGCCATTAAAACTCCTAAAATATAATGACCACACATAAAACGACTAAAAATAACTAAAATAGTGACCAATAAATGAGATTAATGACCAAAATTTGCATATAAAATGACCAAAAATTGAGAGATACATGACCAAACAATCGATATAAATGACCAAAAAAAAGACAAAAATTCGCATATCAATGACCAAAAAACAGTTTTGGTGGCTAATTTACGGTCTTTTATTACACGACCAAATTTGGTCATATTCTAGTTTTTCATGTGGTCATTAATTTGGTCATAAATGTGGTCATATATTTGGTCATTGATTCAAATATATGTCAAATTAATGACCAAATATATTACCAAATTAATGACCAACTGACAAGCTATAAATGACCAATTTTGGTTGCATAATAAAAGACCGTAAATTAGCCACCAACGATCGCCAAACCAAAAGTGGTCATTTATATGTAGATTTTGGTCATTTTTTTGGTCACTGGTCTCTCATTTTCCACTAGTGTGAAGTCCATTGAGGAATATAACACCGCCATCTATGAGATATAAGTCAAATACTACATACAATGTGATCATCTTGGTTGATTGTGCCATCATTAGAATCTGATCCTAAGTGGAGCTACCACGACACCATGTGAGAGGATAATCTTCAAGAAACTGTTATTCACACAAAAAAATGGATTTCGGTTGGAAATACTGGCTGTACTAACTTCACTAAATTATGATTATACAGACAAAAAAAGAACGACAACCAAAAAATAAAAGAGTGACACAGAGAAACACCTGAGTAAGAGAGGTTGCGGTTTCTATTTATAGTCAATTCCACAGGAATATTACCAAGAATTGTGAATGAGAACTACAAGTCTTATATTTAGTGAAATATTTTTGAGAAACTACTATTTTCAATCCATTGGTTAAAATATTACCAAACAAATATTTCATTGACTTATATAGGTACAAGCAGTTCAGATGAACTCATGCCCGGGTTTCTCATTACCATTTTATGACTCTTTGTGGATTCGATCTCTGCTAGAATAAAGTTTTGAAAGGTTAATTCCGTAGTGTCCTTACATGAGTGTTATGTAGTAATGATGTAATAATCTAGGATGTTCTCTTAAAACAACTAAATGTTTGTGGGGAGACTAGTATTTGGATACAAAACTAGGCAATATACAATTTTAGATTTGAAAAAAAGAGCCATCAAGCTTAGACATTGTATATTTTGATTTATTTCTAGAGATATCAAATCTAATTTTTTATTTTCTCAGAAATAAAAAGGTACAACCAATCCCCTTATATCACAAAATCAAAACAACATAGAAACTTCTCATAGTAATATTTTTTCAATTTAAAAGTAATCAACTAAGAACAAACTATCTGGTGTTATATAGAAGAACAACACCAGATGACATAAACTTAAAGATTTAGGCACATGTATGGCAATATAATTTCAAACTATATTCACACATATACCGTATATTTCCAGTTGATTAACAAATTATCAAAAGGATGTTAGGCACTATTAAAAAAGGTTAACAAAAAAGATAATAAAAAAATCAAGAACAAATGAAAATGACAACTTATAGCTATTGCAACATAGAGACTTTCTATTTACAATGTAGTAAATAAATCCAACAATACATGGCCAAACTGAATAGTTTAACTACTCAACTAATTATATTTTATAAACAAAGCATACCAACAAATCCCAGTATCTTTACATTCAGTCATCTGGCATGTTTTGCACTGCTCAAGATCCTCATTGAAGCTCACTATCCCATCTTTTTTATTTATGGTTGCAAAAATATCACCATCTTGAATATGAATAAAATATTATTATAAAAAGGAACAATTAGAGGCTACTTCAATTGGAGCACCCCTATATAGCATAAGAAAAAGCATTTAAAAATGGAATAACTAAAACAATTGAGGAATGGGAAACATTTTTCACACAAAAATCCAAGAGACATTTACAGTAAATGTGAAGCATCATTTGCAGAACATGTAGCTCAACTTACTTAGAAGTCTCCAACTATACCATACTTGTTATGTCTGGAAGAGAGAGGGTCAAATATGTTTTTGTCAGTCTATGAATATTATGTTTATAATGAGATGAAAATACTTACTTGAATAACCTCAGATTACTATGCTGCAAAATTGCAAATAGACCTAATTGTCAGCTGATCCTTTAAAACATAAACATAGCTTTCTTGTTCCCTCAATAATGATTTGGTGTATGACGAATAAATAAAAGAGAAATATAAGAAAGAAATCACAGAGAACACTCAATAGAAACAAAGGTTGTAGGATATAATAACTTTCTTATTTGTCCCATCAAATAGCTGTCACTAAACAGTAGCACTAATTCCTCAAGATGAAATGAAAAAAGATAGAGATCCCACACTCTTGAAATTCTTCATGTTCATGTTGACACAATATTTCGATACAAAAATTTTCCAAGTACTATAGTTGTTTTCTAAATCAATGTAGGGTTGCAGATCTAACAAAAATAAAGGTCGAAAATAATAATTCAAAAATTTCCTTTTGCTCGTTCTGCACAAAAAAATTTAGGATTGGAAGCCATTTCCCAGAACAGTCTCATTACATATTGGCATACCATGGGAGACACAAACAAGTTAAAATGAACCATACATAGTTGAAAATGTATACATACAAGGTAATTAACCCGGTTTCAAGCGTTCAAATTAAATAATCAAAAAATTGGTATGACAGTTTCTAGTTATGCACACTTATTATTTACAAGGATTCAAAAAATGAATGGAAATCATTTACATGCACTTCATGAATTTTAAGTTAGAACATTACAACAAAGAACATCTGGAATCAGTGACTACGGTTCAAAACTACTATGTCACCTATTATTTACCTGGGTTCAAAAAATGAATGGAAAATCATTTTCAAAGGAATTTTGTCATGAAATCCAAGTAAGATCTACAATCTCAAAGTATTATCTACAATATGGAACATGTGGAATTAAATACCACATAGTGTTAATGCATAATCTATGCCACATAAAATAGAGACATATAAATGGTTTCTGAAATAGGTATTAATTTCAGGAAATAGAAACACCATTTTCAAAATTTTATGAAATAGGGAAAAGACGCAGATAGGTATATAATATATGCATAAATTTTAGAGAAAATATGTTTTGTTTTCATCAACTGTCTATTTAACTTCTTTTCTCTACAATTATTTCCATATTTTTCATTAGTTTTCCCTATTTTCCATTTTCTTCTGGTGGTAAGTAGTGAGTACCATGCCACTTAGGGATTTTGTTAACTACTTTGGGGGATGGAACTTCCCTTTATGTGCTAGATTCTACCAAGAAACATATCATGAAATTTTCCCTACAGCAAATGGTTGGCACAAGTTCCTAGAGTGTTTTCCAATCATTTTGCACTATTTTCCATATTTGGGACATTTCAGATATAATGGAACAAGTTTTTTATAACATAATGCAAATGACATCTATTAAAAAAAGTGCATGCATAAATTCAATAAGGATTTACTTTACTTAAAATAGGGAAACACATAATGCTTTTCCATATTGAGAAAGATGGATGGAAAATAGTTATTTATGATTCCATCTTGCAGTATGAATAAGAATACAGTAATTAAGAATGGATAGAAATACAATGAACTAATCTCCAAGTGCAACCCCCTCGTCCCTAGGGTATGGGAAATGTAGAGAGTGCATCCCTGTAGAAAAATGCATAATCATCCTACAATTGTTTGGATCCATACTAGAACTCAATTTGTGAATCAAGTAGACGGTATGGTGGTATCAAGTTGGTGGAGACCATGAGCATACAACATGTCACAATCTTCCCCATATGTGTAAATTGGAGAATTCTAAATATTGTCGAAGAGACAGTGGTCATAGCGTAAAACCAATTCCTCCCCAATAGAATATTGTAATCTAATGGGGAATCAACCACTTCCACCTGAATGGAAATAGTCTTGCCCCTAAGCTCAAAATAAAGTGCTAGCAATAGACCATGGGGTTGGAAACCTCATCCATCAAAGGCTTTTAAGGTAGTAAGTGATTTCATAACCTCAGGAGAACCAATGGATCTCCAATAGGCTATAGACAAGACTAAGGTCAAAGCTCCTTCATCCAGGACAGTCCGATGGACCTTTCTCCCAACTACTTTAGAAGAAATCTGAAATGCGAGTTGGTGAGGTAGACTGGATTTATAGTTCTCTATGTTGAAATGAATCAAGTTGGTATTATCTAGGTCTAATTCCCCCAAAGTTGTTAGCAGGTTTTTACATTGCGTTGGATAACTTTGGAGTACCTTAAGGGTAGACATTGCACAAGGTGCCTAAGCTAGATCTTCAACAACATTATAGAATTACGGAGCTCGGGCATTGGGATTGAAAACAGACTTCCTGAAGGTAGCCTTAGGTTGTCGTAAAATTAAATCAATATTAGGTTTTTTGATCATGAGAGGGCCATTAGACGAAGATGGGGGATAACTAGTAGAAGGAACTTTGTCAGAAGAAGGATTTTCATCCTTTTTCTCTACTTCCTTGTCATAAGATTGACTACGAGTACTCAAATTGATGGTCTCGGAAGACATCATTCTGATTTCTTCTATGGAATTGGAGGTTCCCTTATTAGACATGTGGTCTATCAATTGTTGTTGAGAGGGAAAAGGATCAGTAAGAACTACAGGTGCGGGGTTACTCTTCAAAAATTTAGTAATCTCATCACGATGAGGATGTTATTTTGTGAAGTGATCTCCTCCACACAGTAAGCAGGGATATTTGGCTTTCCTCTTCCCTTTATCATTCTCGTTGGTCATTGGTTTAGGATTCTCCTGTTGGTTGTCAGGTTTCTTGTTTTTACCTTTTCCCTTTTTCTTATTGTCGGGTGCCTATGAAGTTTGAATAGAAATCACCTTGGCAAAAACCATAGAATTTGAAGGAGCAGTGGTAGAAGCATTTGGTTGCTTCACAGGTTTGGCTATTGATGATGGTTGGATCGAACCAATCACCCCATCAATGGGAGTTTCTGCTGGTGGCTTAGTGGGATATGTTATGGGGTGAGGATATTGCGGAATTGAGTCATACAACGTTCTGTATTGGGAATAGACCAAATCTAGATATTGAGCATGACTGATATCCTACTCTTCAGTAACAGCACCGCCCATAGCCACATCTCGGGCGATCGAAGGCAACAGTGACTTAGTGAACCAATAAACTAGCAGTTGGACCGAGATGGGAGCTTTAATGAGTCTCTTCTGCCTTCTCCACTTGTGTATATGGTATGATATGTGTGTGGATCTGTTCTGATGGAGTGAAGTTAAAATATCTGTACCCATTTCATAACGAATGGGTAGCTGAAAGTGCATAACGAAAACAGTTCCAAGGAGCCAAAGTCCACAAACGAATGTTGTGGAAGTTCAATGTAACACTTCGTAGCCGTACCGGTCAATGTGCGCTGGAAGAGCCTTAAACAAACAGAATCATCCATGAGGGAGTTTGAGGAACACCATATATGGAAGGTCATAACATGGTTCTTGGGATCATCTCCCTCCTTTCCATCAAACTTGGGAATGTCTGATGGCAATTTTACCAGAATCGCGGGCCACGAAGGGTTGTGTCGAATGGGATCATTTATCAATTTGGACAAATCAGGTAAGTCCAAAGTTGCTAAGATAGGTAACTGACGATTAGGTTCCACATACCGGTAGTATTGATAAGGCATGTATCCACCAGTAGGACCAAATGTTGACTGGTATACAGGTTGTTGAAATAGTTGATGAGATGATGAACTTCTTGAAGATCCACCTAAAGGGGGTTGACCTATAGGGTTGGGACCGCCAGAACCACCAGGAGGATGAGATCCAAGGCCTCTGGGACCACCTAGCCCTCCTGGACCTCTAGGACCACCTATCCCACTAGGACCTCTTGAAGGGGGACCGCCATGACCACCAGGAACACCAAAAGGAGGACTGCCAGGACCTCCAGAAGGAGGAGCACCAAGAACTTCAGGACCTCCAAGACTGCCAAGAAGAGGACCACTAGGACCTCCAGGACCTCCAAGACCTCCAGGACCACCAAGAGGAGGATTGCCAGGCCCCCCGGGGGGAGGACCTCCATAAGGTGGTCCTCCGGCACCTCCAATAGTATGAATAGGTATTCCTCCTATTGCTAGCATGTCAGACCAGTTGGGTTTCCCGCACAGTGTAAATGTATTCCCAAGGTATGGAATTCCAGTGTAGGACATTCCTGTAGAGGTAGGTTGATAACTCATATTTCCTACAAGTACTTGATTTTTTGGGTAACCATAACCCCACGAGGGTTGATTAACTATAGTTTGTGCCGATAAGGGCTGACCTGAACTTAATGGAGGGTTTACCGTATTTGTATTAGTGGGAGGAACATATACTGCAGATTGTCCTGCAGTATAGGTATGTCTATTATTAGTAACAATTTCACTAATGGGTAACATAGATCGCGCTGGGGGTTTCCCCCCAGTGTTAGAAGGTACATACACTATTGGAACTGAAGGTTTCCCCCCAACCATAGAAATTATAGGATGACTAGAGACAGACCTAGAATTCAAAATTGTGGGAGCGAAATTGGAGGTTTGACCTAGATTATGAGAAATCTCACCATATGATGGATAACCATCAGTGGAAGCTATAATTTCAGCCACAGGCCAAGGATCTATATAAAGAGATAATCTAGCCGATATAGATTCAGTATGAGGTGCAGGTGTGGCCAAAACTCTATCTATTCTTTGTATTTTATCTTGCAAAATATCGTGCAGAGTGAATAGATGCTTGGATTTGTCTATATTCTTCTTCACCTGGAGAAGTTTGTTCAGGAGAGGGTCTATTCCCAAAATGAGGAAATGGTCTGACCCATAGAAGTTCTCCAAAATGGAGCATCAGGGCCATATTGTGGTTCATCAGGACTATCGGTACGACCTTCCATAGGAGGATGAAAGGAAGTATCAGCCATAGGAGGCTGTTGAGCCAAGGAATTAACAAGAAGTGAATTGATCTCTACTTTCTACAACCAGATTTTCTTCGTCATGGGAACTAGTTGCAGCTCCTTGGTCTATTGCTTCCATGGGACTTTCTCCCATAATAGGAGGAAAACCAGATGGTAAGCCTTGGATCCTTCTAGATCATCTCAATTGAAACTTAGCTAGATTGTATCAGTCACTAAACTAACCTAAGGTTTCAAGAACTAAGAAAAAATCACACAAAGTCTTCTCCTACTCAAGCTACAGGCCACAAGCAAACTTAAGTGATAGGATGAGCTCAAAATAGTCAGTCTCTCACCAGGATTGTCAAGCAGGTGCAACTCACAATATACTCAAGGTACGTGCATAGTAATCTCCCCGAGTGTTGTTCTCGGTGTATTGCTCCAAACAAGACAACCAAAGGGTTTTTCTCAGTTGGATAAGGAATCCTAGTAGGGTCTCCCGATATACACAAGGTACATGGAAGCTCAAATCGGTAGTAGTGTGGTCTAATGTAAAACCGTCCACAAGGGGCCTTTCGATATACAATCAAGTACATGAAGTACCTTTCTATATACCTCAAGGGTACGTGAAATGTTGTTCGATATACCGACAGTACGTGGAAGAACCGCGCAAGTCCTGGGTTGTAGTGCAAGAAAATTAACAACGGCTCCTACATTTTACGACGCTCGACACTAACTTATCACTCAAATTTATATACAATCTTAAACCTATAACTACCGTTAATTTTATCTTGAGCGGTTAGGTGAATGCATGAGGTTTTGACAGAAATGTAAATCTATGCAAATATGAAATGCAAATAATTTCACTTTACTTTTCAAAACATGCCTACCTATGGGAAGGAGAGAGTATTTTTCTTTTCAATTTTTTAGTTTTTGAAACCAACAATTTTCCCAAACAACTACACTAAACCAAACTTTTTCTGAGAAAGAGAACAAGCAACAAACTTCAAACCAATTTTGAAAGCAAGCAAAATAGGGTAAGATCTCTTTTTCTAAGAAGAAAGACAAAACACACTCAAAGGTATAATCAACATGTTTTCAATTTTTTCTTTAAAAACTAGAAAGATCTAACTTAAAAGCACTAATATTTTTCTTTTGAAGAGATCGGAATGTAAAAGAAAGAGAAGAAAGACAGAGATCTGAAAGTAGATGTGGCCATTCAGAGGTCCAATAATTCATTCTCAAACAAAAGATATGAATAATTCTCAACAAAAAAATTTCTTTTTTCGAAGAAAAAAGAAGTCCTTCATAAACTTTTAATGAAAAATGAAACAAGCTATCAATCAAGCAAGTCTTTATTTTCAAATTTATCTAGAAATAAGACTGAGACCTTACTAATGCTAAGCTCTCAAACAGAATTCCTTTCGTAAAACTCAAAACCAAGCATAGACACCAATGAAAAGATGAATCTATCCTAGCTCTTTGATTCCAACAAAATAGGCCTTTTACCACATCAAATTTAACACTCAAGCACTCAGATCTCTTTAATACAAACCCAGACACTCAGAACCGAAAGAAACACAACCAAAATTTTTGCAAAAAACTTTGAAAAAACAATTCTGGAAAGACCTACCTGAAACTGCTTCCAGAGGGTCACTAAAAGAGCGGTTATGCTTGAGCACCGCTTCTTGATTTCTGCTTATAGGCGGTGGCACTGCTCCCTGCTAACTGATTTCAGGCGGTGGCATCGCTTCTTGCCTACTGTTCATACGTGGTTCCCTGTATATGTCCAAAACAAAAAAAAATGGCGAAAAAGTAAAGTCAAATCACTGTGCAGTTGGCATCAAAATCATAAATTAACAATATTTAAGAGCACATAAAGTCAGAAAACTCAGATCTGAATAGATTTGAAGATAACAAACCAATAACCATTAGATCAGCTAGTGGATCTGATTGAACTGATAGAGAACAGGAGCTTGGACTTCGGACAAGTGTTTTGAAAAGACTAAGGAAGATCATATCAGCTAAAGCTCTTCCCTAGCGGAGTCACCAGATTTGTTGTTAGGAATTTTCCACCTTCTGTGGACGAAAGTTGTTCCTCTGTTCTGAATGATTCAGACCCAGAACAAATAGTTCACGATAAGGTTGGAAGACTTTCCCTAGAATCCATAAACACCTGGAATGCAATCTTTGATGGAGTGATGTGGTTCTTCTCTTATGACCAAAGGTCTCCAAGAAAATACCTGCATAAACACATCAAACACACAAGAGATCAAAGATACCAGAACATCATCTATAGATCTATGTCAGTGACTAAGGAATCTAACACTAACATGCAAGATTATAGCATAACAAGTATATGGGAAAGGAACCAACTTTACATTAATAAAATGTAGAAAGAGTTTACAACCTATGCCTTAGTGTTGATATGCTCTTTCACAAAACCAACATCTTGTCCCCAATAGCTCCAACTTGCTCCTTCAAGCTCTCTTGAATGACTTAGGCCAGAATATCAAATCAACAGCATAACATTACTCTCTCCTCAACCATGGAGATTGAGCCTATTTTTATAGGATTGGAATGGATAGAGATGGTTGATAAATTGGTGGGTGAGGTGGCTAAGAGATCCTACAAGGATGGATCTCGATCCCAACTGACCCTAGTGATCAGGGATAAGGGTGCCACGAAGCCTTCTTTTGAGAAGCTTCATGAGAAATTCTCTTTTTCACTTTTTACCAAGGGCACCGCTTCTTGTTCACCATGACAGAGCGGTTTTAGGCATAATAGCACATTGCTTAAAGGGTAAAGGCAGTGCCACCGCTTACTGCCAACATATTACAGGTGGTGCTGAAGAAGGTACCGCTTCTTGACTAAAGGGTAGAAGCGGTGTTATATTTTCATATACAAATTTGATGTCTAGACCAATGTTCTTACTTCACAATTTGGGATTGAGGGAAACACTAAAGTTTGGGATCTTATCACATGCTAATGATGAGATTTAGGTGTAACAATGCTCTTGCATCATCATGATGATGGTGGTGGTGGTGTAGGATGATGATGATGATGATGCTAATACTAATGAAGAGGAGGATGAAGATGATGATGATTATGATGATACCATTGATGATGATGATTATGATGATACCATTGTTGATGTTGTTGATGATGATGATTATCATGATGTTGATGATAACATTGATTATGATTATGATGATAAAATTGATGATAATGATGATTATAACATTGATTATGATGAGGATGATGTCGATGATGATGGTGATGATTATGATGATGATGGTGATGATTATGATGATGGCGATGATGATGATGATGATGCTAATGATGATGAGGAGGAGAATGAAGGTGATGATGATTATGATGAATATGATGATACCATTGATTATCATAAAGATGAAGATGATGATGATTGCTATTATTCTAATGAGGATGAACATGATGAGGAGGAGGAGGTGCAATAGGAGGATGAGGAGGAGGAGGATGTGGAGGATAAGGATGATCATGATAATGATGAAGGTGATGATGATTGTGATTATTCTAATGAGGATGAACATGATGATGATGAGAAGGAGAAGTAGGAGGAGGAGGAGGATGATCATGATAATTATGAAGATGACGTTGATGATGATGAGATGCTACATAAATAAAACCTGGGATAATCATCATATGTCTCATCATGCACATACCTCCTAGATTCCAACATTTCTACAATCTCATTGATATTCTATTTCATCTGACACAATATCTGTATCATCATCTAGTTCAGAATCGTTATCGTTGAAAGGATTTCTCATATCATAATCATCATCAATATCCTTTTTGGTTATATATTTATCATTAATATCATCACTGACTGAGCCATTATCTGCTACATCATTTGTATGATCATTCTCTTGATCAGATTCTTCATCTGACACATCTACACCAACAACCAACTGCTCCTGAACTGCATAACCTTCTTCTTCGACATTGTCTTCTTCCTCTAGTGCATTATACCTTATCAGTCTTCCTCTTGGATCATATGTAACAATGTATGACCAACTTGCTTTACCTAGCACATTTGAGTAAAAGACCCGCTCACATTGACTTGGAAGAACATAAGGGTATGTACCCAGTTCAAGTGCCCTTGTATTAACCATGGTAAATCCATTGGCATGCTCAACAACAGTTCTTTTGGGATCATGTTCATTCATTCGTATCCTATACCATTTGACCTCGAACAAAACTATTTTAAAGGAATTAAATTCACACTCAATTATATCTTCAAAATAACCATAAAACCTATTTTTATATACTTCTGGATGCTTATCACTTCTAGAGGAAACATTAGTGAATTGAAAAACTGTAGTTATCCCACAATCGAATGTTTTCTTCTTGCCATCCAACTTTTTGATGCAAAATTTATGACCATTGCACCACATAGCCTTGTGGTGTATCAACTGCATCATGCATGACTCAGTAAATAAATATATAATAATAAATCAATAAAATAAATACATTGATATAATGGGAAAAAATGAAAAAGAAATGAGGAGGGTAAATATACTTTGTTTTTTATATTTTAAACCACATGCTAAATCAATTTCCCTTTGTGTAAGTTCACTGGGATATTCTTCTTGATAACGATGCACTATTTTAATCAATTTACTAACCCCTTCCCATTATAAGGTACCATGTAAATATGTACATCGTCTTATCCATTACTCCATCCAATCAAGATTATTTGCAATGTATAAATGTAGTGCATCCCACGTGCGACCAACCATTTGAAAAAATAACAATTAAGAATTGTAAATTAGCTATCATTAAAGGAAATTAAGTTTACCTTAAAATAATAATGGAATAATAAAAATTACATAAATTGAAAAATTAATTGTATAATAAATAAAATGTACAACATTCAATTACCTTTCACTTTCCTCTTTCTACCTTTCCCCAATAGGACCTACCCTTCAAATTTGTTGATGGAGTTGACATGCCAAATACGAGGAAAAATGATATTTTTTGCTAAATTTGGAAGATACTGATTAATGTACACTATGGCTTGATATACCATATAGCCCTACACCATGGAACCCTAAGTGCGTGCTCTTTGTCTAACAAAAGCCTTCAATGAATTCAAATTCCTTTCCACCATCCACATTGACCTTGAGTTTATAGGTCCACACAATTATGTTAAGTTTTCAATGCTTATACAATATCTAAGAACATTTAGCATCATAACATCATAACAATATAAAAAGGAATCATTGAAAGAAAAACAAGAACACCCACACAAAAGAACAGAGAGATTTATCTTGGGAAACCCTCATGGGAAAGAAAACCCATCAAACATCCTCAATATAGACCTAAACCATGTACAGTGTAAGACCCAAATAATAACACTTATAAGACCCCAAGAATAATCTTGGACTACTTCCTCTCTCCCAGATGGACTGCTCTTTCTCTCTCTTACGCAACTGCTTGATTTTTCTGCTTGTCCAAATGAGGGAGGTGCCTCTCCTATTTATATTGATCACTTGAGAGGACTAATAACCCATCTGGGACAAATTCTCCTTACAGCTTCCAGGGCCAACTTTCCTTGGAAGACTCAAAAATATCTTTTAATAATACTTTTTTGGTTATTACTGACCCTACTTACAACATAGGTTTTACCTTAATAATTTATATGACCAATTACATCAATGACATCCCTAATCAGAGGAAGAACATATCCAGAAGGGGTAATAACAATAATAATACATTTACATTTCTTCCACAGTTACATTTCTTTAACACTCCCTCTTAAAATGGAAGGTATTCTACAACAATACATCTGTACAACTGACTGGTGAATCTATATGTCATAGTTAGTTTTCACAACTACATCAACATCATCATCACGGATATCTAGTATTATCTCGAGCATCATCATTTCGAGCATCATCTCGATCATCATCTATTCCATCATATCGAGCATCATCATCTCTGGGATCATCTCAAGCATCATAATCTCTAGAATTATCTTGAACATCATCATCTTTGGCATCATCTCTTCGAGAATCAAAATCATCTAGAGCATCATCTCTAGTACTGAATGCACAAGCTTATCTGCAAGTGAATGCAAGACCACTCTCTATAAGAGAGTACTATCTTCTACAGGACCATCCTCAGCCGGTGAGTGCTAGGACCACTCTCATCAAGAGAGTGTTCATGTCTATAGGACCATCCTTAGAGAGGAAACTGTCACCTGCAAATGAATGCATATCTCGTCCAAAACTAAATACAATACCACTCAACATGTGATAGTACTATCTTCCGTAGGACCATCCTCATCCTGTCAGTGCTAGGAGCACTCTCAACAAGAAAGTTTTATTTTCCATAGGACCATCCTCATAGAGGATACCGTTGTCTGCAACTCAATGCAGATCTCATCTGCAACTAATTGCAGGACCACTCAACATATGAGACTACTATCGTTCATAGGACCATCCTCACCATGTCAGTGCTAGCACCACTCTCAACAAGAGAGTTTTTTTGTCCACGGGACCATCCTACAATTGAATGTAGGATCACTCTCTAGAGGAGACTACTACCATCTGCAGGACCATCCTCAATCGGTAAGAGCTAGGACTACTATCAACAAGAGAGTGTTCTTTTCTACAATACCATCCTACAAGTGAATGCAAGATAACTCTCTAGAAGAGAGTATTATCAATCGTAGTACCATCCTTAGTCGATAATAGCTAGGACCACTCTCAATAAGAGAGTGTTCTTATCGACGTGACCATCCTCAAGGAGGATACTATTGTCTGCAACTAAATGCATATCTCATTTGCAAATGAATTTTGTAACACTCTCCATATGAGATTACTACCATTCGCAGGGCGATATCTTGTTGTGATCTTCCTATTTGAAGATACGACCAACCTTCTTGGGATCTTCCTTTTGAGTATGCCACCAATCATGTTGGGATATAGCCTTAGTGATACGACTGGTAATACTAGGATTCACCCTCGATGATGTCACCAACCATATTGGGATCTACCCACAAAGATACGACCAAGCTCTCTATATAGTGACTATACCACTAGGGCTCATCATTCTTTTCTTGTATATCCAACTAGTCAAACTTAACTGGCCTTCTCTGTACTGGAGTACCATTGCCATCTCATTCTCTTATCATCACTCCCTCTTTCCAGGGAGGTCCTATCGAACTACACCAATCTTGTCTTGAAATTGTTCAAACTTTACACAAGACAGAGGCTTATTCAACACATCATCAACCTGTTCCTTTGGAGGGACATACTGGAGCTTCACGACTCTTCTATTCACCATATCCTGGACTTTATGAAACATCGTGTTCTATGTTATCTTGATGCAAATCTTCTTGTCACAATAAACAATCTTTCCCATAGTTTGCGAAGACACATTGCTTCGCTACAGGTTGAACATGTTGCAATGTATTCAGCCTCTTTCTTCTAAGCCATGAGATCACACCTGATCCCAAACATCCTGAAGTTCTCTTTATGTCTTCATCACTTTTTCTTTATATCTACAATGATTTCATCCTATTGGGTCATTGACATATCCAAGTCTTTCGTATTCAACCTTAAGTTAAAGTTTGGAACCCACTTTAGTGTTGGTAAATCCTTAGTCCATAAAGAAGTTGTCCATCATGTCGTACCTTGTTGAACTCAGATATCTTCTACAGTCACTCCCTATGAAGTGGAGCATCATCCTCCTTCTTCATTTGTACTCTATGTATCTAAACATATGTACTTGGAGTGACATGTAGCATCCTCTGCTACCAATCTTCTATGTATCTATCTTGGGTCATTGGATACCAAGATCCTCTATATTGAACTTTGTTGAAAAGCTCTTCTTCACCCATATGTGAGCTTGTCGTCCTCTATAGGATTCCATCTTCAACTTTGTGGCAAAGGTTAAGTTATTCCTCACTCTGGGTGATATTCAAGATCCTCATGTAGCTAGATGTGCTTATCCATGGGTGCCTTCGTACAAATCCTTTTGTGTACATGTGGTTCTATGCTTGATATATGTTATAGATTATTTTACCACACATGGTGAATCACACTTTTATGGCCTTCCTTTTCCCTCTGCAGACTCCTTAGACCCCATGGACCATTTTTGTACCTTTGATGTTTCCAATATCATCTCTAAAAACATGTAATAATTTCCATACGCAACTTTTAATCCCTTTCTCGTGTATATACGCATATTTGACCCTTAAACCTGCGTACATCGGGATGTGTGCAAAAGTCCAAATGATTTTGGAGTTTTCCTTGATGTGGATCTGAGTCACTTGTCTCTTGACCTTCCATATTCCTTGATATCACTCGGATTCGACCTTCCATTACCCCATTGAAGAGCTATATAAGGAGCCCTTTGGATACATTGAAGGGGGAGGAATTGAAGAGCAAGAAAACTATAGTCCATTGTTGTCGAAGCTTATACTTGAGTCTGCATCCCTTTGTCCCTTGGAGCACTTTTTGTTCTTCCCAAGCTTGCCTTTTTCTTGTGATATTGCTATCGAGAGATGGAGGATTGAAGTGGTGGAGGCCCAAGTGGGGGACTCAGTTTCTCCGATTCGCAGACGTGCTATATCAATAGAAATATATTTTCATGTCCAATAATGTGTATTTAAATGAGTATTTGATCCATGGATGCTTTTAAATGCTTATATGTTATTGATTATATATGCTAGAGTAGGTCTAACACAATTATATATAGCATGCTTGTCTTGTTTGTTGAATGTTTAGGAAGAAATTTATCAATACAAGCTGGAGTGGAAAAGCTCAACGGGGATCTACATCAACCATCCAAAACAAGGTATGAATCGAGATCCTTTAGTGTTAGATTATTGGTTTCTCTTGCATATAGGAAAGGATTGATTTCTGGAGTCAAGCTGTCTGTTGTGGTACCCCAAGCCCCAAAGAAAAACAAGGAACGTCCCCAGCAGAGTCGCCAATTTTGTTACGGAGAGAAATTCCTATGGCTTGGGGTACCACAACAGATAGCTTGACTCCAGAAATGAAACCTTTCCTATATGCAAGAGAAACCAAATATCTAACACTAAAGGATCTCGATTCGTACCTTATTCCAGACGGTTGATGTAGATCCCCGTTGAGCTTTTCCACTCCAGCTTGTATTAATAAATTGCTTCCTCAACATTTATCAAACAAGACAAGCATGCTATATATAATTGTGTTAGACCTACTCTAGCATATATAATCAATAACATATAAGCATTTAAAAGCATCCATGGATAAAATACTCATTTAAATACACATTATTGGATGGGAAAATATATTTCTATTGATATAAAACAGAGATTACAATAATGACAACCTATGTCAACACGTCTACGAATCGGAGAAACTAAGTCCCCCACTTGGGCCTCCACCACTTCAATCCTCCATCTCTCGATAGAAAGCTCACAAGCAAAAGGCAAGCTTGGGAAGAACACAAAGTGCTCCAAGGGACAAACGGATGTAGACTCAAGTATAAGCTCCGGCAACAATGGACTATAGTTTTCTTGCTCTTCAATTCCTCCCCCTTCAATGTATCCAAAGGGTTCCTTATATAGCTCTTCAATGGAGTAATGAAAGGTCGAATCTGAGTGATCTCAAGGCATATGGAAGGTCAAGAGACAAGTGGCTCAGATCCACATCAAGGAAAACTCCAAAATGATTTGGCCTTTTGCACACATCCCGATGTACGCAGGTTTAAGGGTCAAATCCGTGTATATACAAGAGAAAGGGATTAAAAGTGGTGTATGGCAATTATTGCATGTTTTTAGGGATGATATTGGAAACATCAAAGGTACAAAAATGGTCCATGGGGTCTAAGGAGTCTGCAAAGCGACAGGGAAGGCCATAAAAGTGTGATTCACCATGTGTGGTAAAATCAACTATAACAATATACACTTCTAATTTACTGGAGAAGTGTGTCTTGGTCAATGTAGTATATCATGCCTTAGCTGTAACACCCCAGTTTTGACCCCATTTGCATTAAAATGTATATGATGTATATATCGTAATTAATCGTGGTGTGGAGCTAAAGGCAAAAGCCCCACCATCGATTTGGTTGTTTTATGTTTTGGCGATTGAAATCGTTGCCAATGGTATATCGTGATATCCGGCACATTATAGTTTTGGCATCATGTAAATATGCACTTTAATTAAAATAAGCCCCAGCCAGCTATGTCAATGCAACCATGATGAAAAGGGCATGATTTTCCTAAGGATAAGGAGGGGGAATTATTAAACTTTGGGCCAATGGGGAAAATCCAAGTGTCAGCTGTTAAACCCATTTAGTTGTCACCCACCTTTTTGTCTTACTCACCTTTCCCTTGTCTCAATCAGTCAACTACCACATTAAAAACCTCTGATATTAGTTGGGCAGTTATTGTTGGACAGTGGTGTGTGGAAGGAATGTCAATCCTTTCCCACACGCACACTCCACTAAGAGACTCTTTCACCCTCACGTGGGCAAGGAAAGCACCATGACTCCATTCTTCATTGTTTTTCATCATGTAGAGAGGGGAGGAGCCATTTTTTGGAATTAATGATTTTCCTGTGAATGAGCCATTCACATTCTGGGCTGTGTGTGTGCATTTTCCATACTGGATTGTTCTGTGTATACATCCCCCTATCTAGGCTGAGATTCTGATCTCCTCTTCCGATTCCGGGCCGTTTTTTTTCCATTTCTTTAGTGGTGAGATCGGGGCTATTGTTTCCCCATGATTTTTGGTTTGTTGTGGGTTATGATTGATTCGTTTTGGCCATGATAGGGCCAAGAACGACTCAAGAATAAAATTCCCTAGTCAAAGTTTTGGATTGCTTGTTTTGCTGTGTGTATGCAATGGTTGGTCTTTGGACTGTGTTGGAGTGGGAATGTAGGCTTGGTATGCTTGATAAACCTAGTATGTTTGGGAGCCACATAGACAGAGCTAGAGGGATAGCTTTATTCTCCACAACCCCTGAATAGCACTGGAAGGGAAGCCAAGGCCTGAGGGATTGTGTAGCAGAGAAGGGACTTATTCCTTGTGTTGGGTGTGTGCGGGTGTCCTAGAAGTCAGGCTAGCTCTGGTGTAGGTGTCCTTAGCTCTTTAGTGAGCCCACCAGCTTAGCATTCAGCTTTTCCCAGCTCCCTGATGGCCTGATAAACCCAACTGTGTTGGCTTGGATGATTTGTGTATCTTTGGCTATGTGTGAGCCTGCTTAGTTCCTTATCCCTTGGGGAATCATGCCCAACTCGGGGGTGGCAGTGTTGCTGAGAGATTAAGGAGCACACTGGCCTATGGTTGGGTGGAAAGTTGCAGCGACATAGCTGGTTGCAGGACAAGTTCTTCATAAGATAAGTATTCTTGTGTTCAATCTCTGCAAATTGTATTTTGTTGTTTAATGAAAATGATGAACATGCTAAATGCTTGAATGTATGGTTTTGCTTCCGTTGTATGGTAACAATGTATGCATGTTTTACTTCAAAGCATTTCAGTTTTTATGTGTGTATGTTCATGGGGCTAGTTTCTTGGATAGATAATGGCTTGGTAGCGTCCTCTTCGCCAGTCGAAGGGTCAGGGATGTTACAGTGTGGTATCAGAGCTCATGTTGCAGCATGGGCCTCAATGGGCCATGAAGAATTAGTGACAGAGGCAAGTTACCCTCTACCCAACAAGGGAAAAATGAGAAATCAGAGAAATGACAGGAAAATTTCAAAAAATTTCTAAGTGTGAAAAATATAGGATAGCTTAGGCTGAAGCTCATCCAATGGTCGAATGACTTAGTCGAAAGCTCCTCCAATACACCAGATAACCTAGGTGGAATTCCACCCGAAAAGGAATAGGTGGAAAGAAAATTTCAAAAAGAAAAATACTGTCCAAGTTTGCAACTTGTCGATGGTCTCGGCTGAGGCCGACGGTCTCGACTGGGTTGAGCTGAGACACAGCCGACAAGGAATTTGGGAGAAAAATTTTGAAATTTTTTTTAAGTATCGAAATCATCGAAAGGCATTAGTTGAAGTCAGCTGATATGTCGGCTTAGTTAGTTGGAAGGACTTATGATGACGCCAGAGGAGAAAATGTGAAGGGAGCCGACATGGCGGAAAAAAGGAGAAGAAGAAGATAAAAATAAATTTTCCAAAAAATTTTCAAAGTGTCCAAAATCCTCAGAAGTTGTTCATTGAAGCAGAGCCGAGGTGTCGGCAAAGCTCTCCTGAAGTAAGCCAAAGAGTCGAAAAATGATAGATGATAGAGCAGCCGATGCGGCGGCGGAAGAAAGAAGAAGATAAGAGGAAAAAAAATTCAGAAATTTTTCTAAGGATAGGAAACATCGGAAGAAATTAGAGGATCAGTGAACCGATGTGTCGGAAGCTAGAGGAAGATCGGTCTGAAACGTTGGAAGAAATTAGAGGATCGGTCAGCCGATGTGTCAGAAGCTAGAGGAATACCAGTCCGAAAGGTTGGAAGAAAATAGAGGATTGGTCAGCCGATGTGCGTCGGAAGCTAGAGGAAGAATGATCCAATGTGCATCGAAAGACAAATGAATATCAGTCCGCTGAGGTATCGGAAGCGTAGTAAACTAGTGATCTGATACATCGGATGGCTATTTGGAAGAGATCCGATATATAAAATAAAAAAAATTGAAATTTTCAGCCTTTTTTCAGTGGATTTGCAGGGCTGGAAAGGAGGAAAATGGCAGCAATCTTGTGCACAAGATTGCGCAAAAATAAAATATTTACTATAAAAAAAATGAGGGCACTGCCCTCGACCTGCCCTGCAGTGGCAAAGCCATCAGGGGGGAAATCCCCCTTGACCCCCGTCGTACCCCTGAGACAGTTGTTCTTTGAGGAAGAAAATTCTATGTTTTGGGAAAAGTTGTAATTGTATGATTTTTCCAAGAGAAGGTAAGTAATTCTGATTTGTATAAATGTTATGTAGCTAACAGTTGTGTTACTAACATGTTTGCAGAATCATAGTCACATTCAAGGGCAGTATTCCAAGTAGTGTGGTTTGGTAAAGTAAGTTGTGGTTCAGACATGAGAACCCATGACGAATATGATGCTCGGGATTCCTACGAGCATGCACGAGATGCCATGGGAGAAAATGTCCGAGTCAAAAATGATGACATAGAGTCTAATGGAAGGAGATTCCAAGAGACACCACCAGATGTTGTAACCACCATAAGAAGCTTGATTAAATCCCAGGAAGAGTAGCATAAGTTGAATGTTGCTATGTTGCAGAGTTTGACAGACTTGCAAAGAAAGATATACTCTAGACAGGGTATAGTAAAACCAGAAGGAAATAAGAGCAATACTAGGAGAAGAAGAAGGAATTCTAGTAAATCATCTGACACAAAAGAATCCAGTGGGGATTCAAGCTCTTCTTCTCGTAAGGGAAAGAGAAAGAGGCACCATAGGGATCGCTCTCAGGATGAATTTAAGAAGGCTAAACCTCCTACATTTGATGGTGAGGTAAAGACTGGACAAGAGGCTGAAGCTTGGCTTCTTGAGATAAAGAAGTACTTCCAAGTTTAGGATTATTCAGGAAACATGAAGCAAACTTGTTGCCATATTCAATCTAAATGAGAGAGAATCCATTTGGTTGGAACACTTCAAGCAAGTAAAGAGGATCAATGAAAAAATACTTAAGTGGAAACAGTTCAAGAAGTATTTCAAGCAGAAATACCTCTCTGATAGGTATTATGATGACAAGATTAAGGAGTTCCATGAGTTGAGATTGGGATAGAAGACCATGGAAGAATATGCAAATAAGTTCTTGGAGCTGTTGAGGTATGTCAGGTATATCAAAGATGAGAAGGTGAAGGTCCAGTGTTTTCTGAGTGGATTGCCTCAGTCTTACAAAGACAGAATTGAGTTTTATGAACCTAGAAATCTTGAAGAAGCAATAAGGAAGGCTAAGTATTGCTATGAGAAAAGCAAAGGTAAACCTAATTACCATAAGGCATGGAAGGACAAGAAGAATGAGAAGTTTGACCAAAGAAAGAAATTTTTCAAACCTTCTAACTTCAGGAATTAGCACAAGCAGCCATCCCAAGCTGCGAGTAAGCCAGTTGGAGTGATAGGAGAAAAGCCTAAAGATCCATAACATAATAGAGGACCACTCCAATGTTTGAAATGTGGAGGACCCCACATGCGCAAAAGTTATCCACTCGAGAATGAGAGTTCAAGGCCAGCTTACAACATTCAAGAAGTAGAAACAGTGGGTCAAGTAGCAAGGGTCATCCCTAGGATTTATGTAGCACTGGAGGACCACCAGGCAGATCACCGGTCAACTGTCGTTGAAGTTGAAGGTAAGATTGTTGAGCAATCTGTTTCTATCTTGACTGACCCTGGTTCTACTCATAGTTACATTACCCCTATAGTAGTGGATAATTGTGCTTTAAAGAAAGTAAAGCATAGAAAATCTTGGTTAGTTCAGGTAGCCATTGGAACTAAGAGAAAGGTTAGTGAAGTGGTAGAGAAATTTTCATTGGTCATGAATGATTGGTCACTTGTGTAGATATGAATGTTATACCACTTGGTTCCTATGATGTTCTCATTGGAATGGATTGGTTAGAAGCTCATAGGGTGAAGCTTGAATATTATGATAATACTTTTGAATGCATGGATGAAGAAGGAAACCCAATAGTGGTAAAAGGTATTCCAAAGGTGATTTCAGTAAGGCGGGTTTCAACAATGCAGTTGAATAAATTCTATAGGAAATGTTTCCAGTTGTATGCAGCTCATATTTTGGAGGCATCAGAGGATGAAAATCCTAGGTTGGAGGACTATCAGGTGTTACAAGAATTCAAGGATTTGTTTCTTGATGAGATTCCAGGGCTTCCTCCAAAGAGGGACATTTATTTCACAATTGAACTTGTTCCAAGCGCAGCACCCATGTCCAAGACACCCTACAGGATGAGTACACCAGAGATGCTAGAACTGAATATGCAACTGCAAGAGTTGTTGGAAAAGAAGTATATCAGGTCGAGTGTGTCTTCTTGGGGAGCACCAGTTCTGTTTGTAAAGAAGAAATATGGTACACTCAGGTTGTGTATTGATTACAGACAATTAAACAAGGTCACTGTGAAGAATAAATATCCTTTGCCTAGGATTGATGACCTCTTTGATCAAATGAGAGGAGCAAAGGTATTTTCCAAGATTGACTTGAGGTCTGCTTACCATCAGGAGAGAATCAAGGATGAAGACATTCATAAGATAGCCTTCAAAATAAGGTATGGACATTATGAGTTTGTAGTGGTACCATTTGGTCTCACAAATGCACCCGCTACATTTATGTGCCTTATGAATAGTGTCTTCAACACGTATTTGTACAAGTTTGTTCTTGTTTTCCTTGATGACATTCTTATTTATTCTAAGAATGAGGAAGAGCATGAAGAGCATTTGAGATTGACATTGAAATTTCTCAAGGAGCATCAGTTGTATGCAAAGCTGAGCAAGTGCGACTTCTATAGAGATAGAATTCAATATTTGGGTCACATTATCTCAGAAGAGGGTACATCTGTGGACCCTAAAAAGATTGAAGCCATTATGAATTGCCCTACTCTAAGAAATGTGACAGATGTAAGATCTTTTATGGGACTTGCAGGATACTACAGGAGATTCATTAAAGGATTCTCCAAAGTGGCACACGCCATCACTTCTTTGCAAAAGAAGGGGATAAAGTTTGAATGGACATCGAGGTGTGAAGAAAGCTTCCAGTAGTTGAAGAATCTTCTCACCAGTGCACCAATATTGAAAGTTGTAGATCCAAAGATAGATTTTGTGGTGTGTACCGATGCATGCGGACAAGGGCTTGGAGGAGTCCTTATGCAAGACAACCACGTGATATGTTACAAGTCAAAAAACCTAAAGGAGCATGAGAAGAACTATGCCACTCATGATCTAGACCTTGCAACCATAGTACATGCTCTCAAGATGTGGAGGAATTACTTGATGGGCAGAAGATTTGAACTAAGGACAGACCATTGCGGTCTGAAGTATCTATTTGATCAACCTACTCTGAATGCTAGGAAAGCGAGATGGCTGGAGTTTTTATGTGAGTTTGATTTTCAAATCAAGCACATAAAGGGAAAAGAGAATAAGGTAGTTGATGCACTCAGCAGGAAGGTGCAGGAAATGCATGTGACATCTCTTAGTATTTTCCAATCAGATTTGAGGCAGTAGATTGTTAATCATACTGCTAGAGATGAATTGTATGAGCTGGTAAAAGACAAATTGCAGCAGCAAATCCTTGAGAAGAGGCATGAGGGATATAAATTGTAAGAAGATGGACTTCTTACTTATAAAGGAAGAATTTATATTCCAAATGTAGCAGAGTTGACGAGGGTTGTTATGGATGAAATCCATCAAGCTCCATATTTTGGTCACTCGGGATACCAGAAGACAATTGCTACCGCTAGAAAGCAGTACTTTTGGCCAGGAATGAAAAAGGACATGGCTTAATACATTTCAAGGAGCATGAAATGTCAGCAGGTAAAGGTTGAGCATCAACACCCAGCAAGTTTGTTGCAGACTTTGCCAGTTCCAGAATGGAAATGGGAAGTTATTTCCATGGATTTTATTACAGGATTGCTGATGACTTGGAGACAACATGATTCCATCATGGTTGTGGTGGACAAGTTGACAAAAGTGTCACATTTCATACCGCTTAAGTCTACGCACAAGACTGGTGACATTGCAAAGATATTCATGAAGGAGATTTTCAAATTGCATGGATTTCCTAAGGCAGTAGTCTCTGACAGAGATGTCAAGTTCACTTCCAATTTTTGGAAGGGGTTATTTGCATATTTGCGTACGAAGCTAAACTTCAGCACTACATACCATCCTCAAACAGATGGGCAGACAGAGAGAGTTAATCAGGTGCTTGAATATATGCTTCACATGTACGTGATGTACAAACCAACCAAGTGGGAAGATTACTTACACTTGGTAGAGTTTTCTTATAACAATGGACAGCAGGCATCCTTGGGGATGAGTCCGTATGAAGCTTTATATGGAAGAAGGTGTAGAACACTAGTGACTTGGGATAATCTAGTGAACAGGGTTGTGCTTGGTCCAGAATTGCTCAAGGAAATGGAGTAGGAGGTTGTAAAGATTAGGCAGAATTTGAAAGCAGCATAGGACAGACAGAAAATCTATGCAGATAAGCATAGGGTGAACAGGGAGTTTAGTGTTGGGGATCATGTTTACCTTAGAGTGAGAGCAAAGAAGAGTTCCTTGAAGCTTGGAAGTTCTGCCAAGTTGTCACCAAGATATTGTGGGCAGTTTGAAGTGCTTGAAAGAATAGGGTCAGTTGCATATAGACTTGCATTGCCTGCCAGAACTAGAGCTCATAATTTTTTTCATGTTTCTTTGCTTAAGAAATATGTACATGATCCTAACCATGTGATAAATTGGGATGTGATTCAGGTGGAACCCGAGGGAGAGTTCCAAATCGAGCCAATGCACATCCTCGACAGGAAGGTCACAATGCTCCGGAACCGAGCCATAGGGCAGGTAAAGGTGCAATGGGAGCACTACGGTCCTGAAGAGGCTACGTGGGAGCTAGAGGATTCCATGCGATTGGCACATCCATTTTTCTTCAATTCTTTGGAACACTGAGGCGGTACTAGTGTAGCATTTTGTTCAATTTTGTAAAGCACTAAGGACAGTGCTATTGAAGAGGGAGGGGAATGTAACACCCCAGTTTTGACCCCGTTTGCGTTAAAATGTATATGATTTATATATGGTAATTAATCGTGGTGTGGAGCTAAAGGAAAAATCCCCGCCATCGATTTGGTTGTTTTATGTTTCAGCGATTGAAATCGTTGCCGATGGTATATCATGATATCTGGAACATTATAGTTTTGGCATCATGTAAATATGCACTTTAATTAAAATAAACCCTAGCCACCTATGTCAATGAAACCATGATGAAAAGGACATGATTTTCCCAAGTATAAGGAGGAGGAATTATTAAACTTTGGACCAATGGGGAAAATCCAAGTGTCAGCTGTTATATCCATTTAGCTGTCACCCACCTTTTTGTCTTACTCACATTTCCCTTGTCTCAATTAGTCAACTGCCACATTAAAAACCTCTGATGTTAGTTGGGCAGTTATTGCTGGGCAATGGTGTGTGGTAGGACTATCAGTCCTATCCCACACACACACTCCACCAGCAGACTCTTTCACCCTCACGTGGGCAGGGAAAACACCATGACTCCATTCTTCATTGTTTTTTCTCACGCAGAGAGGGGAGGAGCCGTTTTATAGAATTCATGATTTTCCTGTGAATGAGCCATTCACGTTCTGGGCTATGTGTGTACATTTTCCATACTAGATTTGTGGTTTTGTGTATACATCCCTCTGTCCAGACTGAGAGTTTGATCTCCTCTTCCAATTTTGGGCTCTGTATTTCCCATTTCTTCAGTGGTGAGATCGGGGCTATTATTTCCCCATGATTTTTGGTTTGCTATGGGTTATGATTGAGTCGTTTTGGCCACTATAGGGCCAAGAATGACTCAAGAGTCAAATTCCCCAGTTAGAGCTGTGAATTGCTTGTTTTGTTGTGTGTATGCAGTGGTTGGTCTTTGGACTATGTTGGAGTGGGAATGTAGACTTGGTATGCTTGATAAACCTGGTATGTTTAGGAGCCACATAGACAAAGCTAGAGGGCTGCCTTTCTTCTCCACAACCCTTGAATAGCACTGGAAGGGAATTTAGGGCCCGAGGGACTGTGTAGCAGAGAAGGGACTCATTCCTTGTGTTGGGTGTGTGTGGGTGTCCTAGAAGTTAGGATAGCTCTAGTGTAGGTGTCCTTAGCTCTTCAGTGAGCCCACCAGCTTAGCATTCATCTTTTCCCAGCTCCCTGATGGCCTAATAAACCCAACTGTGTTGGCTTGGCTGGTTTGTGTATCTTTAGCTATGTGTGAGCCTGCTTAGTTCCTTATCCCTTGGGGAATCATGCCCAGCTCAGGGGTGGCAATGTTATTGAGAGATTAAGGACCACACTGGCCTATGGTTGGCTGGAACGTTGTAGCAACATAGCTGGTTACGGGACAAGTTATTCATAAGATAAGTATTCTTGTGTTCAATATCTACAAATTGTATTTTGTTGTTTAATGAAAATGATGAACATGCTAAATGCTTAAATGTATGGTTTTGCTTCCGTTGTATGGTAACAATGTATGCATGTTTTAATTCAAAGCATTTCAGTTTTTATGGGTGTATGTTGATGGGGCTAGTTTCCCATATAGATAATGGTTTGGTAGTGTCCTCTTTGCCAGAGGGAGGGTTGGGGATGTTACATTAGCCTACTCCCTCTTTCCAAGAGAAAACATGAACTTTTCTTTGTATCCCTTGATGTTTTCATTTGTTGCATACTTGATCTTGTATATCCACATGGAAGACACTACAGACTTCCCTTCAGGTCTCAGAACCGCATACTAGACATCATTCCCCATGATCAACTTGTACTCTCTAATCATAGCTTCTTCCATTTCTCCTTGGCTGATAATTAATAGCTGGAAGGTTCTGCATTAATGATGTCCCTCGACTGTGCCACATAGCTAGAGTGCATATGATGCCTCTTACTTTATTTAGAAGTCCCATCATACTTTTCTTCATCTTGAATTATCTCTTGTGCCCAAAATGGTATTCATCTCTAGAGGTGGATCTACTATTGTCTTTAGGTCATATCATGATTCTTATATTATTTTGAATCTCGTTATTCTGCCATGTTGTCTCTGACCCTGAGAGCTTCATATTTATCTTCATGTATATTTATTGGACTATATCTCCTAATTTAATTGTCGTCAATTGATATTTGGAACAAGTCTCATCCTTCTTTTCTTGTAATTGATTGTACATAATTTTTCATACAAGACAAATACATAAGTAGCATGGTTAGAAACATTTCATAATGACAAATTATTATGCATAAATATATAATCATGCAACTATATTATCCAATACAACATTCATCCATGTCCCATATAAACAAAGAAGCTTTCTAGATGCCTTCCATCTCTACCATAACATTATTGAAATTGTGCACTAATCCCAATATGTTAGAAAAGAGGTTTCATTCTAGATAAGTAGCCATGGAATGTTGTATATCACCATAGGCCAGTTACCCATCACATGCATATTAGTAGTATCTTTTTCATTAATGCAAACATTCTATCATGCATAAAGATATGTACACAACTAAACAATGGCATTCAAGAAACTAATTACTTATATTTGTTTTTTTGGTGGGTGGAATCCTTCTTGATAAGAATAACTGGTGTCTTCTACTTCATCATCTGATTCTAGGAAGCTATATTTGTTTGTTTGTTGGGTGGACTCCTTCTTGACCCTTATGTCTTGGATCCTTCTACTTCATCATCTGATTCTGGGAACCTGCGTACTGGTTCTGAGTGTCACTAACTGCATTCCTTCTTATCCAAATACTGATATGGATAAGAGTATGATATTTGTCTTCATGGGTAGAATTCATATTCCTCATTACTTGAGGAATCTTCCTTTTCTTCTTTGAATATTTTATTAGATGGTTCATCATTTTCAGTGATGTGAGCATGGTGTCTTTTCTTGTTTGACTTCTTGTTGAAGGAGCCTCTATTTCTAGGACAATCTCTGGAGTAGTGTCCTTTCTCATCACAAGTGTAGCATCGAATGTTTGGAAGGATATCTTCCATTAGGGGAGTTTTGAGGTCAAAAATGGGCCTCCAAACAAAAAATGTACTATCAAAATTCACTTTAAAATAACCAATCACATTCTAGAGGATGATAGCATCTATAATAGTTGAGGTGGCATTCGTTGAGTTAAGGATGCTTATTTGTCAAATTGTAAATGGTAAGTGAAAACCCATAGTTAACTATATCAATGTTGTAAGTAAAGTAATTATTATGAAAATAATCCTCATAGATTACTTTTGAATATAATATAAATGTACTAAAATACTCTTAAAGTACTTCAAAAAAAATACTCTTTATATTTCAATATAAAATAAATTACAAATACCAAAATACTAAATGACTTATTCAAATGTACTTACTTTTGTATATTTCAATATAAAATAAATTACAAATATAAAAAAGTAAATTATCTATTCAAAACTAAAATTATGTAATTATTTTTTCAATATTTAAAATATATATGTCAAATCTTTATTTAAAATCAAAATCACTTAACTTCTTATAATAAAAAACAACAATTTGATGATTAATAGTTTTTGTTTTTTAAATACTTACTATATATAATTATTATTTATTATATAATTATTATAATTATTATTTAGATATAAAAATATATTTATTTATTTATTTTATAAAAATAATATATTATATTATAATAAATTTATATATATATATATATATATATATATATATATATATTCTCATCCGTTGAATTTTAGTATTAATACTTTCTTTTTAAATTATGTATTATTCAAGTTCATATTTTACTATCACCTTTTAAACACCAATATCTATACCAATATAAATTAGATATGTACATTCAAATTACAAAACCGAATACATGCATAAAATCTTAATGTAGCAATTTGAATGAACTATTATATCATAATAAGATATTATACTACTTTAATTTTTATTATTTATAATAATAATGTTTATTGCATATAATCTCATTTACTTAATATTAACTCAACTTTTCGTGGTAGAAATTTATATAGTATTTCTCCATCCCAATATTAGCATTTTTTTTAAATTTATTTCATGATGTTATTAATTATTGCATTAAAAATGATATATAATATACATAATATATATCAAAAAAAAAATATTAAAAATGAGTTTACACGTGATTTTGAAGGTGTATTAAAAAGATGAAAAATTAAAAAAAAAAAAAATTAATTTATAGTTTTATATTTATATTTTAAAATTAATTTTTATTTTTAATATATATATATACGAAATGACAATTTATTCATTTAAATTTAACTTTATGTTTAAAATTCAAAATTATAAATACATGATTTATAAACATATTTTGAATATTGAAGAAGTAACTTATGCTTTAAATTTCAAAATTAATATATTTTATTTATGAGTACATTATTTTATAAATATATTCATTACATTATATTCAAAAGTAATTTATGTACTCAAAAGTATTTTGTTTTTAGTCATATAAATCATATTATATATAAAAGTAATTTAGGTACTCAAAAGTACTTTACTTTTAGTCATATCAAAGATGATTTTTTTATTGGGTTTATTTTAGACATCTTTTCAATTTAACTTAACCATAGTTGCATTGGTTATAGTGTCAGAGATGAGTTGTAAATATACCTTCCCCACAAAATGACTAACTCATAATATTTTATTTTATTTTTTTTAACAGAAACTTTAAAAGGTTTTATATAAAACAGGCTGTGCACAGCCATTCATTACAGAAAAAAAAGTGGGAACCGAGATTTTTTGCAGTTCAAAAAAGGAGTAAACAAAATTGGTCCATGAGAATGACCAAAGAACTCCACAAAGAGTTTTTACAAAACTTCTAATGCCTGGGGTAGTGTAAACCCTTATAAACTGCTGACAAAGAAACAGACAAAAAAACATGAAACTAAAAGACCATTAAGGATTGCCTGGGGGCTTCATAGGCTGAACAACCGATTCCTCCTCCATGGGGTGTGCTGCTGCTGCTGGAGTTTCAAAAGCCTTGCTGCATTGGTTCATGCTTACCAAGCGCTAGAGGTCTTCTTGGATTATGTCTTCTTGGATTTCTCTAAGGTTGCTTTCAATGTCATCAATCCTAAAGTCATGATTACTTATCTGATACGAAGTGTAGCTGACCACTTCCCCCATGCTTTTGACCTCCTGAGCTATTTCCTTGTTGTCCATAATGCCAATGGCCATCATTTCATACAAACGCCTGAGATTTTTCTTCAACTCTGCTAACCCAGCATTCCCGTTTGCCTGTGCCATTCTTCCTTGTCCAGGTGAAATTTCTATTCGAGAGAAGTTGTTGTGAAGAGCACGAACTGCACCAGCAAAAACTTGAGTCTTCTCATCGACAGAGAGACCACCGAGAACCAATTTAAGAGTGTTCAGTTCCTACAGGAGGGAGTCACGGTATTTCTTGTTTCGACAAGAGAGAGTGTCAACTACACCTTATTTCCACCCTGAACAATTGCAGCCCAAAATCGAATTGCTGCCTGCTATAAATGATCGGTTGTCAATGGAGAGGCTAAGCCTTGAGCCTATATTCGAGAACCACAGATAAAACACCAGTTTGGGTAGTGCATAAATAGGTGGAGAAAGTGACAAGAGCCAACCTTTCCTTTATGAAAACCCTGGTGAGAGGAAGAGTTTCCCACAATATTTCCTACAAAACGCCCTTGTCAACCCCTCCAATGACATCCAACAGAATCCTTTCCGGAGAAATCACATAACGAACAGAGCCATTGTCGAGAGTAAAATGAGGATGAGGAAGGATTCTAGGAGAATACATAGTGGAGAGAGCGAAAAGACCCGGAGCGTGCAAGGTGTAGGAGCAATAAACCCAAGGAAGGTGGGCATTAAATCCTACAAGGATCGAGGGATGTTAGGTGCAGAGAAGGAGCCACGCGACGGGAGGATGGGTAAGGTCAGGACAACGCGTTAAGGCTATAGATCCTTCGTGAATGTCCATAATGTTGATGCCAGCGAAGAGTGGAGGGCATGCGGTGGTGAGGTGAGGAGGGGTGGAGTGATAAGGTTGAGAGCCTTTGTGTAAATCCTTGAAGCCTTTATAAAAAAAATTTAAACCCTTCGTAAATGTCCTTGGAGGTGAGAACGATAATGTGGGGGTCTAAACTTGTATCCCAAGATTTCATTAAGGAATGGGTCTGAGGTGAGGGATTTGGCCATTTAGGAAAAATTGACCTTGAGGTAAGGAGGCCCCCATGTTAGCTAAGGCATCAGCGACAGTGTTGTTTGAGTGAAGGATGTGGAAGAATTCATAGTGCTTGGATAAGAGAGGAGTAATTTTTTCATGCAGGCGATGACACTTTATAGAGCTAGTGGTGTATCCATTAATCATTTTATATATGACGTGTCAAGAATCTCCAAAAATCGCAATCCTGGAGAGGTCTTTGTTGACTAGAATTCTCATTCCCTGAAGGAGAGCCAACCACTCGGCCTCGTTATTGGTCTTATAGCCAAGAACCCAAGTGAAGGTTTGTTCAACATGTCCTCTAGGATCCAAAAGGATCCCTCCCGCACCTTCCACCCCTGCTAAAACTCATAATATTTTATTATATATCTTATGAGGCCCATTTTAGACCTCAAAATTTCCCTAATGTAAATCCCTTCTGTCTTATGTTGTGATGATGGTCCTCCTTCTTTCTCTAATTTCTTCTTAGACTGAACTGTTAGAGATTTAACTTCAGTTTCTCCCATCTTCTCTTGTTATGAGTCAAGATTCTTCTTGTGTGCCTTCTTCCCATAGTCTGATGAAAGAGATCAACTTCATTCTTGCACATTTTCCTTGAATGAATGAATCCCATGATCTTTGGATGCCATTCAGGGTGGTCACAACAATCTCTCCTTCTGCCACAGTCTCTTTTACTACTTTAAGTTGTTCCTTGATTTGAGAAACCCTTGTGAAGTGATACTGCATGGTCTCGGAGTTTTGTATCTTCACATTCTTCATCTGGTTCTTAAATTTCATCTTTTTGTTGATATTATTTCCTTCATACAAGTTGTTTATTGTATCTCCTTGGTAGTCTACAAGGATGATACATGTGAGATCCAATGGAGACAAAAACAATCCTATTGGATTCAACTAAGTCCTTCTTGTGCTTTGTCTTCATCTCCATTTGGATCTATAGCTTCTTCTTTTTCATAGTTCACTAAGTCATGCTTCTTTAGGTATGAGAAGCACTCTATAATTCCATGCTCAGAGGTTATTAATTCCTTCAAGATTGTTCTCAAGCTTGGTATTGTTTGTCATCATGATAAAAATGAGAACCTCAAATGGAAATAGAGAGGATAGAACTTTACCAATGATATTGCTTCAACTTGATGCTTGCTTGAAAGCTTTTCTAGAAGACTACTTCTGGTGGACCTAGGATTTGACAGAAAAACCCTAATTTTTCAAATTAGGTATCTTTCATATCGGATTGTATAGAAAGATGTACATATTCAAGGAGAGTTGAGAAGCATACTCATTTTCCCAAAACTAATGACAGAACTGCAAAATATTTGATGCCCTAGTTTTCCTCGGTAGTAGTGTTAGGTCAAAAATTAAAGATCCACAGAATGAGAAACTTATTCCATAGACATATGCTCCCTCCTAAGGCAAGTTTGATAGTCCTCCTTTTTCAACTAATCAGTGGAGGGAAATTCCCAGAAGAGGAAGCCCTAGTTTTCTTCAATTTCTTCTACATAATCGCCTAATATTGTTTCTAATATATCTCTGAAATTCCTGCTCCTATGCTTTTGAAAATTCATCTTGAAGTATCCTTGTCTCTCTACTTTATAACCCCATAATTTAGAGAATAACTGGATTCTCCAAGTGGTACTTATGCAATTTTTTCAAAGGTTACTTGTTTGAGGATTGTTCAGCATAACGAACTTGTACGGAATTCCATGTGTCACTGATTTACTTTAGGGGTCAAAAACTATGACCATAGAAACTAAATTATGTGCCATATCTACAGAATCTTGTGACATTTCATTTCGACCTTCCTAACCATATATATAGCAATTGTCCTTAGGTATCATGTTTATGACTGTATTCTGGAGGAGGCTAGAATCCTGGTTTGGAGGAATCATATTTCCTAAAGTATAGGGAATATGAGGCAGAAAATTTCACAAAAGGTAAATATGTATTTCATATTTGTCCTGTCAAATTTTCAACTCATGATCCTTCTTCAGTATCAAGTTATAGCTAAATTTCCAAGATGGCTAGTTTTTGGTTTCTAGGTTTTTTTATCATGAAACCCTAATCTTGAGTAGTTGCAATTGTAGCAGTGTTTCGGCTACACAAAGACTTATTTTAGGTTGGCTATTATACCATGTTAACTTATCAATACTTATACAATATTTAAGAAAATTTAGCATCATAACATCATAACCATATACAAAAGGATCATTGAAAGAAAGACAAGCACAACCATGCAAAAGAACACATAGATTTATCCTGGAAAGCCTCATGGGTAATAAAACCGAGCAAAATTTCCTCTATATAAAATTCAACCAAGTATAGTGTAAGACCCAAATAATAAACTTATAATACCCCAAGAATAATCCTGGACTACTTCCTCTCTCCCAGATGGACTGCTCTTTCTCTCTCTTACGCAACTGCTTGAGTTTTTTGCTTGTCAAAATGAGGTAGGTGCCTCTCCTATTTATAATTATCATCTCAGAGGCCTAATAACCCAATTAGGTCAATGTTTCCTTACTTCCAGGGCCTACTTTCCTTGGAAGACTCAAAAATACATTTTAATAATACTTTTGTGGGTACTATCGACCCGACTTACAACAGAGGTTTTACCTCAATACTTTACATGACCAATTACATCAATGACATCCCTAATTGGAGGAACAACATCTACGAAAGGGATAGTAATAATAATAACACAAAATATAACATATTCCATAGTTACATTTCTTTAACAAATTTGATCTCCTCAACTTGGTGTATAAGATAGTGTTCTTGTGCATTGAAAAATGCTAGAGGTAAATACTTCTTAATTTCACACATTGGACAAGGAATTTCTCTCTTCCAATACCTAATATATTCTTTATGGAATTATTTAGATGAAATCCACCTACAAGTGATGTAAGAAAATAATGGTGATCAACAAGATTGAGGCATATATAATAAAGTTCCAAGCTATAAAACACAATATGGAAATAACCTATGCAACAAAGAGAAAAAAACTTTTCATGCATATAAATTGTTACTTACCTGATGTATTTACCAAGATCATATATAGCTTGTTTTATGTTGTCATCAAAGTTTTCTAGGAGAGATAGAGGTAGAACGTACTGTAGCAAAAAATAAATCATTATTTAATGTTTCCAAATAAGATACAACAATTACTAAAAAGATGTACTAAACGAAAATTATATACATAAATAGTTACCTTAATGAATGTATGTTAGTCATGAGTTTTAACACCACCAAAATCACCTTTTGCGTTAAGATATTTTGTATGTTCGACGAAAACCCCGTCGGAAACCTTATTTTCTGAATGACCTCTTTTATAACATTGCTTTGTTGTTCTAACAATAACCGTGGAAGACTAATATTTCGGTCCCCATCTCTGACATTGGAAATAATAACACTTTGCAATGCTTGATTGGCTTCTACAATGTCACTACAAATTTTTCCAATTTTATCTTTGTCATTCTTTCCATCTAATATACGCCAAATCATTTATGTTACATTCTCCCCTATATGCATTGTATCAAACAAATGAGATATTTTTAGGTGCTTGTAGTAATGAAACCTACTGAATTGTATGGGATAACTCTCTATTCCTTGTGGAAGCCCATTCATTCCTTAAAGACATTCATTAAACATAAGCGAAAACACATTAACAATCATTCATGACACCCATGGTAGAGAAAATTCAAAAAAAATATAAAATTAATATTATTACATTTTTATAAATGCTACATATGCAATTTGTATACCTCAATGATTTCTATTATATTCCAACATCCACACGTGAGGCGTCATTCTTCCCAGTTTATTCCAATTCTCTTCTTTACCATTGAATTTTGGTTTCTCGGTAGTTCGATACCTATGGTTCCTAGGGAGGAAGTCCATGTACTCATCAAACACCTCCTTTGCTAAACTTCTTGAATGACAAAATTTTATCCTAGGACCACATACTGGACATGCAAATTTTTCCTTTGTTTGAAGACCTACAAGATATATGTATTAATGTTATAGAATCAAAAGATTATTAATTTTAAAAAAAATGCATGATATTTACCTTAAGAATATATAATTTTAACGACGTGCAATAGAAAGTTACAGACCACAAAAATGTTTCAACCCGAGAGCGTCATGAAATATCCATGCAAGTATTCCATGGAACTGAAATTGTTTCTACCGTATTGGTCTGAAGATGCCATACATAGTGATTCCATCCCATAAATTCAATAGATCATCGATAAGAGGCTCAATATATACATTCATATCTTTAACTTCGTACTTACCTAATTGATCATTCAACATACAATGCTGTTTAGTTATGTGTCTCGCTATATAAAAGGTGTTAACATGCAACAATTAAACAAATAAATTAATGAAATAATATAATTACTTTCAAAAAAAATCCTAGAATAATCATTTCCAACATTGTGTGCTCTCTCTTTATCAACATCCAAGGAGGAAGGTTATTGTTTATGACAAAAACAGGCCACACTAAGTAAGTAGAACGAATCTCTCCAAATGGATTGAAACCATCAACTGCTAATGAAAGTATAGCATTACGAGGTTCATCTTTAAAAATTGGTCATTTTTCTTCAATGTTCTTCAATGCAGAACCATCTGTAGGAATTCAAAGAATGCCATCTTCACTTTTGTTCTTTGCATGGTAATCCATAAACTGTGCTATACTTTGGCACCTAAATAGTCATTGGAAACATGGAATTATGGGAATATTATGAAGAACTTTTTGAGGAACCTTTTTTGTTACTTGATCAATTCGATATCTACTAATTTCACATTGTGGGAATTTGTTTTCTGATGCATATTGTCCATGATATATAATATGATTATTAGTACATGCATCAATAACTTAATACTGCATGGTAAATTATTTGATGGTGGTAATAGAAATTCACCCAGCAATATGCAACATTGACAAAAAATAAGAAATGTAAACACTATAAGTCATAAATATTGCATATCCCTAATTTACGAATTAATTAACACTAAAAATAGAGGAAAATATTCAACTTTACATACCTTAGGAGCTGTGTGAAACGAAGTGTTTGATAACCCATTCAAAACATTCAAGTTCACCAACAACAATATAACAGATAGAGTATTTGTTGTTGATCCTTCATAAAGAGGTTCTTAGTACTTCTCGACTAGATGAACATCATGAATATCATGGAGGTTGTCCTAATGACCTAATGGAGCAAATGTGTCTTGTAGGAATCTATTTTTATCATCTTCTACATTTGTATCAATAATGTCATCTTCGTTCATAGGATCATTAAGAACTCAATCTTCAATATTCTAATCTCCATGTTCATCATCTTGTAAAGTAGTATTTCTACTATTATGTGGACAATATCTCTCTGGCAGTCGACATTTAGGGGGCATTGTATTTATATTTACAAACAATGTAATAACATTAGTGTATAATATACAACACATATATTTAAAATGATAAAACATTTTGTGAATACATGATCTATACTATTACAAGAAGTACAGTATGTAATGAATAACGTCTTACAAAGGGATGATACTCATACCCCCCTTGAGCATGCCCCTTCTCCTTACAATGTTTTTTAGTCGTTGTTGTTAAAATTATTCTCATTTGCAAACCTCTGCAATCATTGCAAGGGAAATAACACTTTCCATCACTGTTTTCCTCCAATGCTTCCTTAAACTTAGCATACCTCTTATTATTTTCTTCCCAAGTATATTTATTTGACATTTTAATAGCTTATAAGAACCAAAAAAACTCAATCAAAATATAAGTAAATTGAATAGAGTATATATATATATATATATATATATATATATATATTAAAGGAGACAAAAAATTAAAGGACATGACATGGAAAGTGAAAAATCTAATTAGTAATTGTCCCTCCATATATATGGTCTTTAAAAATAGATCATGTATCTATCAAATTCTAAGCGACAAATCTATATGAGCATTAGTATTCAGGAGAAAATGAATAGTCGACTCACTAGTTTATGTATGACCCTACACATTAAAGGAGACAAAGAATTTAAAAATAATAACCTAGAAACTGAAGGAGATAAACAATTCGATGTGTTAAACCAGTACCGGACTCTTGAAATCACAGAACGAACAATCAACTGAAAAATTGTTGCAACTATAGCAAATAATTTGTGGAAATATGTCTTAAGAACATGCATTTATATATCAATGAGCGTCGCAGTTTCGGTGCAAATGCACAACGATCAAATTTCAAAAATAACAAAAATTCAATGACCATTACTGTGATAATTGTTGATGTTGCAAGTGCTAAGTTTATCGTCAATATAGCGATGAACTCATAGTTTATCATTGCTATAAGGATGACTATTCATTGCTATAGCGACAAACTGTTACTTCCATCGTTATAACAACGATTATCGGGGACAGAACATTTTCTTTTCAATATTTTTATCTGTTTATCCATGAAAAAATCAAATTTGACTTATTCATGGCAATATTTCGTGGAACTTTTGATCCATATGTGCTAGTGCTGGTACATTCCGGTGAAATTGGTAACTAGTTTTTGGATTCAAATATTTGTTTTTGGTAAAATATGATTGTACAGTCGTATGCTCAGTTTTAGGTACTTTAATTGTGTTGTAGAATTTTATTTTCTAGATTTTTACCTTCACCTCTTTGTTCCTCGGAACTCAGTACGGTTGGTTTGATTTAATTACTGGCAGTGTTTATTAACTAGTGGTATTGGTTGAACTTGAAATATTCTTTGTTTATCTACTTGGACCAAATATAAAAAAGTATTTTATTTTGTTGTATGTGCATGCTTAAATATGTGTATAATCGCTATAATTTTACTTTTTGTTTCATTGGCATGGTTGTATGTCGAGTTTGTGCAAGACTAGATGTCAATATTGAACAACTATTTAACTAGTTTTTGTGGAATCATTTTCATAATTACTATGTTTAATTAATTGGAAAATGGTAATTAGGCTTGATTTACATATTATTGGGTATTAATTATCCATTGGCCTTGATAAATAGTGGTTAAGTGATAAACAAATCAAATTATATTAAGTACTGTCAATTTTGCGTTGTGGCATTAAGTATCGTAATCAGAACACTAATATCATGATTAAGTGTGAATAGACTTTAGAGGTGGAATTTATGTTTTAATTGGATTTGAATGGATATGTGATGTTTCTATAATGTGTTAGTAATCCTTCTCATCCCTTGTATCAGATGTTGGAATAGTTATTGAAATTACTTTAATTTTTTGGTAATTAAAGGGACTTTGTTGTGATTAAATCCTTAAAATTGAAATTTAATATTTGTTTAACTAATTTTTTTTGCTAAAATTATCTAATTAGTCTTAGAGAGATAATGATATCTCCCTTGGACTACTTGATAGACTCGAGGGACATTACAGGTGGTATGAAATCTTAGGTTACAACAGTGCAACTATTGGGCCTTCTACAAAGTTAATGTCTTTTGGAGTTTATAAATGTGCATAGTGAAATGAATTTAACCTCCCTTATGTTAAGGAAAGAATATGAATCCTTACTTCAGATATTGGATCATTGTATGTTTTAGAATTAACTAATATTTGCATATGCGGTGTTCAATAGATTGTTTGATAAATACTGTGGTGCATATCTAATAATGGAGTGACTTTATTGGTTGATGCTTGTGAATTGCCTCTTTTAATTCTCATTGAATTGTTAATATTGAAATGTTTATTGTAGTATGGATTTTTAATGGTACATTATGATTATTAATTGTTAAGTAAATAATTGTCATTATAATAATATTTGATGTGTACCATTATCAGTATTAATTTAATGCAAAGTTATTAAGATGATAGAGTTCTATTATTATTAAATATTAATATTATTTATTAAGTGGCATTTATACCCTATATGGATTTTGTATTTTCTATGGATCATGGTATGCTTTTATAGTCTTATTTATGAGACTTTGATGGTGGTGGTTACATGGATAAGTAAATCCTTGGTTAGTTTAGGAATGGAACACTTGTTTAAATGGTGTTTCCCATTCTCCTTTTTATTTTATGCATGTAGTATGTTTTTATACTATTTATTAATTATTACTATCCTAACTTATCTAATTAGTTTATTGAGTGGAGAAAATGATCCACTTGTCTCTAATGATTCATATTATCTTTCATTTTATTTATTTTGTTTATGAAGATGTAGCTAATTGTCTATTGTTGGAGGAGAATGAGCCACTTGTCTCTAATTATTCATAATCTCTTTTATTTTATGTGTGTAAGTAGGTAGTATAGTAGTGTAAGATATCTATATATATATATATATATATATGACATGGACATAAATATGTATAATATGATATGTGTGATATGTATAGTTGTTAAAAGTATATATGAGAATAGATATGCTATTATATATATGAATGCGTGTATGTTTGTATATATTATAATATGTATTTTTATTATATGTAATAATTATTAGTATTACATGTATGTAAATATTGTGAATATATTGTATGTATAGATGTGAAATTATGTAATGATGTAAGTGTAAAATTTGGAAGTGTTTGAGGTGTTTGCAGTGTTTGGAGGTGTCGGTGTTTGGAAGTATTTGAGAATATTTGAGAATATTTGAAAGTGCTTGGAAGTATATGGGAGTTTGGAAATATTATGAAGTATAGTGGGATCAAAAGTGTTATGTTATTATATGTGTTATAATACGTATCGAATATGATAGTATTGGGTTAAGTAATTATTGCTATAATTGTATTAATATTATGCTATAACATAATAGTTATATGAGTATATTAAATATGAAATATATAGGTTATATGACCAATATGTTGTGTATATGATTAATAATAATATTATATATGATTGAAGAATTATAATATGTATGTAAACAAAACGGGCGTATACATGTATATAGTACATAGTAATAGTAAGTATGGTATATTATATGAGTGTATAATAGTGTTGTTACAACTGATTTTACCACACATGGTGGATCACACCTTTATGGCCTTCCCTGTCCCTCTGCAGACTCTTTAGACCCCATGGACCAATTTTGTACCTCTGATGTTTCCAAGATCATCCCTAAAAACATGCATTATTTTCTATATGCGACTTTTAAACCTATTATCGCGTATATACGCGGATATGACCCTCAAACCCGCATACATTGAGATGTGTGCAAAAGGCCAAATAGTTTTGGAGTTTTCCTTGATGTGGATCTGAGTCACTTGTCTCTTGGCCTTCCATATGCCTTGAGATCGCTCATATTTTACCTTCCATTACCCCATTGAAGCACTATATAAGGAACCCTTTGGATACATTGAAAGAGGAGGAATTGAAGAGCAAGAAAATTATAGTCCATTGTTGCTGGAGCTTATACTTGAGTCTGCATCCCTTTGTCCCTTGGAGCACTTTGTGTTCTTCCCAAGCTTGCCTTTTGCTTGTGAGCTTGCTATCAAGAGATGGAGGATTGAAGTGGTGGAGGCCCAGGTGGAGGACTCGATTTCTCCGGTTCGCAGACGTGCTGACAGAGGTTGTCACTATTGTAATCTCTGATTTATATTAATAGAAATATCTTTTCCTGTCCAATAATGTGTATTTAAATAAGTATTGAATCCGTGGATGCTTTTAAATGCTTATATGTTATTGATTGAATATGCTAGAGTAGGTCTAATACAATTATATAGCATGCTTGTCTTGTCTGTTGAATGTTGAGAGAGAAAATTGCTAATACAAGCGAGAGTGGAAAAGCTCAACGGGGATCTACATCAACCATCTAGAATAAGGTATGTTTCGAGATCCTTTAGTGTTAGCTATTTGGTTTCTCTTGCATATGGGAAAGGATTGATTTCTACGGTTACTCTATCTTTTGTGGTACCCCAAACCATAGGAATTTTTCTCCGTAACAGAATTGATGACCATACTAGGGATTTTCTAGTCATTTATTTTGGGGTTTTTATAGGCATTCAATGTTCTTGAATTTCTCTTATTTCTCTGTTTCTGAGTCGGGTCTGGGGGCATGTTTTCCTAGTAGTGTATGATAGGAGTAAATTTTGTCTCTGCTTGTCTATTTAGCTTATTTTTTATCTATTTTTCTTCCTGTATGCGAGTTTTGTCTTCACAATCGCGTGTACACACGGTTTTTACTGGGATATCCACGTATATACGCGGGTTTTTTCACACAGTCGTGTATGCCCTGAGTTTTTAATTTTTGGGGAAGATTAAGTGTTGTTGGGTGAGTTTCGATAATTGCTAAGTCTTCTTGGATGCTTCTGGAGTCTGTATACACCTCTGTTTCTGACCAGAGACGCTTTTTAGTTTGAATTTTTTGAGAATGTTCTTGTCATTGCATTTTCTATTTTTTGTTTGGGATTAGTGCATTAGGTCTCTTTTACCTTAGTGCTTTGCTTGGGTGTTGTCTGAATAGTGCTTACAGAATCTAGGGGTTGTAGGGTAATACTTTTGCTTTATTATCTCATTTTAATTCAAAAAATACAAAAATATTTGCTTTTTGCATCATTATGCATTGTTGCATTTTGCATTTTGCATGGTACTTGCACTAGGTTTGCTTGGAAAAATATTAGTCATATTTTCATATAGGAATGATTGCATCTTCATTTGAAGGAAAATGTTGCATTTTACGTAGTAGCATACCCCATTTTTCATTCGACATGGTGCATTTGCATTGATTGTTAAGTGTGCATTTTACATCTTGTTGTGTCATAACACCATTAGTTACACGATCATTTGCCCTTTTGCATAATAAGACAATTAAAATCAATGCATAATAAAATGAATTACACTCTTTTCTTTTATAGGGTGCACCAACAAGATTAGGTTTTAGGGTCTTGGAATAGTTCATTGTGATTAAATTCTCCAAGACCACTAAAAGAAACATGTATGTGTCTGTCTAGGTGAGAATGTGAAATTCCTTGGTATAATTAGTGTTTCTCAGGATCCTCCTCTTACAAGGGAGTTAAGCACGAGGAAGTGTGAGCGGTTAATGATTGGGATGACCCCTGGTCATAACTGAGTAGCACTGAAGATATTTCCAGGATTGTATTCGTATCTGGGAGCTCTTTCTAGAGTTTCGGGCTTTGCTACCCTGCCCATACGGTCAATCCCTCCTTCGACTGTCCACCTGAGCATTGATTATATTGAGGTGACCTTAGTTTCCTTACCTAGGTTATCAAGGGGGTACTTCACAGAGTTTATTCTGCAGGTGTCCTAGCCAAGTAGGGGTCGGACAGCACAGTTGCTATATGCATTGAAGCTGAGGGCCACTATAATTGGTTACAAACCTCTGCTTGTTGTGTATAGGAGTCTCAATCCTCTCCTAGGTGAGACATACCTGCTTCATTCGAGAGCTCACATATCCTACCCTTGCTTGCTTGTGATCTGGCTTTACATTGTATAGGTGTATGCTCTGTGCATGCTAGTTTGCCTAGGGTTTGTCTAATTAGATAGAGTCTTTTTCATTTTTTGAGTCATTATGGATTCAGGTGTGGCACTTCACCGTTCTCATCGTTTAGCAGTACTTCTGCCTTCCACATATCCTCCTCCTTTGGGAGAGAGAAACAAACATTTCAGGCAGACTACTTCTCACATTGATTCACACACGATGGGAGATCGCGAGGATGAGATTCCTAAGATGTATTCTCCACCTCAAGAGGTTGGAGATGTAGATTCTACTCCTGTATATGATCCTTCACCAGAAATAACTTCACATTCTTCTTATGATCCCTCATTCACAGGTCACCAGTATTGGTTATTGGGTGAAGAGACTCATAATGAACCCACAAGCACTAGTTATATTAATTATGGCATACCTGATATCCCTACACATGATCCGACACATCATGCCGAGTCAGAAATTGAACCTAGCACTACGCCTAGGGGAACTCCTATTCCTTTCCATGCAGAGAGATTTGGGAGCACTAGTCACATTGCACCTTCCATCCCGGTGGTGGAACCTACCTCACATGTCTGTACTAGACCTAGTGTTGTATTCATATGTGGATACCAGAACTGAGATGAGTGACCATAGGAAATACCACTTACATCCCTTCACATGTCCCTTCATCCTCAAACTCCTATTCCTTCGAATGCATTTTTGACAACCCTTCCTCCCCCTCATTCACGTGGTCCTTTGGGCCAAAATATTGCTACTAGCCATGTTCGTACTACGACTACTCACACGGTAGTATCTTAGAGTCAACTACCTCCTATTGTCTCGGGAGGTCATATTCCTATTTCCGGATTGTCTCATGATCCATCGCAAGGAGTTCCCCATATCCCTAATTATGGAGTTTCTCATGGGACATCCCATGGGACACCTTATGGAGCTTCTCATGGACAATATTATGGACCGCAGTATGGATAGAACTATCAACCCTATGGGTATAGGTATCAACAACCCGCTTAATCCTCTAATTACGGCTTTGTAGCACCGCATAGTCAAGGTACACCACATCATAATGCTTCCATGCAGCCCTACACGGGTCAAACAGGAGGAGGATATTATGGCCAAGGCCATGGTAATTACAGTAGTCAGCCTTATATGAACCAAAACCGTCAGGGAGCGTGGCATAGAATAGCTCAACCAAGGCTCCCTCTCCTCACAATGTTAAACTTACCTGACTTCTCGAGACTCATGAACGATCTGCTATCTCATGACCCGACTTGGCCAGCGATCCCTAACAAGCTTCCCTTGTACATTCCCAAGTTCGAGGGAAAAGCAGGAGAAGATCCTAGTGAACATGTCACTACTTTTCACCTTTGGTGCTCTTCCAATTCCTTACACGATGACTCAATCCGTTTAAGGCTATTTCAACGCACCCTCATCGAGCCTGCAGTGAAATGGTATATAGAGTTACCAAGGGGGGCATTCGTTTTGTTCGATGACCTTGCTATGACTTTCCTCAATCACTTCCACCTACCCATGCATTACGACGTTGGTACATAACTCTTGTTAACATTTCGACAAGACAAAGCCACACATATCTCGAACCATATCCAAGAGTGGCGTAGACAGAAGAGGTTGATTAAAGCTTTCATACCGACGAAATTTCTCCTTGATTGGTTCCTCAAATCGTTTTTACCTTACATCGCGAAGCATGTTTCTACATTCGGAGTCCAGAACGAGGAACAAGCAATTTTTAGGGCACAGGAATTGGATTTGATTTATGCTCAATACGTACTTTTGTATGAGATCATACCTAACGCTCTGCGTTCTAGTTTCAATCCCAAGATCAAGCCTGGACCACATGCCGATGGCATTGTGGGTTGTACAAGTGCCAAACCTGTGGATTCGATTGTGAAATAAGTGAGTCAATTGTCTATTAATCAATCCACTTTGGGACAAGCCATGGCTTCATCTCAACCCACCCAAACTGTGAGTTTACTTTCCATGCAATCGTCGAACCACAAGGACAACCAGCAGCCCGAAAGGAATAAGAAAAAGGGTAAAAATAATCGTAAGGATGGGAACAAGAATGAAAATGACAATTTTAATGAAAAGAACACCCGCAATGCTAGGGGGATAAGAAGTCTAAACGTAATGTTAAGTTTCCTTGCAAATTGTATAAGGAGGACCACCTCACTCACTTGTGCCCTCATATGAAAGATGCCTCGAGATTCATAGCACAAGGCCCAGCTGTGCTAACCAATCATTTACCCCTTAATCAAAATATGAACTCGAGGACCAATGATCCTCATTATGCATCAAGGGGAGATCAAAATTCCCTGGAATCCAATACTAGTCATGGTTGCATCAACATGGTACGTGCTACTAAGGTTGTGACTTGTGTGAAAGATTATGGTTCATCACAACCGAACCTTGGAAAAGAACCCGCTCCACTCGAGAGCCCTTTGTGTATCGAAAACCCTATGGATAAACCTGAAATTGCACCTCACATCCCTAAGGGATTCCTAAAGCGTTCAAGTCACAATCCTAATTCCCGAGCCACCAAGAACTATTCTGTTGTCGAGGATTTGGGCCAAACTCCTTGTGAGATGTCCGCACTTGAAGTACTTCAAAGTTGTCCTCCGCAAAGGAAAACCTTGCTTTCTGCTCTTGGAATTAATGATGATAACTCTTCTTCAGTCATCAAATTTGAAACCATGGGACTACAGCCTCACTTTCCTTACTACATATCGCTTTTGATTCATGTAGAGTGTCTTAATATGACCATCAAATGCACTGTGATTGACGAAGGCGTTGCTGCTTTAATGATGTCTTTGTCATGTTGGAAGGGTTTGGGTTCTCCCGAGTTGTCTCAATCCGCTACCATGTTGACTACCTTTGATGGTAGATCTTTTCGACCGCACAAGATTCTTTCTTCTCTTAAGGTCCAATTGGGAGGGAAGACCGTCGTGATCGAGGTTGAGGTGGTTGATGCACCCCTTGATTACAATATTTTACTGGGCCGGTATTGGATGTATAGTATGCAATCCATAGCCTCTTATCTATTTCGAGTATTATGCTTTCCATTTAATGGGAAGATTGTTATGATTGATCAGACATCGTTCCGTAATCCAAGTGTTAGTGCATCATCGGGAGCTTCTATCCCGATTATTAATCATTCTTACCCGGCAACTGGGAGTGTGGCTGTGGGTATGTATCCATCCCTTATGGGGACCTTTAGTTGTCCTGTGCTCGTTCTTATGATCAGATCTAGTTTTGGTGGGAATTCATCTTCGTTGAAGTCGGTGTCTTTTCACACTACCCATATGGAAGATCCTTGGATTCTTCCTTCACCGAGTCCTTCGAATGGACCTGTCGAAATGGATGTGTCGTTGCCTGCAGCAATGATAGCATATCAAGCGAATCTTGATTGTGTTGCAGAGCCTAGTCCTTCCTCTTCACGGATGGAGGAGGAGGACCCATATGTGCTGCCTACATGGGCAGTTGAGTCCTCTCATGCACATGATTTCCTTGATGGTGTTTTTCCATCAGATGAAGCCATTATTGAGGTCATGTCGGGGGTTGAGCCACCTTGAGAAGAGTTGCATCATAGATCATATTTTCTTCCTAAGCTTAACCGTTTGGAGCGTGAGGACTATAGGGAGATTCTTAGTGAGAAGATTGGTAGTCCCGTGGTTCCATTGAGCTCTCCTGGTCATATGGCTCATGGAAACATGGCAAACATATCACCTACCATTCCTATCAATATCTCTCGCGATCCTGACAAAGTTGAGAACGTCTACATTGGGGCGGATTGTTCCCCTAATGAGATTAAGGAGTATACCGAGATTTTTAAAGAGTTTCATGACATCTTTGCTTGGTCATACGAGGAAATGTCGGGTATCGACCCTCATATTGTCAAACATGAAATTAAGACCTATCCGAATGTGAAGCATGTTCGACAACATTTGCGTAAGGTGAATCCTAGAAAATCACCCACTATTAAGGATGAGATAGAGAAGCTATTAAAAACCAGTTTTATCTATCCTGTTCCCTTGACGGAGTGGGTTTCAATTCTCATTCTAGTGAATAAGAAGCAGGGAGCGATCCATATATGCACCGATTTCTATGATTTAAATCGTGCTTGTCCTAAGGATAATTTTCCCACACCATTTATTGATAAGATTTTGGATGAGTGTGTGGGAAGCGAGGTATTCTCCTTTATGGACGGTTTTTCCAGATATAATCAGATTCAAATCAAACCCGAGGATCAACATAAAACTGCATTTATTTTCCCTTGGGGTACATTTGCATATTGGAAGATTCCTTTCGATCTTAAACTGGAGCCACCTTTCAGCGGGATATGACCTTGATTTTTCATTATCTCAAAACAATTATTGAAGTATATTTGGATGATCTTGCTGCTCATTATTGTCTAAGAGTGTGTCATCCATACCATTTGAGATTAGTATTTGAGAGATGCCGCCATTACCAGGTTAGGTTAAATCCTCATAAGTGCATCTTTTGCATAATCGTTGGTCGCTTGCTAGGGTTCATTGTATCCAAGGAGGGTATAAGAGTCAATCCCTTAAAGGTTGAGGAAATACTTCAATTGTCTCCCCCACGTAATATTAGACATCTTCAGTGTTTGCAAGGCATGGAAAATTTCTTATGGAGATTCATGGTTAACTTTGTCAATTTGACTAAAGGCTTTATCCGTCTTCTAAAGAAGGACACTATTTTTTACTGGGATGAGCAAGCCTGGGATTCTTTTGATGCTCTTAAGCGAGCCTTAGCATCGGCCCCTGTGCTTAGTCCACCTGACTATAGCCGTGATTTTTTTATTTATGTGGCCACGTCCATGGAGACGGTTGGTATGGTTTTTTTTAAGGAGGATGAGAAGCTCCACGAGCATGTCATATATTATTTGAACCAGAACCTTATTGATGCGGAAATTTGTTATTCTCATGTCAAGAAACTTGCCTTAGCCACCGTTCATGGGGTTCATAGATTGAGACATTACATTCTCCTTCGCCAGAACTTAGTGGTAGCTCATGTCAATCCATTTCAGTTCGTCCTCACTAGAAGGATGATCGGGGGAAAATATAATAAGTGGATTGTCATTTTGCAAGATTTTGATCTCGAATTCGTTTCAGCAAAATCAAAGAAATCATTGATTTTTGCGGAGCTCATTTCTGATTTTTCAAGTGTGGAGGAGGAGTAGGTTTATGAAGATACGTTTGTCGATGAGCATATTTTCTTTGTCTCAAATTTGGACCCATGGTATGGGGATATCATTATATATTTGCAAACATTGAAGGTCCCTACTCACCTTTCACGGGATGAGCGATGACGATTACATCATGTATCTAAGAACTACCTTATAGTGGATAACACTTTGTACCACCATGGGGTAGATTCCAATTTACATGGTTGTTTAACCCATGATGAGGCTGAGGTTGTGTTGAATGATTGCCATGGAGGAGCGTGTGGTGGTCATTTATCTGGGCTTTTTATAGCCCAATAAATCTTGAGAGCAGGATATTTTTGGCCGTCGATCTTCAAAGATTGTGTCAATGTGATCAAGAAGTGTCACCCTTGCCAGGTGTTTGCACACAGTATGTGCTCACATCCTACCCCGTTACATCCAATTATCACTGTCGGTTCCTTCACCAAGTGGGGGATTGACTTCATGGATTGCAACCTAGCTTCGGCTTGGGGGCATCATCGCGTTATAGTTGTTGTTGATTATTTCACAAAATGGGATGAGGCTATTCCCACGGTTAAATCCAACAGTAACACAGCCGCGCATTTCATGTTCAACCAAATTATTACTCAGTTCAGCATTCTAAAAGAGCTTGTCACTAACCATGGTAGGAACTTTCATAATAGAATGATGGAAGAGTTGGCTTTGAAGTTAGGGTATAAGCAGGAGCACTCCTCTTCTTATTACCCTTGGGTGAATGGATAGGTTGAAGCAGTGAATAAATCACTTAAGTCCATTCTCCAACGAACCACTGCACAAAGCAAGACGAATTGGCATATCATGTTGTATCCTGCTTTGTGGGCCTATAGGACCACAGTTAAGATTGCCACCAGTTTCTCTCCATATCAGCTCGTACATGGGGTGGAGTCTGTCTTGCTGGTTGAATGCGAAATCCCTTCGTTGAAGCTAGCTATAGAGATTTTACCAGACACTTCCGTATTGGAGGAACGTTTGGTCCACTTAGAGCAGCTTGATGAGCAGCGTCGAGATGCCTTAATGGCTCTAGAAGTAAATAAGTGTCGCGTTAAGGTCCAATATGATAAGTATGTCCGTCCGAGGAGGTTTAGTGAAGGTGATTTGGTCCTTTTGTGGGATCAAGCTAAATAACCCTTGGGGGCAAGGAAGTTTAATCCCATGTGGCATGGTCCTTACATAGTCAAACATGTGTTAGAGAAGGGCGCCTATGAGATGGTGGATTATGAAGGGACAGCCTTGGCGGAGCCTAGAAATGGGCTCTATCTTAAGAAATACTATGCATGATCTTCAGCCAGGGCTGATTATTGTATATTCTTGTATAGTTTTTTGCATAGTTAGGTTCTCTTATGGTGATCGGGTTTGTTGATTAGCTTTCATTTCTTATGGCAGATGTCAATGGAGTCTTCCACTTACATAGGATTCACTGATGGTGCTAGCTGCCACACTCAAAACTCAGCTTCTACTGCTTGGGTGATTTATACTCCTATGGGTCAGGTATTGTCTTCAGGGGGGGTATGTTTATGGCCTTTTTCGAACAATGTTGCTGAGTATAGTGTCGTTATCGAGTTATTGTGGGATTCCATTTCACATGATGTTCTCTCTCTTGAGGTACATCTTGATTCGCAGTTAGTAGTTTCACAGCTTAATGGCTTGTATCATGTTAGGGATCTAACATTATTATGAAGATTCTTACGTGTGAGATTGTTAGAACGACAATTTGTGAACATAACATACATACATGTTTCAATAATTTTTAATCAAGTTGCTGACTCATATGTTAACTATGTGTTAGATTGGCATTTGTTTCATAGACCATAAGCATATCACAAACATACATTTTTACACACATGTAAATAAATAAAATCGATCATCATAAAAGTTTTTCATTAAACATCCAAAATGTGATGTCATAATACATAAGTGTCATAATACAAAAATGGGGTGTCTGAGCCACCAAAATATAATACATGATAGTACAAAAATGAATCACTATTAGGTCTCCAAGCCTGTGGAGGAGGAGGGGGGTTCTGATCATGGTAGCACACCACAAATCTAGCTAGTCGTCGGAATAACCAAACCCATGTTCGTGGTACACCGACCACCTGACACTACATGGCCTCAGGCAAGTCCTCAACTTGCGACATGGGTACCCTGTGTGTCAAGTGTACAAAGTTTGTGTGGATGCTTTGGAGCATCCGCTCTGCATCCACACCCATGATATCATCTCCTCTTTCCCTCCATCTATGATGAGGGAAACCGTCATGGCGTCATGGTCCAACATCTGCATACACATGACAGATTGTCACTATGTGTCATCACACCAAAACATGTCTTTTAAGTCAATATATCAAAAAACACAAAAAAAAAATTATAATTCAAAAAAAAAAAACTTAAAAAGAGGGTTTGGGATTCGTTACCTATGTCGCCATATGCCACTCCTGGTGGTAGAGGCATGTCCGTATCTCCCTGAAAATTAGTTCCCGCATAGGGATAATCATCGATGGCAATAATCTGTCGCCGCCACCATGGAAAGAAGTATGTTGGGTAGGGGTTAGCCACCCTACCTCCACCCAGTCTGTGCATAACATTTTCCCAACATCCTTAGGCCAGATATCGAACTCCGTGTGGAGGAATCTCCACTCTAGGGCTTAGCCCCAGTACACGCTCAAAGAAGAACATGCTCAGTATGCTACCGAAACTGAAGTTTCTCACCCTGCCCATCTTGCAGTCACTGAGCTACTGCTTCATGTTGCTCAATAGTGCAATGCTCCAATCATACATTGTGGGTCTCATACACTCCACTGCATAGAACATCAATGGCCACGAGGCCTGGTGGAGTGATGCTAGACCAGTTATCCTGCTGAGTGCCAATAGTATGGCCTTCAGTCCTAGTACCTGGATGGCGTTTTTTGGGATTTGACTCCCAACCTTTTCCATGTCTAGAAAATAGTATACTACAATGTACTCATCAATGGTAAGGCCACCTCCGGGCCTACGAGAGCGTAGGTTCACCACCTCTGCCTGTCGGGATAATCCAGTAATAAAATATATGTCCTCTACCTCTATAGTGAGAGACATCACGTCGATATGAAAAGACTCTGAGTCTGGATCCTAGTAGTCTACTAGCATCTGTAGGAGTCTTGCTTTGGCCCTTAGGCTGCCAAGACACCAAAACTTATATAGACCACATGCACGAAGACCTTGTTGACCCATTAAGTCACCTTGGACAACCACTTCTACATCTCCATGTTCCCTCTCTCTCCATTCTAGAACCATCGTGCACATTAAAATTGATGTTTGGTCATTAGATATCTTAAAAAACCTTGTGTGCGGCCGCATATGTGACTGTTTGCAAAACAGCCGCATATGTACGTGGTTTTGGGAGGTTTTTCTGCATATGTCCAGCCCTATACGTGGAAAAAACCCCGATATCCCCGTGGGTCAAAATGACCATTTTAGGCTGGCTTAAAAATTAAATTTGACCATGGAAATTGAAAAAATTTGCATGAAATAGAAAGAGGAGGACATGAGGAGTTACCTGGAAGAAACGGTGCAGAATTTCGCCAGACGAAGCTCCCGAAATTCGCATTGGAAGTTTTGAGCTCCAATGGGTAAAAATTTCAAATGATTTGGAATTTTTTAACATTAGAGGAAATTTGGGGTCTAAAATGGGCCTTATAAGAAAACATGCCAAAAAAAGTTTTTGTGAGTTGGAATTCAAGAACCAATAGAATTTCAATAAAATAAGTCAACCATAATGGTTGAATTGACATATTTGTCATTAAAAAAAACTACTTTTTTTGTTCGTATTTTTGACATATCTCATTGTGTTTTTACTCAAATTTCGATCGGGAGAGCTCGTTGGCTACAAAATTTTATTCTGCATCCAACGAGTACCCACATTGCATACTTTTGACAGACCCTGCTACCCCAAAAACAAGAAATACCTGAAAAAACGTGATGATAATGTCATCATCACGTTTTTTCAGGTATTTCTTGTTTTTGGGATAGAGGGGTCTGTCAAAAGTATGCAGTGTGGGTACTCGTTGGATGCAAAATCCAATTCCACATCCAACGATCTCTCCCAATCGAAATTTGAGTAAAAACACAGGGAGATATGTCGAAAATACGAACACAAAAAGTAGTTTTTTTCTTTCTTCCTCCAAAATTAATCAATATTATTTTATTATTTTATTATTTTAACTATTATTTTATTATTTTCCTTAAGAGGCCCATTTTAGACCCCAAAATTCCTCTAATTTGTTTTACTATTTATAAAAAAAAAATTGAAAATTTTGAAATTTTTTACCCACTTTCTATAGTTTTGGACCGTTTCTGACCATTTTAGACCTTTTTGGACTAATTTGATGATGTAGGAGTCCATTTTGAGCATCGTTTCAACCATGGTTTTGACCCATTCATGTTGATTTCAGGTATTATGTATAAACTGGCGCATAGGTTAGGTTTCACATCGTTTGCATTTTGCATGACCTTATGACTGTTTCATTATAACCTTAGGCACGAACCCATTCTATCTTGTCACGGAACCTCCTTGTTGCTTTTAGAAGTGGCATGATGTGAATGGTAGAGCTTGACCATACATGGGTCCCCTAGTTAGCTCATATTTTGCATTTGGTGCCCATGCCGACATTTTTTTCCTTAGGGTGTGGGATTCCTTTGTATAGTATCGCCATGACTTTGTGCAAGAACCTCATACTCCTCTTGATCTTTTGCTGGCCTTTTTCCCCAGGACTCCCTTATGTCAAGTTGTAATTGCATTATCATGAGTTTTGCTTGCCTTATTGAGCCTTATGCCGGCTTCCAGGGATGATTTTAAGGAACCATACTTATTTAAAAGTGTATAAATGTTGGCGAATATTACTAATTCTTAAAACGCCAACTATAAAATGATTGGCGATACGTTTCAAAAAATATTTTAATTTCCAAGGATTTTATATCGTTTATATAATAATTTGGCAATTTTTAGGGTGAAAAATACTTACCCCATCAAAATTGGGCGAAATAGGGCTTCAAAAAATGCAAAATGGTGAATCTTTTTTGGGAGAAAAACATGGAAAAATAGCCCACTGGGCTAAAATTCGCCCCTAAAATTATCCATGTCGGCTTCCCTGACTTTGATTATCAACTATATAGCCCGAGCTTGTCTCATGTCTAGCCATGCAGAGCCATTTTACATATCCTTTGCAACTTGATTCCCCATTTTTTACCGTGAGGGGACTTTCCCCCGAGTGTCGCTATCCTACACATTTGTCCTTGCATTGAGCATACGCATGTTCGACTACTTGGAACTAGTTTGTTTGCCTCTTGACACTCGTCTCCTCCTAGTCTGTAACTATAAAGCACTTTTATTCTTTTTTCAAGCTTTTCAAAATATTTGAAAAAGTCCAAAAAAATCAAAAAACCAAAAATCCGGATAGGAAAAGATGTTATCTTTGGCAGCATTCAAGTCGTGTCACCTTAGAACAGAGCACTGTATATCACATCCTTTGGTTGGGTTAATAGTTTGACTTTAGGAGTTGTACTCATTTCTCTGAGTTTATCTCCACTGACTGGTTAAGCTTCCAGTCCTTATGGAGCCTATGTCAATGCCTCCTGTGTCGCAGAGATGTCCCAGTTTTGTATATTGACTCTATGTTTCCTACATTCAGTCACCATTCACCTTTATGCTCTTGTTCGAAGGAATTTGAAACATGAGTCGGTCATTCCTAAGTTCTCTTGACTTTGCATGTCGGCCATTCTCAGTACTGATACTGGTTCGTGCATATTATGATCGAGTCCCTCCACATTATACAGCTTTGCTGAGTACCTCGTGTTGGATGATGAGGGATGCATTAATGCCCTCCTTCCAGTGGATTTCATCCCATCGAATTTAGATCATTTATTATGGGATAGGAATCTAGAGTCATTTTTTAGTGCCTTGACACTTGTAGTCCTCAGTGGCAGGTTCTCTCGCCATCGACAGTTTTGGGAATACATCAATGTCCCATGATCGATGGATCATTTCAAGTGTTTGACCTCAACACATTTATTCACACTTGTTAGTTTGCACTCTAGTACCTTAATTCCCATTTTCATTATCAGTGGGTGATCTCGCGTCTGTTAATGGTATACATAAATGACCGGTAATCAGATGATGGACTACTATGTTCGACCTCGACACCTCTATTCACATAGTAGGACATGTACTCGTAGCGGATTGTGTAGAAGACCTTCCAGATTGGTGGCATTTCATATATGCTACCTCCTTGATCGTGCCAGTGTTCATGAGATTTCAGCTCTCGTGACTTCATTCTAGTGTATTTCAGATATCTTCAGCCATTATAGAGATCTTGATCCATTATATATCGTCAACTTTCATGAAGATCCTGATCCTTTGTATATCTTCATCATGGAGATTCTGATCTATATTGTACATGGCAATGACCACACATGTCATATTTTGTATCATGCCTATTCATGGCCATTGTACTCTTATGTATCTGGGACTGCTATATCTACTTGCAGTTATGTGCAAAGTTTGATTATTGTATTATATTGTTGGATGGCTGGTTCTTCCACCTGGTTCTTCATCACTCCACTTCTGGGATGGACTTATAATGTATTTCGTCCATTGTATCACCCCTCAGACCTCACACATTAGGGGGCATCTGTTACAGCTGATTTTACCACACATGGTGGATCACACCTTTATGGCCTTCCCTGTCCCTCTACAGACTCTTTGCACCCCATGGACCATTTTTGTACCTTTGATGTTTCCAATATCATCCCTAAAAACATGCATTATTTGCTATACGCGACTTTTAAACCTATTATCGTGTATATACGCGGATATGACCCTCAAACCCGCGTACGTCGGGATGTGTGCAAAAGGCCAAATGGTTTTGGAGTTTTCCTTGATGTGGATCCGATTCACTTGTCTCTTGGCCTTCCATATGCCTTGAGATCGCTCGGATTTGACCTTCCATTACGCCATTGAAGCACTATATAAGGAACCCTTTGGATACATTGAAAGGGGAGGAATTGAAGAGCAAGAAAACTATAATCCATTATTGCTGGAGCTTATACTTGAGTCTGCATCCCTTTGTCCCTTGGAGCACTTTGTGTTCTTCCCAAGCTTGCCTTTTTCTTTTGAGCTTGCTATCAAGAGATGGAGGATTGAAGTGGTGGAGGCCTAGGTGGAGGACTCAGTTTCTCCGGTTCGCAGACGTGCCGACAGAGGTTGTCACTATTGTAATCTCTGATTTATATTAATAGAAATATATTTTCCTATCCAATAATGTGTATTTAAATGAGTATTGAATCCATGGATGCTTTTAAATGCTTATATGTTATTGATTATATATGCTAGAGTAGGTCTAACACAATTATATAGCATGCTTGTCTTGTTTGCTCAATGTTGAGAGAGCAAATTGCTAATACAAGCGAGAGTGGAAAAGCTCAACAGGGATCTACATCAACCATCCAGAATAAGGTATGTTTCGAGAACATTTAGTGTTAGATGTTTGGTTTCTCTTGCATATGGGAAAGGATTGATTTCTTTGGTTACTCTATCTGTTGTGGTACCCCAAGCCATAGGAAGTTTTCTCTATAACAAGTGTGTTGTATAGCTAATAATTGTTTTATTGTAGAATATTAGAATATTTTGGTGGTAGAATGTTTGGTTGTTTGAAATGACTATGTATTTACTTTGATTGATAAGTAGTGCACTACATGTAAATAATTATTAATGTAATATATTATGATATACATCCTCATGTGCTAGTAATTCTATGTAATGTTATGATAAATAATAACTATTCAATATGATTTCTACAGTTGATGTATGTTGTTTGATATTATTGGTTTCTATTGGATGTTATTGATTGGCATTGGTTGATTAATGGTTGATACTTGTATGACATTGTCCTCACTGTATGTATTCCTATTATTGGTTTTCCTTGGTTGTTATGGTTGTTGCGTGTATGATTGATACATTTTAGTTGATGTGTTATGGATGATGTATTTTGATTGAAGTATTATGATCATTGTCTTCTACTTGATGAATCTTGGTTGGTGTATCCTGATTGTGTATTCTAATTGATGTATTTTGATTAATTTATTCCAATTCATGTATGTTGGTTGTTGCATTATGATCATTGTCCTATGATTGATGAATCGTGGTTGATGTGTTTTGATTGTTGTACTATGATTGATGCCTGTATGGTTAGTTGATGCATGTATTGTTGTCCTTGGTTGATATCACATGCTTGATGTATGATTGATATAGGTTGAGATATTATGAATTGATGATTGATGTATGTATGGATGGTGTATGCATGAGGGTCATTGTATGATTGATTTTAGTTGATGAATAGTGGAATTTTGAATGATATATAAAGAATAATTATGCTTTGTGTTGAGGTGAAAAGTAATATGTTGTTATGGCACTTTTTTGTTCTTAGCCAAGATTAGAACTGTTGCATACAAGCTCACTTCCTATTACATTAAAATGCAAAAGTATTTAGGTAATATTTGAAAATTTGTATCCTTGTGATCTTCATTAAAAAAAGTATATTGTGTCATTATTGAGCGGTAACATGGTAATAACCTGGTGGTATTTTGTTTATCTATGTTGAAAAGTAGGTACTAACCATGTAACTAATTAAGTATGATACAAGTACCTTTATTGAAGATGAACTTTATGTATCCTTATATATTCAATACTAATTGTGTAGAATGTGGTATTAGTATCTTTGTTAGGAAACTATCCAGGGATCTTGTTGAAACAAAATATGTCCATGTGATCTTTGATGAAAGTATCTTTGTTGGATAAAACCCACCAACAAAACCTCATCAATAGGGGTTCTCACTCTGTCAACACCCCACCAGCGCAATCTCCTTGAGCACTGGCCCATGCAGGTTTTACCCTGCCCGACAACATCCACAGAGTGGACGAAGTCTCACTCGAGATGTTCAAGGGAGAGTTGTCGGAACCGAGTTTCTGGCAGTAAGAAGGGAGGATATGGGATCCGACGGGGAGAATAGCATAACTATCAGATCTAGAACTATACAGTTATCATTAATTCATTTTCACAACTACAGCATCATGTGTTTGTCATAGCAGTGCAGCAGCAGCATTTATAAAACAACTTAACTCATAATGCAACAGAAATGTGACAGAATAGGAACAGATCACAGCAACATCAGTAAATCATAACAAAAATGGAACAGATCAAAGTATCATCATTTAATCATAATCGAAAGAAAAAAGATTAGATCGCAGCATCATCATAACAGATTCGACACAATTCTCATTGATATCGCAGCAGAGAAAATAGTAAGACAAAAGAAAATATTTATACAACAACTGTCATGTCATATTCATTATGCACAATAGATACAAAATAGATAATTCTTCTCCACAGCAGGAGACCAATTACATTCCAAAACTCAGATAGATCGCAGATAGAACAGATGACTCTCCTATGTCTATCACTATCTAGGTATCTCTTACAATTGCAAAACAAGCTCTATATATAGGTTTGTGCCTTTACATCAAAGGTCCACTTCTAACTAACTTCTAACCACTAATGACCTATGGTGACAAAACTTGGTCAAATAATATATTAAATATTCAAAAATGGATATATTTCTGCCCATCGCATTGATCTGGCCTTGCGTAGTGTCGCGTGAGCTTGCGCAGCTACCTTGACGCTGCACAACTCACTTACCAAAACCCCTGCTAACAAGCACCCAACACAGTCTTGTGGATCGTCCTCAAGCCATGTCAGGTTGGTAGGGTATACGTCGATGTCCTGGCCTTGAAATCTTTGAACTACTGTGAGATCTCTCGAACCTATAGCTAGACTCTTCCAGCAGCACTTTGACAGTTGGTCAACACTTGCTGCACAGGGTGCTCTTCCCTAGCCTTGCCATTGACCATCTACCAATTCTCTTGCACCACCTTCAGCGTTGCGACTACTTTAATAGCCAACTTCCCACCAACTTCTTGAAATTCATTGAGTTGAGCGTGGCGCTTTTGCTGGTGTTCTTGCGTGTGGGAAACTCTCTGCTGTAGGTCCTTCAATTCCTCAGCCTACGTGATCTGCACCATCAGCGGCATTTCCCATAGTGATGTCTTCAATGCCATCAGTTGTCCTTCAGCTTCTTGCACCTACATGGTTAGCTGGTCTAGTTGTTTGTCTTGGACAATGCTTTGCCAAAATTGCGTTGCCACCTCCATGATTGTCTTGGCCTCTTACTCCATGGTTTCTAAATGGGTCACGATTTCTTCAATAGAGTCCTTCCATTCAGCAACCTGCGCCGACGACTTCATTGGTTGGACCAAGGAATTGAGCATCAGATTGGTGTCCTGGATCTAGACAATAGTTTCCCCCAGTCGCTTGGCCTTATTGACTGGGGTGAGCTCGTCCGTTCACTCAAAGATATGCTGGTAGGCCTCAGTGATAGCTTGCTCGACTTCGTTGCATCTTGCACATAGCTGCGCTTGTTCAACAATAAGGCATTCTTGCACCTTCCTTAGCTCAGTAATCTCCTCGGTAGCCTTGCGCTGTAGCTCATCCTATGTCACCTTCAATGAGTCAATATCTCTTACTTTCTCATTCGCCAGCTCCACCCTGACCTGATGCAACTCCTCTACTTCCTTCTGCAGCTTCTCGACTGTGCTCTGTGACTGTACGTATCCATCGGTCATCTCCTTCTGTCGATCCGCCAATTCCAGGGTGGCAACATGCTGCAGCTCCACCAACACCTGAGTAGAGTAACTTATTTAGATCCAAGGCAATGCTCTGGATCAGTTGTAGCAACTAGTGTACTTCCTCATTCCCCACGTCGATCGCAGTCGGGGGAACTTGAACATTCATAGCATGAGGCTCAGTGCTGATTGATGGGACTTCCTGTATCACATGTCTCATGGATGTCTGCATGGAAACAATATCAAAAATGGAATTCAGCCTATCTCTTACCACACCAAATTCTTCGTGGTTGGACTCTCGGATTGCCTGTGTCGCAACCTCAGAGGAATCAATGACCGCTTTGATGATCCGCTACAGTTGGTCCTCCATCCTTGACTTGATATCGCTACCTGCATCATATTCTTGGTTCCATTTGGTGTGAGTATCCTCCTGCATGCACTGTGCTTCGACCTAAGGGTCCGTCGATGACTCATTGTCAGAGTCATGAACACTCAGCTCCTTCTGGGCATGCTCTTCTTGGGCATCAGGCGGTGGCTCCTTAGAGATTTCCTCCTGACTCACAAGTTTGCACCATTTTTCCAGCCACTCTTGAACAATAGCATCCAATTCTTCATCTGTGACTTTGTAAGCCAGAGGTAGCCACTGCTTGTCGGGGTCCCGCCGTGCCTGAATGTAAATAAAATGAGGCCCTATAGTGAACTGAATGAGCCGTCGATACTTGGTTGTTGAGTATTTATATAAGAGGGGAACTTTTACAGTAGCGGATTGCAATGCATCCCAATAGACCCAAAAATGGATCACACAGTCTATCTATCGACTGGGATCCTCAACCCACCACAAATTCTGATAGCGTGCGCCTTGACACACCTTCACCGTAGCAACTTCCATTGGATAATAGTCTTCAGGTTCCATCCATGCGACAAGCGCAATAAGAATTAATATCTAGCTGTAGGAAAATGGCCACTCAGCCTGAGCAACAAGAGCATCATCGAGCAACTAGTTGAGCAAAAACAAGGACCAGTTCATCTATATGCCTTCGGCACATTTTTGGGCACATACGACCATGCCTAAATTTCACTAGACTAGTCGATTTCCTTGAACAATCTTGCTCGATAGAATACATGCCCCGATCTGCACTGCCTATGAATTAATGTTGTCAATACGATAAGCACGGCCATCATGCTATAATCCAAAGCGCTCCTTCAATTGCTTGGCAAGATTTTTGTCAGTATCCTTCCCACGGATATGCTTTGCCAGATATTCCTCGGCCTTCGGCAAGCCCATAATGTTCGCAATTATGTCTACTGTGACAGGAATGGGCTCATTCAACCAGAGCATCACATGATGAAAACATGCCAAAATTTGTTTAACACATGCATGGGCTTCATTCAGTCACCCAAAATGAGGCATATTGATAACCCCTAATAATCTAGAGTTGTCCCACCCGCTCGCCCATGGTTGAGGAATCCGCTGAATTGAGGCACCAGGCCTCATTAGAATTAACTCATAGGGCTCATCATTAGAATCTTTAAGTAGCAACAAATCATGGTCCTTAAACTTCAATCTGATCAAGGCAGGGATGATATCGACCGAGCACATCATCCCTTTCGACAGTGGCGGCAATTTTGGTGGATACTTCTGATCCTTCGTAGGCTGCCTTGGCTTTGCTTCTGAACGCATAGGAGTGACATACCCCAATATATCATGAACAGAGACGCCCCTGGGCACCACATACTCGACGGCTCGGTCTATGCAGTCCCTTCTCCTTACACTCTAGCCAAAGTGCGGGTGTGCCTCTTCTACGGCGGTATGGAACTGGGCTTCTGAGCTTGTCGATTCCTCTTGGGGATGGATGATGAGCCTACTGGAATGCTCATGACTTATTCTTCGACCATTGAGGGATGAACGGGGGACTCTTGCTCGCTGGAAATCTCAATTATGTCGGGGTCGCTCAGCATGTCTCACTCCCTAAACCTTACAATGCACCCGACGATGCTACACCTTAAAGGCTACAACTCACCAAAATCTCACAATACAACTACACAACTCTCACTCTGCTCAACACTCTTCTCACTCAACTAAACAATGTCATCCTCCCATGCGCTTTTTATAGGAACCTCCCAATTCAAACTCATCATTTCCAAATCTACGATCTCCATCATGACTTAATCCAAAAGTATTGACACCAAATTCGTCGGTAATCTTAACCTTCTAATGGTCTGATCAGCCATTAATGCACGTTGCTTCAATAAGCGCCACTAGCTAACTATTTTAACTACCTTCATTTATTACTGATTTGACCAACCCATAGCCATGCAGATATCGCAAGTGGTTGTCCTTCCATCATTATGAACTCTAACCTTGCGCAGCCTCTTCCCCTAGGCTCTCCTTGCTACTATCTAACAAATTTATTTATTTTTAGCACCTAAAGCAGTGCACGTCTCTGACCCCATCCTATAGGGCTTCAAGTGACTCCCATTGATGAGATTCCACAATACCACACCATCTAATTGTTGCAATTGAACTGTGCCTCCAGAAGTAATTGAATGAACAAGATACTGACCTAACCAGTGCATCTGTAACTTACCTGGATGCTTCATGAAATTGCTGTCTAATAACAGCACCAAATCTCCTTCCGCAAAATGTTTTTCTTAATGTGGCAATCATGCCATGCCTTCTGTCGATCCTTCGCAACCTGCTAATGGAATCATGCAATAAAATGGTCTTCTTCAAGTTGGACCAACCACGCAATGCGCTCTTCTAATTCTTCTGCATCATCCATGTCAGTCGCCACAGCGATGCGCAAACTAGGAACAATGTATTCCATGGGCATGACCGCCTCTTGCCCATATACCAGCTTAAACGGTGTCTATCCTATCAGCCATTTACAATTAGTGCGATAGGCCCATAGCACTGTTGGGATTTTCAAGTCCTAGTCATCGCGATTAGCATTACATACCTTTGTCAACGTTGTTTCCAAAATTTTGTTGAACGCTTCAATAGTCCCATTTTCCTGCAGATGGTATGGTGTGCTTTTCTTATGTTGCACTTGTAATTCCTCAGTTAGCGCTCTCACAGTACGGTTGATAAAGTGACTTCCCTAGTCACTCATCAAGATCCTGGTACACCCAAACCAGGTCACAATATTCTCAAATATGAACTTCGCTATTGTCGCAGTGTTACAATCCACCAATGGTGTAGCCTCTGCCCACCTGGTCAGATATTCATTTGTAGTAATGATGTATCGTGCACTAGTCCTCTTCCCTAGCAGATTAATCGGACCCATAAATTCCACAGCCCATTTATCAAAAGGTTGTATAGTTACCTGCGGCACAAGCGGCATCTCATCCCACCGCAATGGTTTACCAACGCACTGACAAATGTCATAACTCTGCGCATAATCTGTGGCATCATTATGCAATGTAGGCCACCATAGCCCAGCGCGCAGCACCTTTCACGCAGTATCCCTTCCTCCATAGTGACCTCCTGCAATTATTGCATGTGTTTCTTCTAGAATGGGTCCCTGTTCATGCGGTAAGATACACTGTCACAAAATTTCATCTGGCCCAAGCTTATATAACTGCCCAGCAATCAGCTGGAAATATGAAGCCTTTACTACCAACTGCTTCTTTTGACTAGTCGACATACCCCCTGGGGCAACACCAGTGGCCAAGAACTGAATGATGAAGGCATAGTGATCATCTGCGATGTCGACATGGAACAGTTGGGAATCTGGCAATATGTCATCAATATCGGTTGGTTCTTTGTCGGTCTCAATGCGAGACAGGTGATCAGGGACAGCATTCAACTATCCTAGTTTCACAACTATTTCAAAGTTGAAATCCTGGAACAAAAGTAGCGACCGACATATTTTTCCCCCAAACATAGGCTTATTGACCAAGTGTTACAAAGAAGAATGATCAGTGAACATCTTGAAATGTCCACCCAACAAATAGTGCCTGAACTTTTGCAAGGCATAAACCATCGCCAAGCCTTCTCTTTTAGTGTAATTTCGTTCAGGGAATGATAACTTTCTACTGGCATATGCGATTGGGTAATCCAGGCCTCCCTCACCTGGTTGTGTAAGCACAACTCCTAATGCAACAGAAGAGGCGTCGACATGCACATGGAACTCCTTGTTCCAATCTGAGAAGACCAATATGGGTGCGAAGGCCATCTTGGCCTTTAGTGCGTCAAAACTTCCTTGACATTCCTAATTCCATTCAAACACAACATCTTTCTTTAGTAGCTTCTCCATAGGGGCGGTAATCGCAGCGTATCCTTTGATAAACTCGTGATAGTACCCCATGTGCCCCTACGTTGCTTGAAGCATCTTCACATTCATTGGTGGTGGCAAAATGAGGATTAGAGCGATCTTTGTCGAATCAACCAACAGACCTTCCTTACATACTATGTGCCCAAGTAGCATTCCAAACGGCGCACAGAAAATGCACTTCTTAGAATTTAATGCAATCTAATGCTGTCAACACCATTCAAGCATCAATCGCAAGTTGCCGAGGTGGTCCCTGATTATCCCATAGACTATCCAATCATCCATGTATACTTGCAGAAACTTTTGAATAAAGTCTTTAAACACAGGAACAACTACCCAAGAAAATACTGTTGGTGCATTCTTCATCCCAAAAGGCATGACTGCATATTGAAAACAGCCCCATTCGGTGACAAACGTGGTCTTATGACGATCCTCCTTTGCGATCCGGATTTGGTGGTACCCTGAAAATCCATCTGTGAAGGAATGCATCTCCTGACCACCTACTCCTCTAAGGACCTCATCTTTAAAAGGAGTCAGGAACAGATCATGCATGCATGCATCATTCAACTTTCTTAGGTTGACGCAAATGCAGATATCGTAGGACTTTTTATCCTAGACCACCATAGGGCTTATCCACTCTGATTCTTCTATAGGCTCGATGATCCCAGCATCCATTTTATCTCAGCCTTCACACGATCCTTGTATCATGGATTCAGTCGATACGACCTCTGGCGTATAGGTTTTGCATCTAGTTTCAATAGGATTTTTATCTCCCCCAGGTCCCCTAATATCCCCTTCATTTCTGAGAACCATGTTGGAAAAATATCGGAATTCATGCAGCAGATCCATGATTTTGGCCATTATCTCCTCATCCCAGTAGTCCCCAACATTAGCAAATTTTGGGTTCTCTTTCGACCCAATGTTGACTTTCCTGATCTTCAGCGACTGACTCATCCAATTCATCGGTATGTCTGGTACTGTGACATCGCGACTTCCTTCTGAATCTGGAATATTAACATTCTGCAACTCATCATAATCTTTAGGTTCCCCATTCAAGTTGTAGCATGTCATCATGGATTGTATTGAGCAATGCGCATGTGGATCAACTAGGTATGCGACAGGGATGGCCTTCAGCACTACGTCGTGGATTATTTGTAATGCATTACGTAACTCTAGGTTGGCATCCTGGAAACTAAAAGTTTGCATAAAGAAAACGGTCAACTCCTCCCAAGTGGTGATAGTTTTGCGCAATTCTGCCACTACATACCAAGATGTCGGCATCTCGTCTAGAGTGTGAACAAAAGCATGGACCCATTCATCTTTAGGTCGTGATTCCCATAAGGCCTAACATTCCATCAAGTGATCGGTGAGGTCATTCTGTCCATCGTATATCCCATCATGATAGATAGACCTCCAAATCACCGAAGCGCACCATCATCAATCTCTGACACTATCCCCAGTCATGAATCATCTTCTTGTGGGTCACCCACCATCGGGCCGAAGTAGCCTTCAGTGCTACATATAGGGCCAATATCCTTTGTGGTTCAAAAACTTTCTCTTCAAAATCTCGAAAGAACTCTAATAATCCTGGCAGTACTTCATAAATCGGCAACTTGACAATCTCAGTTGCTACGTGTCGAAGAGACTGTGTGATCAACCCGCATTTCCTGAACGACACCTCATGTAGCCTATTTTTCCAATTTTCCAAAGCATCGTCGGAATCAAATGCAGAACTAGCACTGCGTCATCTGAGTTCACCATCAATAGTCAAGTGAATATAATCTTTAGAGATATTATAGGTGTGATCCCAACTTCTACCGGCTTCATCCCTCACAGGTTCAATATACCGACGTCTTTCCTGAGGGTCCATAGGAGCAACGACCCTGACATCCTGGTTTTCAAATGTCATAACTCATTTTTTGAAATTGATAACCGCCATGCTATCATTATCCCACCCAATCCCTAGCAGTGCAGGATAGGAACCTCCATCTTCAACTACTTCTATCACATCAAAGTCATCATGTGTTTTCATACCTTCAATGTTGATTGAGACGTGACCAATGGGCTGAACCTTTGCCTGATTCACTAGTTGCAGTTGTACCTACGACCATCCCAATGTCGGCTTCCCCATCAGCTGCCAAGTTTGCTTGGTCATAATGTTTACATCTAATCCAAGATCCAAAATGACGAAGTCAACCTCGTAATATCCAATCTGGATATTCATCCTCATCTCCTTACCTGTCTTCCTCTTTTGTAGTGAGTTCATCACAGAATCCTCCAATGTTTGATCCTGATGGTACAACAATTTTTGAAGCTCGACAAGGATTGCGGGCTCCCTTGCCAACGATAGACAAATCTCAAAGAACTGTTGCAAGGTACCATGCTTTCGTGATGGTCCTACCTCTACAGATAGATCAAAAGCAGATGGCATGCCAATAATCAGTAACTTACCTAGATTTCTCCCAATTGCATGCTTTTCCTCAAAGAAAGTGTCTTTCTCCGTCATAATATCAAATGCTACCTTTTTCTTTCCAGTGATACAAACTTGTTGACACGGTCCATCATCTCCATTTGTCGCACCAGTGCGAATGACAATCCCAACATCAACATCCTTCGTTTGTGGCTCGGCATGAATTGTTGCAACCGTCAATCCTTGATTTAGGTTTGCTTGATTTAATGGGGGGTTCGGATTTAACGGCTAATTCTGAGTTTGTGGCAGGATTTGAGTCTGTGGTGGGACCTGATTCTACATCATCGGTTGGTTCTATACTTGGAACATTGGCTGGTTCTGATTCTACATATTCTACAACTGAGGAATGTGTCCAGCCTGGCATTTCGCAATCAGCTGAGGGCAATTTTCAACATTATGGTCTCTAGCCGCACACTACATACACTACGCATGAGGATACTCCCTCTGGTAGTGCCCAAATACTCTAGAGGTATAGCACTGGATTGATTCTCGACCTCGTCCTCCTCCCCGTCCCTTGAATCCTCTGTAGAATCCCCCTCTGACTCCTCCTTGCTGAAACTGAGGCTGGACCACCTACTGCTGCGGGGGGTTTGGTTTCTACTGGACATAGTGCGTAGTTTGAACATATTGTTGCTGAGGCTAAATGAGCAGTACCTGATTATACTGTGGTCATGGCATAACCTGTGGTTGTGCTACGAACTGTGGTTGCGGTTGTGATGGGATAAACTGTTGCTGCGGTTGCGACGGGATAAACTACACCTGGGGAGGTCGTGGATACTGCATCTGCACTACTTGTTGTACCATCTATGGTTGTGCTTGCATTTCCTATGGGTCCTCACCTTTCACAAAGTATGAATCATATGTCATTTCCCAAAGTAAATCATAATCTTGGCAATTTTTATCGTCGTGTCCTACTAACCAACAAAATGTACAGTACAGACTCTCTGCCTTTGTAACCATCTTTTGCATGTAGTGGAAGTTCTCATGTCGATGCGCATAGACTTGACATATGTGGCACCATGGTACACAAGCACAACTCAACGGGTTGGAGCTCCTTAAAGCAAATAATTTTGGAACGTCGGACATGTATCCTTGGTATGTCCATCCACATGACACCAAGTGCACCAAAGGTCGTCATGGTTTTCCTTATCCTTCTTGATATCTTGCAGTTGGAGCGTCAGATTAGCTAACTGCGCTTGAATCTGATTCATCCCGATCGCAGTTTCTCCTACCAGCGATGCCTCCAATTTCATCGCAGTTTCCAGAGCCTCGCTCTGTGTCATAATATTTTGCTGCATTAGTGATTGTCTGATATGTGGGACAAGTGCAGCGATGAACCACTCCTTATGCTGAACATCGCTCATCTGGAATCTCACTCGAGCCATCAATGTAGTAAACTGTTGATCAAATCCCCAAATTGTTTCATTGGGGAACTGCTTGATTTCTTTCAACTCGGTAATGTACTAAGCCTTAGACTTCGACTTCTTGAATTCTTCGAATAACCCCGTACAAATCTCATCCAATGTTTTCATAGTACCTCCTTGAGGAACCCGCATGAATCTCATGTACCATTCCAGTGCATGGCCCCTAAGGGTGGTTGCCAGCTGGTTTTTCTTGACATCATCGTCTACAGTCTGTCGGGTGGTCCAGACCGCCTCGCACAAGAACCCGTATTGATTTGGGTCGTCAGTGTCATTTCCATGAAATATTGGTAGCTTCATTTCGTCGCCCACCATTCTAGCCCTTCTTCCTCCGGCTAGTATTCTACTACTAGACTGTTGTTGACACATCGGGAAAGTCGACATAGAATGCGTGTTTCTTCCTAGTGGTGGAGTAGTGCGTGGAGGTGTGGACATGTTACTACTATGGTTCGATCCTATCATCCTTCCAGCCATAGCCTGGGCCTGGTCATCCTCGTTGTCATTGAAAGGTCACTTTGTCCCATGTGGTTGTTCCTCATGACATTGCACTTCGATCACAGTAGGAACTTCTCCTGTCCTCTGCCTCTTCTCTCGAAACCTTGCTCCTCCCCTTGTACAACCACTTGTTTCCTCGGTGACCTTCACATTCTCACTAGAACTCATGCCCATCTACCCCTTACCTTTCCATGCGTCTCCCCCCTTTCGTCACGGTGTCGATAGCCTCGCACACACCAGAGTTCCACTACTCTTGGTCCATCTTCATAATACCTTTTTCGCAGACCAGCTGTTTAATTGACAGCTGCAGAGATAGCAAGAATCTACCTCGTGGTCTGCTGAAGAACTCCCTTTCTGCTTCGCTAAATGACTTATTGGTATCAACTGCAAACTCAGTAATGTATCCCTCCAGGATACTATCCAACCACACCTCAACAGCCCTCGATGCCTTATTGTCTATTCCTTATAATTCCCTTATCAACTCTGGTGTCCAGGATGTTGGCTCTCCCCCTTGAAAGTTTGTCTTCTTAGAAGTGAACTTTGCCAACCACTCATGCAAGACAATGGGAAACTCACAAAAGAACCATTCGTGAGGCCCGTCGTGAATATATCTGTCCAACCAATGGCTCATTGACAGCTTCAGATTCTGATTTTCAACTTCAGCAAACTCTTGCAATTTTAGATCAAACCACCCCTCAATCTTCGGTCGAGTCGGATGCCAAAACACATCCTCCTTTTAATCGCAACTCAGTCCCGGCAACGGAACCGTTTGTTGGCGAAAACACACCAACAAAACCTTGTCGATAGGGTTTCTCACTCTGTTGACACCCAAATAGAGCAATCTCCCTAAGCACCAGCCCAGACAGGTTTTACCCTTCCCAACAACATCCATAGAGCAGACGAAGTCTCACCCGAGATGTTCAAGGGAGAGCTGTTGGAACCTAGTTTCCGGCAGTAAGAAGGGAGGATATGGGATCCGACGGGGAGAACAACATAACTATCAGATCCAGAAGTAGCCAGATATGATTAATTCATTTTGACAACTACAAATTGCATCATGTATTTGTCGCAACAACGTAGCAACATAATTTATAAAACAACTTAACTCATAGTGCAACAGAAATGTGACAGAATAGGAACAGATCGCAGCAACATCAGTAAATCATAACAGAAATGGAACAGCTCGTAGTATCATAAGTAAATCATAACCGAAATACAAAAGAGTATATCGCAGCATCATCATAATAGATTCGATACAATTCTCATTGATATCGCAGCAGAGAAAATAGTAAGACAAAAGACAAGATTTATGCAACAATCGTCATGTCATATTCATTCTGCGCAATAGATCTAAAACAGATAATTCTTCTCCATAGCAGGAGACCAATTACATCCCAAAACTTAGACAGATCACAGATAAAACATATGACTCTATGTTGTCTATCACTATCTAGGTATCTCTTACAATTGTAAAACAAGCTCTATATATAGGCTTTCACCTTTACATCGAAGGTCCACTTCTAACTAACTTCTAACCACTAATGACTTATGGTGACAAAACTTGGTCAAATAATATATTAAATATTCAAAAATGGTTATATAATATATGGCCTTGCGTGGTGTCACGTGAGCTTGCGCAGCTGCCGTGACACTGCGCAACTCACTTACCAAAACCCCTTCCAACAATCTTGCTTGAGTATCCTTGTAGTATATCAAATATCTTTGTTTAAATGCATCTTTGTAAAATATCATAGTGATAGTTCATGCATCTTGTTGGAAAAATATCTCCGTGACACTTATTGCACCCTTGTAGGAAAATTATTTGAGTGATAAATCATGCAAAAGCATCTTGGTAATGCATCTCATGTGATTGACTAATATGAACACATTACATGTATCTTAGATGCATTTCATATGATTGAAATTTATTAGGATAATATTTTGATAGATGAATTTCAAGTATTTTGTTGAAGAAGTACTTATATGTCTAGTACCTTGCATATATTGAAGTATTTCATGTAATTAATTACAAATTTATTTTCTTGAAAGATGTATTTTATAAATCTTGTTGAACATAATATATGTTTACATGCTAACCATGTGCCTATTGAGAATCTGAAGAAGCATCTTTATTTCAAGTATCTTTGTTGAAGAATATGGTTTAGTTGTTGGGGTTGAGTTCCTGGATTCTCTCAGAGAGCTCAGTCTAGTATCTGTTTCTAGAGAGGTAGTATGGTGGATTGTCACCCCTTTGCTTATGTCATATCACTCTACTAGTCTAGATTCTCTTTCAGGAATCCAAGAAATGGGATGGTTACCCCATTAGAAGCGGAGACGGACATGAAAGTAGTGGTGACAAGCATTGAGGTTCTCAGAAGAGGTAGTTTTGAGATTTTCCAAACTAATTGTGCTCCTCTTATAAGAGGAACATTGTTTCGTCGAAGCTAGTTGCCCAAATTTGAGATAAGTAATTTCTCATGTGTTATTCATGTTGTTGTATTCTGTATATGTGGCATGGTGACTGATTTATGTTATATTTATGTTCATGATTTGGTTGTTAAAGGATACTCTTATATCATGTATCATATATTTTTATACCTTATGTTAATCATATGGTTGATTGAAATATGATTTTCAGGTGAATGTATATTTGTTGATATTTGAAGACCCTATAACAGGGATTGAATATCGACCCTTGCTGCTAGTCTTGGTTCTCGCACTACAAGCCAAGAAATTAGATGGTGATAACTTGAGGAATGAGTTAGGTGAAGGGGGTCACACCCCATAGGTATTGGAGAAAGACAGGAAAGTAGTAATGGGAAGTATTGTTGTTTGTCGGCAGAGGAGTTCTGAGAAAGACTACTTGAAAACTAAAGGTAGTGATCCTTTTGAAAGTTGTAAAATCATGTATGGATTATGTATTGAGGACGATGAATGGTTTAAGGGGGAGCGGATGTAATAACCCGTGTGTGAAGCCCCAGACGTGGGTAATTTGTAATTGTTCATTATTGTGGCACATGGTGCTAGAAAAATGGTCTTTAAGTACCTAGAGACATTATTATTATTTTCTAAATAATTAATTAATGAAAACAACTAGCACATCGGGGACTGTTGGGGACATTCATAGAACTTTAGAACTTGTTTGGTTTATTTTGGTCCATATTTATGCCTTGGTACAACAGACTAAACTTTTGATTATCTTAGCAATTGTTGGTATTATTGAGCTTAATTCATGATTTAGTGGGCCTCCTTGGTGTTTGGGTTGGTGAAACTTGTTGATTGAGCCTCTTTGGTGGAGTTTACACTAAGTTTTGTAATTCCCATTTTCACAAGTGTTCCATCATGCTCTATTTTTAGACTTAACGCCTCAAAAGTTATGTAAATAATTATGTAACTCCTTGTGTAAATACTTGTGTAACTCTCCTGTAAATCCTTGTGTAGAGCCCCCTTTGCTATTTTGGGAAGATTTCTTGGCTTATGTGACACCTCACCTCACTAATTTTGATTCCTATTCATGGATGATGTGTCCACGCATGAATTGATTTTGGTGGAGTAGCTTAGAGTCACTCTCCTTAACATTCAAATTGTTTGGGTTGAATTAGAGTTAGCATCTTGTCATTGAAATAACCCCATTGGATTGACTCAAGTTGGATTACCTTGGTTTGTGTTGACCCCATTGAGTTAGAATTACCTTCTTTTGTCTATAAATCCATGTTTAATATCCTTGGTTTGGGGGTGGTCATTGTTGATGGTTCTTTTTTATGGTGGTTGATTATGGTTATTCATACCTTTGATGGTGAGAGATTGGTAATATTGTGAGCTTGGGAAAACATGGATTCTTTTCTATGTGAATGAACTTTGTGTTTGAAGCACTGTGATAATGTATGGTGCTTGTGGTAAGCCCGTAAAACTATGGTGTAGTTCCTCTTTGTCCGCTACTTTTCTCTTTCCTAGATTTGCACATAAATATTGATGGTGAATGGCGATATCCCGATGGCCTAGGGGGTATGGATTACCATTGCACCTGGTAGTGGGGTGGAAGAGGGAGTATGTGGTGAGGAATAGAGTTTCTTATCCTCAAACCGATACTTGAGATACTCTTGAGTGCACCTATGTTGTGGATATATGGCCTCAACTTGGGGGTGGCATGTCAAATTGAGATCTAGCTTGGAAGTGCCAAAGGCTAGGTGGAAGGTGGTCCAGATGATGCTAGTTGCACATTGATAAGATAAGTGATTTATCTCATGTTTATTTAATTTAATTGACTCTCGTCTAATTTATTTATGGATGCACATTAAATTTATGAATTATTTGTGGAAGAAATTTCTCATAGAATTCAATCTATTTGTGGAAGTAAGTTTTATGAAGGAATTGGAAATTAGTTTTTGGGATTTCGTGCACAAATTGTTCGAGGAAATAATTATTTGGTACCTATGCTATAGAAATGATATTTATACCCCTGTTCATTATATAATATGTATTTTGATGTTACAGTAACCTCGTAATGGCTTAAGACACTTCTCTTTAATGCTTCTACCTTTTATGAAGACAATAGTTCTTCGATGTCTGGCATAGTTTGGAGACTTGGCAGATGAAGTGTTTGTAAAACTGTTTGAGTGCTCATTTTATCCTTATGTTATTTATATTTTTAATTGCATTTGAATGATTCTATGACCTGTGGATTTAATTATTCTAGCAATTCCTAGAATTACTAGTCAATTTGGATGAGTATAATTAACTAGTTTTGTGAGCTGTTTAATGGATTGTCCATGGGTGGAAAGCTACAAGCATATGAATTTAAGTGACCCATGATAGGATTTCCATAAGCTACAATAGTCATATATTTCTTTATATTTTTCATTTGGAAAGTTAAATTGGAAACTAGGTACATTGCGATGAAATTGGTAACTAGATTTTGGATTCGAACCTCTTCTTTTTGGAAAATATGATTCTACAACCGTATTCTATGTTCTTGGTACTTTAATTGTGTTGTAGAATGTTATTTTCCAGATTTGTACATTCACATATGTGTGCCTCGGAACTCAGTATGGTTTGTTTGATTGAATTTCTGGCGATGATTATTAACTAGTTGTACTGTGTTTATTAACTAGTTGTACTGATTAAACTTGGAACATTCTTCGTTTATCTGCTTGGACCAAATATATATAAAAAAAACTATTTTATTTTGGGAGTAAACTTTCTACCCGACCATTTGCATCGATCGGACGACCAGCAACGTGTGATGTGACAGCTCACACAATCTAGATCGTCCGATCGGTGCAAATGGTCAGGTAGAAAGTTTAGTCCTTTTATTTTGTTGTATGTGCATGCTTAAATATGTGTATAATGATTGTAAGTTCACTTTTTGGTTCATTGGCATAGTTGTGTATAGTTAAGTATGGTAATAGGAACACTAATTACTAGCTAATCATGATTAAGAGTAAATGGCCTTTAGAGACGAAATTTATGTCTGAATTGGCTTGGAATGGATATGTGGTGTTTCTAGAAGGTGTTAGTAATCCTTCACAGCCCTTGTATGATGTTGGAATAGTTATTGAATAAATCCTAAAAAAATGAAATTTTATATTTATATAGCACAGGGGGACATTAGAGTACCTATAATGTTTATTTTTAGTGATCAAGTTTATGTTTTTCGAGGTTTCTATTGCAACTAACATGTCATAATTGGGTAGCATTACTTTGCACCAACCTTGTAGCTGATAGAGGCAAATGTAGTGAGAGAGTTGTGATCCTGTTGCTAAGTCATCTATAATCACCAAGCTTTGAGAAATAAGAATATTGATTTTTTTCCCCATGGATGTCAACATTGATGCCTTATTTGATTTCAATTGTTTTCTTGCTTCTCTAGTGCATATGTGAATCTATATGTATTCAAGGCCCAACAAGAGGGATCAAATCCATTGAAGTGCAACCATTTCACAAAGTAGAAGCTTTGAGAAATAAGAATATTGATTGTTTTACCATGGATGTCAGAGTTGATGCCTTATTTGATTTCCATTGTTTTCTTGCTTCTCTAGTGCATATGTAAATCTATATGTATTCAAAACCCAATAAAAAAGATCAAATCCATTAAAATGCAACAATTTCACAAAGTAGATGATGAAAAAGACTTCTCTATGCATTCATTATATCTTGATTCCAAAATATTTGTAATAGTATTGATTTTCATAACTTATTAAATCATAAAAATAAAAAAGTCTCTCCATTTTTTTACTATTCAAAACCATTTAATTTTTTATAACTTTCAATAAAATCTTATACACAAAAAAAACAACAAACAAAAATAATCATCCTCTTCATTAAATATCAAATATGCAATTTACAACAAATTAGTTAAAAACGCATATTAATAACCAGTAAAATGCAAAGACTCGCTCATATAATAAGAGTATTATATTGAAATTATAGCTAATGCATGTGAAGGGCATGACATCATCTATACAAATCAATCCATACAATGTTTATTGAAGGTTCAGTCTGAGTCCTCAGAAGTACGATATACAATGCCATAAATAAAGCATTTCACTGACAATTCAGGAAAGGAATAATTCTACAACCAGGGTGAATCATGTAGAGGAGTTATGACAGACTTGACTTCCAAATAATTGTTAAGAGCATCAATACCTTGCTCTCTACCTATCCCACTCATTTTGTACCCACCAAAGGGAGCATCAGAGTCCAATGCATAGTAGCAGTTGATCCAAATCACTCCTGCACGAATAGATCTTGAGACTCTATTGGCCACATCTATATTCTTTGTCAAAATTCCAGCAGCTAAACCATATCTTGTTTTATTTCCCAACTCTATGGCTTCTTCAAGAGTCCTGCAAACATTATTTTAAAAGTTTAAAAAATGCTTTATAAGTTTAAAAAAAATGTGAATAACAGTCATAAAAGCACATTAAGATCAATAGTATTTTATATTTAAATTTAATAGCAAATTAACAAAAGTCTTACTTAAACTTGAAGATAGACATGACTGGTCCAAATATTTCTTCTTTGCCAATCTTCATGTCCTCCTAAGACAGCACACCATAAAAGAAATAAAATACCATTCTTTAAACTTTAGATACTAATTATTTATGTATATTTTGAATATACCCGTCTTACATGAACTCTTAATCTTTTTTTATGTCACCAACATGCTTCTAAAATTTATTTTTTAAAACTAGGGTAACATTAAGAAAAATAATTTAGTTGTATTTTGTTCAGTGAGAGCACCTTCACATCGGAAAAAATAGTCGGTTCAATGTAAAATCCCTTGTCACCGACGCGATTACCGCCTGTCAATAGTTTTGCTCCCTCTCGCTTGCCATGCTCTATGTATTCCAGTATTTTGTCAAATTGCGTCTTGTCAATCTGCACAAAAAGCGAAGAGTTTGCGTTGTTACCGTTGCCAAGGAAACTAGATATGAATGCCGGAGGATCGGGATACATTTTTATAATTATATTGCTGCCATTGCTCCTTTTCAGTCTGGCCAGCAAAATCAATAGAAAGATACACTGACAATTTCTGACATAAATATTTTCGGCTGGAAATATCAGATTACAGATTGTGTAACTCTTGTACAGTGGGGTTTCCGAGATTACCTCATTCATATCTAGAATCAGAACTGCAATCTAGAATCAGAACTGCGATTTCAACAAATACTGAACAAATATTGGTCGCTAGATTATGAAGAATACAGATTAAAAGCAATTTATTGAAGTGTTTTTTTTGGTTGTGTGTTTTGGGCAACACTTAAATACTTCTTTATATTTTATAAATAGTAAGAATGGTATATTTCACCAAATTTCATGGATGGTAAGAGTGGTGAACTGTGTTTTCATAGCAAAATATTTCATAAATGGTAAGAGTGGTGAACTGTGGCTCATAGCAAAAGACTCAACCCAAACAATGGCCTTCCGAACCCAAAATAGTAAAGTATCAATGAAAGATCCCAACAACAATGAACAATAAAAGTGTTCGCATCCCTTACCAATTGAGCTAACCATTGGAACTATTCAACTTTGCAATGAAAATTGACTCTTAAAAACTCATTGCAAATGGAGTTAATACACAGAAATTTAATTCGTATTTACACAGATTCAACTCGCAATGACACAGATTCAACTCGCAATGAAAACTCATTGCAGATGAGTTAATACACAGAAACTTAAACTTACTTGAGGACCATGGTTAACTTCTTCCTTAAAAGGGTCGCCTACTACCTGCTCCTTGGCTCTTTCCACTACCCTTTTTAAAAATTTATCGTAGATGCCCTCCTGAACATATACTCTGGATCCTGAGCAACATGTTTGTCCCTGCCATCGAAATGAAATAGTAATTAGTTTAATTAATGGAAGCTTGACCTAATAACTGACTATGACTGCATTGTTGGGTTTGTGCCTACCCTACCATGTTAAAAAATACCGCCGTGTGGGCAAGATTCACGGCCTCCTCAATATCAGCGTCGTCCATAATAATTAAAGGAGATTTTCCCCCGAGTTCAAGAGTTACAGGTTTCAAGTTGCTCTGAGCAGCGGCCACCATTATAGCTCGACCTATTTCAGTAGAACCTGTAAAGGAAATCTACACACAAACAAATTTACTTTTTTACCAATTTTTCCCATGATACCTTGATGATAGGAAAGATCAAATAGAAATAGATATATTACCTTGTCTATATCCATATGGCTGCTTATTGCAGCACCAGCCTTTTCTCCAAAGCCATTAACCACATTAAGAACACCAGGTGGAATCCCTACCTGTGGCAACAATGAAACAATTGACATGAATTTTTTTTTGGATTAGAAATCATTTATCACTTCAACGGTTGAAAGATGGCTAGAGATTTCAAAAATATGAAATGACAGCTAGTACCTCTTTGGCCAGATGCGCGCAATAAAGTGCAGTTAAAGGAGTTTGTTCTGCAGGTTTGATAACTACAGTGCATCCAGTAGCCAAAGCGGGAGAGATTTTATGGAAAAACATCACCAATGGATAGTTCCACGGTATAATCTGACCAACTACTCCAATGGGCTCAAGCAATGTATATCCATGATGTTGCCCTCCCATTTTTAATGTTTGCCCATGTATTTTATCCGCCGCTCCTAGAGATTTCATGTAGAAACCATTCAGTATAGTGTTAATTGCATTCCCGAGCATGTGTAAACATATATGGCAAGCATTAATGTAATATAAATGCTATTTAATACATAGATTTGACAGTTATAGTCAATTGATATTTAATATGTCAATTTAAATCTGGAATGCATTTTACCCAAACATGAAGCAACTCTGGAATCTATGACCCCAAACATGAATAAACTCTATGAATGAAGAGGAATAATACCTGCGAAGTATCTGAGAGTCTGGATCGACGCTGTCAAAGATGCACAACGAGAAAGGGTCAGTGGTTTTCCATTCTCTAAGGTTTCAAGAGCTGCTAGTTCCTCTGTATGCTGCTCTACCAAGTCTGCGTACTTATTCAGAAAGCGACCCCTTTCCTAAACACATGAGAAAGAAATTCTTCACATCAGATCCAAATCATAAGGCAAAAACAAATCCAATCTCATATATACTGCGATGCACAGAGAATCGAAATATAATTCACAAGGTCTAGAAGTTTATATTACGTAGCCAGACATTCGAGGCCAAGGCCCATGATCAAAAGCCTTCCGAGCGGCCTTCACAGCCAAATCTACATCCACCTTATCACCTTCTGCGACATGCGTGATCAAATCCCCTGTTCGAGGATCTAAAGTTTCGAAAGTCTTCCCTGCACCATGAACGCCTTGCAATCATAAATCCACAGAAACTCTATTAAGATTAGAATATTTATTTCAAGCAAGCATATAAATACCTGAAACTGCATCAACAAATTCTCCATCTATGAAGAGTTTGGTGAATTTTACAGTCACGGTATGCTCCTTATGGGTACCATTAGCAACCCCATTAGTTGAGTCGGCCATTCTTTCAGAAAACTTCAAGTCCTTGAATCTGCACTACTGCATACCATTCAAACATTTATATCAGACTCAGATCCACACGAAATGCCATGCAGCGAATATTTAGAAAGCTCAAAGAGAAATGAAATAGAAAGAATTCCATTGTAAACTGTACCTTGAACAGAGGAAGTTCAGACATCTTGATTGACATAAAGATATTCTATTTATAGAACTATTACTGGGTGGCAAACCCGAAAAATGCTGTAGGGTGGGGCACATAGACACATAAGTCTATACGTGGAGTTCATTTCCTACTCTACTTTTACCTCCTTTGCTCTTCAAATCACAATCAGACACCGTGAAACCTTCCTCTTCAAATCAGACAATCAGACACTGTGAAACATAAACAAGAGAGTCAACCCCTTGAAACTTGATAAATTTCGTAAGTTTTATACTTGATTTATTATATAAAAATCCATGATCAACAATGACAAAATAAAAAAATTTCAAATAAATACGAATTGTTTTTGGTTTTCTATTTTTCATTTTCTCTGTGCACGGTACTTGTTAACGTGCTATTAATTAAAAATCCATGGACAGCAAGGACAAAATAAAAAAATTCAATTATATACGAATTGGTTTTTGGTTTTCTATTTTTCATTTTCTCTGTACACGGTCCTTGTTAACGTGCTGTTAATTAAATACAAATATTCGTTGCCGACTTTGAAGGAAGGACTCAGTCAAAAAAATAAATTTAAAAGACTTCAAACGTGATTTCTCTCTGTTTCTTTTTAAATTATTGAACCTAAATTACGAAAAGCCGCCACCGCAACCGCTTCTAACGGGATGTTATATACAGAGGAATAGAATCAGCATTGTCGTTATTATGGGAGACTTTCACCGGATTTTTGGTGAAGTGGGGGGAGACTTCCACAATTTCACCAATTCCCGATGTGAGAATTTTTCCATTTTGGTGAAGTGGGGAAACGTTCACTGGATTTCACTTCCCGATGTGAGAATTTTTCCATTTTATAAAAGATTATGTGAACATGTTTTTCATATCACAAGTTTGCATCCAAAACTAGTTTTCGTTGGATAAACTTTCCCTCTTACTTTGGCTCTGGATCAGGTAGTTACTTTGGCCCTGGGATCAGGCAGTTACTTTGAATTTATTGAAGGTCATTTGGCCTTTCAAGATAGTTTCAAGCTCATTTGAGCCGGATGCTGGAGCATGTACTCCTTCTTTTCTTGCACTCTTTTTTATTATTTTGGAGCGGGCTCTTTTAGACTGTAGTTCTGCACTCTTTTGTTCACGGTAGATATGGTTTAGAGTGACAGTATTTACTGATGGGAACTCTGTATTTGTTGGATATGCACCTGTCCTCCCACTCAGCTCTGTTGATTTGTGGCTCGTTCTTGAAGTATCAGAAGTATGTTACTTTTTGAACCACCTTCTTGACTGTAACCCATGTATTCGGATGGCACAACATATGCCCTTTGATTCATTAATGAATATCAAGGACAGGCTTTTTTATTACTGAAAAAAAAACTTTCCTTTTTTAAGATTTCCATAGTTCAATTTGGCAAAGATCCGCATCCAAAAATAGTTAGTTTTGTTTTAAGATGGTTTTATGTTAACTTTGTTGGTCAACATTCTATGGAAAGCTTGCTCCAATTATTAAAAAAAAATATTGTAGGTGTATCTGCGATCCTGACCCATCTTTTTGAAGTTGGTTAAAGAAAAAATAAAATTAGAAAATCAGAATATACAATAAGATCTGACTCTTTGATATTCTTGATTAACATAATATAATGACTAATAGTTGATGGTTAACTTCAAGAGCAATAAAAACATAAATAAAGTTACTTTTTTTTCAAATGCATACTTATATCTAAATTTCTAAAACACAAATAAAACAAAAATCCACAAACATTATCACAAACCAAAGAGTGATTCCCTCACTATGAAGTAGCGATTTCTAAATAAAGCATCTGTAATAGATCTTGTTCAAGAATATAGCAGATGTTTTTCCTCCACAAAGCTCCAATCCCAAATCTATAGTCCCAAAAACGTGAGCTCTAACCATCTAAAAGACTAGACTTATCTCATCTGGCTTTGATAAGAACTTGTAACCTTTTCTAAAAGTTAAGCGTACTATATGATTTGTATAATATTTATTATAAAATTTCATATTAAATTTTAAAATTGATTTTTTTTAGATTTATTTCATTTATGAAAATGTTTCTATGAAATTGAAATCCAAGTCGGCTGAGCTGTGGTCTAGCGGTTAAATCGGTGGGAGTTTCCATCACTGGCCCAGGTTCGATTCCCACAGGGGAGTCCTCAGAGTGACATCTATCCCAGGAGTGAGTGATCAAAATATAAGTCCCCCGGCCAAAAAATCAAGGGGTGTTCTTGTAAAAAAAAAAAAATTGAAATCCAAAATAATAAAAAAAATTAATATTTTTTAATGGTATCATTATATTTAAACATATCAAAATAAAATATTAAACTAATTACCTTATACCATAATTTTGGGGTGCAGTGCCATGTATCTTGTTTCATAATTTTGGTTATACTACCAATATGTTACTCAAAATTTATATATATGTGTGGGGGGGGTAGCTAATGAATGGATAACTAGTAGTTGATGCATGGATAACTCCACCTCATGAATGAATAACCAACATTTCATGGTAAATAACTAGAAGAATGTGAGGGAGAAAAAAAAATATTAAAAAAAAAATGATGGTTGATATAGCCCTCAATCCATCTCATAACCAGTCAAGAGTTCCTCCATCAAAAATACAACTAAAAACCTTCATTATGTACAATAATAAAAAGCTATCCATCTCTAAAAAGTTGCAAACTGTGAAAAAAGTAGCACAAAACAACAGGTGCTTGCAGCAGTCATCAAAAATTCTAGATACTAGTTAAACAAAAAATCTGGTACGTAACTTAAAATATCATTTCTCCCTCAATGAACTCTATAAGAGTGAGATGTCCACTAATGAGAAGCAGTGCTTCTTTGGAGACACCATCTACAATATGATTATGCTCCCTGTAAATGTGTTCGTAGCGGATGGTAAGAAATGAGCCCTTCAAAAATCTTGTTCAAGTGTACCAATTTTCAAGTTCTAAGACCCTCAGTACGAACTCATCGTTGATCCAGTCAATTATAATCTTTGAATCCCCATAGACCTTCAATTCTGGAAATCCTATGTAATTTGCAACATACAGTAGACCCCACAGTGCCAGTAGCTCCGCTCTCGTATTTTTGATCTTACCACATCCAATTTTCAGGTGAAAGAAATGAGACTTGCTGATATACAATACAATACCTGCTCCATCCTCACCATTTGTTGTTTCCCCATCAAAGAAGTCGGTCACTGAAATAACCTCAGGAGGACTACCAATTTTTCAGGGAGGCCGAATATTTTTAACCTCTGGATAATCTAAAGTAAGACTAATGATACCATTCTTTACTCTATGAACATACAATTTCAAATCTCTAAAAATAACATCATTTCTGGCCTTCCAAATTTTCCAGTAACAAAATAAAGGGAGGTAAACTGGCCCAAAACATTAATTCATCCATTGAACCATATTTCCTTGCAAAGTATAGTCCTCCCAATGATAAGTTAAACCCAAATATTCAGTAACAATCCTCCTTACTGCCTTCCCATAATTAATCCCACAAAAAGATGCTCCACAAATTCAGCTTCAGAATTGCATTGTTGACACATATTGGGTCCTACCCAACCTTTCTTAAGAAATTTGTCCCATGTATTGACTCTGTCAAGAGCACAAATCCAACTAAAGAATTTTATCTTAAGTGGGATCTTCCTCTTCCACAGATGCTTATACCACCATCCTTCTAGTGGTGTCGATAGTGAATGCACAATAAAATAGTAAGCAAGTTTTACAGTTACCTACTCCGAAGAACCATTATAAGACCAAACAAGACTATCATTATACTTTGTAAGCATCGTTCCCATCTATGACAACAAGTAAATGTAGCATTCCCATTCTAAATTCTGATCTCTAGAAAGATCCAGATCCTCAACTGATAACCAGTAAGCACCCAAAGATGACCAATCACACATGCTCCATGACTGATTAAGTGTTACAATACCAAATTCATTGAGATAGCTGACAAGTGACAGGGAGAGACAAAAATATATTTTGAAACCAATGACAAGGTCGGTCCCAACCATAACCGGCCTCCCATCACCCACTTTCCAATTGAGAGCCTTGTTAATCCAGTCAAAAACCCAGATAAATCCATTCCAGAAATAAGAAGTTTTTGTAACATATTTTCCCCCCATTCTAAGCCAATCCACTAGTGAAAGCTTATGCAAATATTCATCCTGCAAAACCAAGTTCCAAATGCCTTTCCTAAATAATGCCATCTAGAGGCTCTTCATCCTTAATGAGATGTTAAAACATTCCAAGTTTTTCACATTCCATCCACCAAAGACATAAGGTCTAGTAATAGAGTCCTACTTTACCAGATGAGCACCATGTTTTGTCATCGAGCCACCCCACAGAAAAATTACTCATAATATGTTTGAGTGCCTTTAGAATATTAGCCTGAAATTTGGCTAAAGAGAACCAATACACAGGTATGTCACACATCACCGACTGGAGAAGTATGGGTCTTCCTCCCATAGAGAGAAACCTATAAGACCAATTATTGACCCTTCTTTCAATTTTTTTTACAATCCATCGCCAATCATTAACACAATAATTCAGTGGTTTCAACCAATAACCCTGATACTTGAATCCTTTTTCGATCGGTTCCATATTCAGAGGAAATAGGTCTCTGATCCTTTCAACCAACTCAACCTTAAGATTATTGCACAGAAAGGAAGACTTATCTAGACTGGTCATCATGCCTGAACCAGTAGTAAACAATGCAATGATGGATTTAAAACACTGCCACTCCTCGAATGTCCCACGCCCAAAAAGGACCACAACATCTACAAAAGGTAGATGTGTAATGACCTAGGTAGAAGAGAATCTAATACTGAGTAGTTTACCCTGAACCTTATCTTTCGCAATAAGAAGAATCAAGACTTCGAAAATCAAAAGAAAAATTAATGGAGACAAGGGGCACCCCTGATGTAAACCATGACTCGAATTGAAAAACTTTGAAGGAGAACCATTAATGAGGACAACAAAATTTGGTGAGGTAACACATGACATAATCCAATTCACAGTTTCCATTGTAGACCTATTTGTAACATAATAAGCCTTAAAAAGGTCTAGTTGACCCTGTCATAGGCCTTTGTCAAGTCCATCTTTAAAATCAAAGCATCCCAAATTCTCACCTTAATAGAATGTAAAACTTCTTGTGTAATACCCACGGCTTCAAGAATCTGCTTGTTTTTCATAAAACCAAATTCTTCCCCCAAAATGACCTCAGCTAACATAGGATTCATTCTATTCGATATAATCTTCATTATAACCTTATAGATAAGATTGCAAACTGAAATAGGTCTGAAATTAGCAAAGGTTTAAGGTTTCTCACACTTTGGGATACGTGTAAGAAAAGTAGCATTAAAGACCCTCGAAACATAGCCTTCCAACCGAGACTAATCCACTGCGGCTAAGAGGTCACCACCTGTTAAATCAAAGAAATACAAGAAGAACTCCACCATCCACCCATCAAGTCCAGGGATTTTATCCTTAGAAAATCCAATCAGAACATTCTCCACCTCCTCAAATGTCACTTCCTTCCCTTCCTCCCTACCAGAATCGTGGCAGAATCAGTGGAGAAGAAAGTAGGGAACCACTTAATGATTTGTAACTGTTCATGACTAAGGGGTGATCCATCCTTTTTGAAATTATTAGAGAAAATATCTACTGCCGCCACCTTTAAAACTTTATCCTCTTGAAGACAACACCCACTTGGTCCCAACAGTTCCCAAATCGTATTCCCATTCCTCCTCGAGCTAGAAAAACTATGGAAAAAATTTGCATTAGCATCCCCAAGTTCAATCCACATTTCCCAGCTCTTAAGTATCCAAGTTGAGGCTTCAATAGCCATCAATATCTCTTTACGAGCTTTAAGTTCAATCAATAGTAAAGTATCCTCGGGTGATAATATGCTCGTCAAAGAGAGCAAGAATATGTAACGAATAATAGCCTCAATTGTAATCAATTCAAGGTTCCTACCATGTTTCATCCTATATTCCCAGTCAATGACCACCCATTTCAAGCATTTAAGCTTCAACACAAGTCTCAACATAGCATTAGAATCCCTTGTCAATGAAGTAGTAGACCAGGTATGCTTAATCAATTCAGCAAAATCAGCTTCCCTTAACCACAAATGGTTGAACTTAAAAGGGTAAGATGGCCTTCTCACCACATCCATCCAGTCAAGACAAATCAGCAATTGATATGAAATCTCCGAAGGGCTGGTCCAAACCCTATGCTGAGACAAAAGTGGAACCAAATTTTCCGCAACCAGAAACCTATCTATCCGCTTACAAATACCCTTAGACCTTGATCGCCCAGTTCTCCAAGTATGACCCAGTTTGTTTGGCACAATATACACCAAATGAGAAACCAACAGTAATTTTGTAAAAAAATTTGTTAAAGGATCAACCCTAGCTTTAGGGCCCCGAATTTTCGTTTTTGAGATGATAAAACTAAAATCACCCGTAATGATAAGGTTGTAGAGGTTAAGCGAACCCATCTCCACAACAAAGCTTTAAAAAACCTCTCTATTATGATAAGGAGTATACACATTCAAATAATTCCACTAACAAGTAGATCCTTAATCCGTGCTTAAACCATGTCTTGACCAGCATACCAGCTAGGGTACAAAAATCTTTGCAGTGAATCACCACATGGTTCCAAGCAGACAATAAACCCCTAGAAAGACCAGATGAGTCAGGGTGCATCCATGGAGCTCGGTTACACTTTTTGGCAAGGATCTTTCGGAAAAAACACAAAAACGTACCTCAATCGAGCAATTTTTAAACCCTCGATCGAGATCATAACACCTTGATCGAGGGTTTAACAAACGCTCAATCAAGGTTTTCTTAAACCCTCGATCAAGGTTTTCTTAAACCCTCGATCGAGGTGTTAAAATCTCGATCGAGGGTTTAACAAAACCTCGATCTAGGTTTTAAGAATACCCAATCTATGTTTTAAGACCTCGATCTAGGTTTTAAAAAAACCTCAATCTAGGTTTTAAGACCTTGATCTCGGTTTTAAGAAAACCTCGATCTAGGTTTTAAGACCGCGATCGAGGTCCTTGTGCAAAAAAAAATAGAAAAAGAGGTTTTAACGGTAGCTCGATCGAGGGTTTATTAGACCCTCGATCGAGGGTTTATCAATGCCTTGATCGAGGGCCTGAAAAACTGAGAATTAGCCCTCTTACAGGAAAATCAATGTTTCTCTGTGTCTTCTAGGGGTGTAAGCCCTATCATTCATGGCACATAACTGAGCGGAGTTCATACTGATAGATTCATCACTGAAGCCTCTATCCATTGAGGTATCATGCATGCATTTTGGCATTCATATGTTTTTTTTAATTAGTTCTAAAACTTAAACTTAGAAAACCTGACAACAACTTCGAAGCAACTCAAAGAAAAATACGCAGGGTAAAAGGTACACATCCAAAAATTCCTTAAAAATGCACATCCCATGCATCGACGCATCCTCTTCAAAAGGGTATCTAAAATTATTAATGTAAGATTGAATTCTTGGGGTTGGACACAAGCCACTTATTAACTTCTTCAAGTTTTTAAGGTCACACAGTTCATTAAATGCGAAATTTCACACATTAAATGACATCGAAATATTTTAAAAAAATATCATTGGGAATCCAACATAATATTCTACAAATTGTTTTTTACTGCAAGTCAAAATTCACATGGCATATATCCGTTTCGAGGGCTTCTATCTAGCACATGAGTAAAAAATCCAGTTTTCGTCACCAAATTTGGCCAAAAAGTGTTACCCACCTTCATGGAATCACTCGTCAATAGCACAGTATTACCTCCTCGGTAAGAACTTAGCAAAAAATAACAAAGCCTTATCCCGAGAACACATAGTCTCCTAAAAAAAAACCAGGTCTAGATGTAACTCATCCAACAACAACTTAAGGGCACGTTGTTTGGTTTTCCCTCCAAACCCTTTGATATTGTACAATAAGAGACGCATTAGGTACCACACTTAGAGTGCTCCACTACTCTAAGGACCCTCGAAAGTGAAGGGGAAGTCGGGGTTTTACCAGCCGGGGTAGCCTCTTTATTACAAGTAGAGAGAGGAACATACCTTCCATCCCCAGGAGAAGACCCACGCCCCCAACAACCTGAAGCAAATTTTTCTCTTCTATCTCTTCTAATGGTGACATTATCGTGTCAAATGGAGGCCAGTGGTAAGACATGGGGTGATCTAGGAGTTTTATTCATAAAAATAGGTAGATTATCCAAGAGAGCATGATTCCTAAAAGTCAAGGATCCTTCAGGGCTAGAAGCAAGCCCCCAATCCCTTTCAACCTCAAAAAATGTAGGAGTAAGAACAAGGTGGGTGGATCCCAAAGGCACATCCGCACTGGCCCAGGACCAAAGTCCCCCAACGATGAGTGACAGGTAGCCTAGATCCAAAGTTTTCCCAACAATGTCTAACGCATCCAAAACAATTCCCACACCAACCCCAGGGGAAGGAAAAGAAGAATCCAAACCCTTCCCCACGAGTGGAAGGTCATGCTCAGTCACCGATATGCCACCACCCGTCAAAGGTAAATACGATAGTTCATGACAAGAAGTATGACTACGAGCTAGGGACAACTTTTCAATATCATCAGTAAATTCAATCCTCCCCTTTGTGAAATCCTCATAAATAGAGGTAATCAACAAAGAAATCTTACCATTATCCACAGCCGACGGTGAGGAGGCACCCGAGGAAACACCATCCAACAGTCCATGAGTATTAGAGGAATCATGCAGTGGAATAGACTGCTTCGACTCCTCGTCGAAAACAAGCGCAGGAGTAGGTCTACCATAGAGAAGATACATACATCGACTCCTCAAGTGACCAGTAAGGTGGCAAGAATGGAAACAAAAAGGTACATGCAAATAGTCCAATCATTGGATCATCGTATGCTCACCCAAAAAAATCTCCAATTCTGCCGGAAACCCATCGAAAATGTCAATTTCCACTAAGACCCTCACCATACATTTGTCAAAAGAATAGAAAATCATCTCATCCACAACAATAAATCAGTCGATATAGTTGGCAACACCCATCAGGGCCTCCCACGTCCACAAGGGCAGGGGAAATTCCAGAAGCAACACCCATAAATTCCTTTTGGTAACCCTGGTGCGAATAGGATAAAAAACAACGCTCCACCAGCTAAGAACCAAAGAGCCCTTATCAATGAGCCAAAGTCCATCCAGAATACGAGCCGCATTCGACTCCTCTAGAAAAAGAAAAACAAACCAACCGTTAGAAAATCGACTTACATTCGGGGGATAATTTAGTAGGGGCTTCCAATGTTTGTTGACACAAGCAATCCAACCTTCCTTGTCCATCCGACAGTACTCCAACCTTCCCAATAGAGCCCTCAAGTAGAGGGAATCCACCTTCTCCATGAAAATATCCCTCTCAACCACAAAGCACCTCTTGCACTCCTGTGTTTTGTACGCCTTAGCCCGTCAACGAGTTTTATGCCAGTTGTCTGACACATCGCCAGCTAACTCGAGCACCTCGCCCACCGAGGGACAATGCATGGTCAACACCACGACCGACAAGGGGACGACAAAATCCCACCACAAAAAAACAGTGAGAAGTGGCAACCTAGGAGTCACGTGCTCATCCACAAAGAAGAGATAGACGTTGATAGCCCACAGGTAGACCCAAAATCTCGACAGCCAAAAAAACCCCAAAAAAGTACAGAAAACCACTTAGTAACCCAGAAACCTCGACCACCGGAAAGCCACCAGTGAAAGAACGTGAAGCCAGACTCCGACCATCATTTCTAGAGAGCCCGGTAATGCACTAACGACACAAAAAAACCTCCTACCAGCCCGAAAACCCTAACCCTAGAAACCTTAACCCAACATACCGAGAACACCTCGAAGTCCATCATCCCCTCTGCAATACCCTCACCTTATTTGTTTGTTTTTACTTTAACACTGTCATTGCTTTCAAAGTAGTTTTAAGTTTATTCTGAATACATGATAACCTATAATTTAGGGTGGACTGGTAATATGCTTGGATAACTTATAATTGTGTAGTACTTAACTTGCTATCTATAGATATTCACCAACCATAAATTAAGTGGTTATACCAATTATATTTTTAATAAGTTAAATTGAATCAAGTTATATAGATATCATCAATTAATACTATATCTAATAAAATATAAATAATATTCATTTTCAATCTTCCTTATATTATAAAATAAAATATAAATAATATTCATTTTCAATCATCTCTATATTATAAAGTTTATAAAAAAAATAATTTTAAAACATTTAAAATTAATACCATATATTAAAAACTTTATTTATTATTAATAAATAAAAATAAAAAGACGTTTAAACGTCGATGTTTTCTTTAAAAAATCATGATACGAACTGACAACTTGACTATGGCATTTTTTAAATCATGATACGAACTGACAACTTCACTATGGCGAACCATATATTGGTTATCATTGTTCTCTAACGCCTCTCTTGCTTGAAATAGTAAGTGCAGTTATCTCTAAATTTTTTATAAATATATTAATATTAGATAAGTTTAAAAGTTCCGGTAATTTAGGGTTAGTTTAAGTGGCTTGGTTGAGTATTGTGATTTGAAAATAGGAGGGTTTGTTAAAGTTATTTGGTTGAGTATTGTAAATTGAAAATAGGAGTGTGGATTAACTTAAAGTTATTTGGTTGAGTATTGTAAATTGAAAATAGGAGCGTGGATTAAAATGTTGAGTATGTTAAATTGTAAATAAAAGGTTATTGCATAAATTCTTAAATTTTTTATATTTATGATTTTAAAATTATATTAATAAATATTAAACCAATAAATTTAAATATTATAAACTTTTACCCATTTCATAATAAAACTATTATATATAAAAATATACACAACCAAAATTAAATTTTAAAATTATACATTATTTTAAGCAAACACCAATAAAATCATCTTTTTCATTAACTTAAAAGTATACATTAACTTACACAATGTCTTTTTCATTACTTAAAAGTATATATATGTTAAAAGGAAAAACATCTACACGATACTAATATTTCATCATTTTTATATTGTTATATGTTTCTATTATTAATTATAATAAGGTTTTATAGATTAAAGGAAAAACTTCTACACGATACTAATATTTCATCATTTTTATATTGTTATATGTTTCTATTATTAATTATAATAATATTTCATCATTTTTATATTGTTATATGTTTCTATTATCAATTATAATAAGGTTTTATAGATTAAAACTGGTTGCAATGAACATTTATGCGCTATGCAAATTATATTTAATACACTAAAAATCAAATTATATTTAATAATTATAACTTAAAATATATATAGAATGCATATTACTAGAATCAATAAATTAGATTGTGTATGGATACAAGTAAATTTGCATAGTGCATAAATTTACAAGTTAATTTGAACCATGAGCTAAACTCTCGACTCGTAGCTCTTATTATTTTAATACAATTGAATATAAGTTTGGGAAATTTAAAAGTATTAAGCATAGAAGGGGAGTTTAAAGAAAGTAGAAAATTATTATTAGATGTGCCATTATCTTGGTGAACGATTTTGATGTCCACAACTTATCTCTTTACGTAAAACAATTATTTCTTTTATTACATTCAGGTACGAATCTTTCTCCATGTACCTTCAGTTAGAGGACATTGATCCATGGACGTTTGAGTATGTCGAAAGCGGAGAACAATATTAAACATGCAGCAGAGTAATAAATGCTCTGGTTGCAGCATTGTGAGATCCAAGGGTTCAGAATGCTGTAGCCAGAGCATTTATTACTCTGGTGCATGTAAAATATTTTTATCGTATTAGAGTTTTCGTAAAAGTCCAATGACTTAATTTGTACAAGTGGGTCACAACGATTATAGATTTCTTATTTTGTACAAGTGAGTCACAACGATCATAGACCCTTTTTATCGGTAAAAGTGATTTATGTATAGAAATTGGATTTAAAGCTAGTATAGATTTATTTTAAAAGAAATTAGATTTAATATAAGGAATTATATTTAATATTAGTATAGATCTATTTTAAAAGAAATTAGATTTGATATTAGTATAGATCTATTTTAAAAGGAATTAGATTTAATATTAGTACATATCCATTTTAAAAGGAATTGGATTTAATATTAGTATAGATTTATTTTAAAAGAGATTTATTAACTCTGAAAAAGAATCAAATTTAAAAAGGTGCAAACTTTTTTTTAGAATAGAAATGTTGACAAAATGTGTATTGTAATGTTTATAATTTAAATTTATCTAATTTGTGTAGTTATATATATCCAATTCTAAATATTTGAAATTTGAGCCAACATGTGATTTATATATATATAGAAACAAAAATATAATGCTCTTTATATTTAAAATATTACTAGAAACAAATGTGTGCTAATTTTTTGTATAACATGAGGAATCGACAACTGAGATCGACTTCATACTCACATGACACATGTTTGATTATAGTCTGATACCACTATACCCCTAGGTGTACCAACACTACCTTATGTATGGCACACATGGCTAGGCGATGTTTAAAGCTGCACTGTCACAAAAAATACCTTGTCACCAACTGATATACACAATAAAAACATCTATTAATTTATTTTATTATTATAAATACATTTTTCATTATAATAATTTATATTCATTTTTATTATTATATTTTTTTATTTTACATTAAAATCCATTTTCATTGTTTTTTATTTTGTTTTATTTATACTTGATATAAAATACACCCTAATGATCTCTTGGGAACATAATAGATTCGACTTTTTATTATTTCCTTTCCTTAAAATTAAACTTCATAATCATGTATTTCATATCTATCTCTAGCTTGGATTCGAATTCATAATCCTTGACATGTTTATATTTGATGAACAAAATGTATATATAATTAAGTTGTAATAATTATCATTTATAAAGTAATAAAATACTTTTAAAATTCTAACTTTTCTTGCCATTTACTATACTCACTCTCAAGAATAGTCCAATAATTTAATTTTTTTTTCAAAAATGTGTAATTACACTAATAATTGTCATTTTCAACCAATAAAGTCCATTTGAAATTCTAACCTCCCTTACCAAGTTACCACGACCTCAACCTTCCCTACCATTTTCACAGAATCTTTAAGTAGACAAAATTCCGTTATATAAAGACAATATAGCTTGCTGGTCTGATTTATCTTGGCCAAAGAAATTTGAAGGGTGGGGAATTAAAAATCTCCATTGGTTCAGCATTTCACTGCATCTTAGAAATTTCTGGAAAGTCCTCTTCTGTGACAGTCTTTGGCATAGAGTCCTCATCACTAAATATCTGAAGCAGTCCTCTGTTATTACTTGGCTCCGTAGGAAAAAGTTCAGTACAAGGGATGTATCTGCGATCTGGAGGGGGTTTATTCAAACTTTACCCTGGATGGGATGTCATCTAGCATGGCAAGTGGGGAATGGTAATGATATATTCTTAGGAACTTATTCTGTGATAGGTATTCCCACAACATACCACTTCCTTGAAGAACTGAGAACATATCTGGAAGACTTGGATATTATAACTCTTGCTTAGGCTCACAATACCTTACCGGATGCTCATCACTACTAGTACTCGGCAGAAGAATTATATCTGGATGGCGACTAGAAAATAATATTGAACTCGTTCACTAGGAACCTGGATCTTAATGGTATTCGTCTTTAATCTGATGTTGACACGCTGATATGGGAGTATAATAAAGAAAATGGCATGATCTTTGCTGATAAAGTTTATGAATGCATTGTTAACTCCTTCAATCCAGATTTGAGCAGCAGATTATACAATTTAGTTTGGTCGGGACACCTTCCACGCAAAATTGGATGTTTTACTTGGCTGGTTTTGAGAAATAAAATTCTCACTTGGGATAATTTGCAAAAAAGAGGGAAAACTGGGCCAGGCATCTACTCGTTATGTTATTCAAATGAAGAATTTATTTTTCACATCTTCTCATGTTGTTCGATATGGAAATGTATTTTGGGGCTTATCATCGACCAGCTACAACTAAATACTCCTCCTGAAGCTGCTTCTTTATCTGATTTTTTTGAATATTGGGTCTCCACGTATCATCGCAGCCCTGTTCTTATTTTCATTCCTCATCATATGGTATGGGAAATTTGGAAAGCTCGTAACCGAGCTATTTTTGATGGTAAAAAGGTGACTATCCTAGGCATGTTCCACCAGATTTTAAATGCTACACAATTGACTCTCTCTCGGCCTAACATAAAAGGAAGAAAATCAAGATCTGCTAGACAGATTGGGCTAAAACCGCACATGATTTTCCCTTGTGGTTTTTTCGATGGTGCATCTTCTTCTTCAGCAACTGGAATTGGTTATTGCTTGTATCTTAATGAGAATCATTGTCTGGATTTTGCGCTGGGGGTTGGACATGGCTCCAATACTAAGGCAGAACTTTTAGGCCTATGGGCCCTTCTGCACTCTTCCCAAATGATGGGACTCCCTCTAGCCTGTATATACGGTGACTCACAGGTCATCATCAATTGGGCTAAGGGAATTACTGCTCTCTCCCCACCAGAGCTTCTTCACTGGTGCAGGGAAACTCAAAAGATTTTTAAAAGCTTCCAGGATCTTACCATCGGTCACATCTATTATAAATACAATCGGATTGCAGACCATCTTTCAAAAACAACACTCACATTCTCTCCGGGTGTTGGATGTTTTACTGAATTTATAGATGACCATTTGGTCACATGTGACTCCTTTGAGCTCCTTTGAGCCATGTTTTGGGGATATTTCTCCCCTATTGGACACTTATTATGCACCTCTGAGTGACTCTTTTGGACCGTAGATCTGGTCCTTTTGGTTCATGATAGATGGGATTGTATGAGATAGATCATTTGCATGATGAGACAGATTTCTTATGGGAACAACACTTAATATTGTACGCCATTCCCCCCGGCTGCGACTGGATATGATTCTTTAGCGTATAGTTGTGTACTTTGTAATGAAACCCTCTTTGGGTGGGAGTTATCAATGCCCTTTGATTCTTAAATAAGAATAACAAGTACAGGCTTTTTCTTCCTGAAAAAAAAAAGAAAAAAAGAAAAAAAAGAAGACAAGATAGGTATATATTTATACAAGCTATAGCTTTTTGTTTATATATTCATCCTCACATTTATTTTTAAACAAAATAAACAAATCGATGGAGAATCTCTAAATATTCACTTTTCGCGGGTACAAGGATATTGACCTTTTTGACCATTAATTTGAAATAGAGTCGATAGACAAGTGGAACATTTTAAGTCTATATATGTCAAGTTGATAAGTCTATATATATATGTCAAGTTGATAGAATCTCTCATTAAGTTATTCACTTATTTTTAAATATAGGATTTTGGGGTCATGCCTACCCTAGCGCAGATTTGGGGCA
>LPNX010065876.1:31370-71224 GCA_001517045.1 Pseudotsuga menziesii | reverse complement strand
TATATATATATATATATATATATATATATATAACGTGTCCTACGTGTCCTGATTCCGGGGGTCACCGTGTCTGTGTCGAACACTCGAATCCCCGTGTCCTTCGTGTCCCGTGTACCCGTGTCAGGTGACTTAGGTTTACGTCAATTACTCAAAGTCTTCCAATACTAAAGACAAAGGCTTGCTTTTCCACTGTCTTAGAGGAATATCAATTCCTCCTAATAAAATATATGATCCTATAGGTGGACGAATTTCTCTTAGTAGAAGAGGAACTAGCAATCTAGCTGAGCTCTATAACTTCATCATATGTATCCTCTAACATGCAAGTAGATTTTGCTGGGCTATAATCAATTGGTCCTCACCTTCAAACTATTGTGGGATCCATTGAGCTATGCAAAAGATAATAATTAGTATTGAGGCATGCTAATCTTATCAATGGTGAAACAGCTTTGTAATGGCAGCTTGAAAGATGACTAGAATATGTGTGGAGGCTACATGAGCACATTTTGTCTTAAAACGCCTAACATGTTGCATGTAGGTTGTCAAGCTTGCAATTTTTTTGCAATCTGACACCTTGTAGGCATTGCAACGTGGGTCTAGAAGAGAATGCAATGGTGTCAGTACTGTGAAAAGAGGGTAGAACACAAAGAACGTGTTAGAGAAGCAGTAGGTTAATAGAAGAATACAATTGGTTATTGGGGGTTGGGAATCCCAAAAATTCAATGAGAGGTGGGGTATAGGGTGTCTTTATCTATGTTTTTAATGTTTTGGTGGCCTTTTTTGTCTGTCTTTCTTGAGAAAAATAAACAATCTTTAAGAAATCATTGCATTTCTTGAGAAACATGTGTCTTGTGTAGAAACGGGAAACAATTGTCAGAAACAATGTTTTTGATGCATTTCCTATTTCGGATGGGGTTTGCACAGAAACATGGCCGTCATCAGTTTTCTAGTAATAGGGCTCTATAAAATTCAAAAATCGTATCCCTATTAGGAATGATGGATTTCACATGATTGTTCATGCTATCAAATATGAAATATCTTATATCTCTCTCAAGGGGTAGGAAAATTTGTGTTTGTATAATGGATGATCACTGGTATTGAGGTGGGCATGCAACTACATGCAATATGCCCAACATTCTCCATTCAATGCCTTTGTTTTACATTCTTTCCCTCACTTGTTTTGTACTTGCCCACTACTGGACCAATCAATAAAGAGCACCATAGACTACAAGGCCTTTTCATTTCAATAATTTTCTCTACAGAATGAAGTGACCAGTATAATGTGCACTTGTAGGCATTGGAATTATGTCATGAATGGTCAGAAACTTATGTAATTAAATTGAGTATAAAGAAGATATTGAAGTACTGGTAAATTATTAGATTTTCCTTTTTGCCTTTATCATACAATTCAGATGTACACGTTATAGTTGGAAATAAGTGGGGTCTAATGTATTGTCTCCTATAATCCTTATCTCAAGTTTTAAATGGAGAAGTTACTTTGAGTTTATACTTTTTCCATAAACCAAAATGCTGCAAATGACAGTTAATTTTTTAAATATGCTTGTGCAGTATGTTCAACGTCACTCACGAAAATCCTTACGAGTTCTGGGAAGTGTTGGAGAACCCATAAATCCATCAGCATGGAGGTGTGCAAATCTAGTGTGACATAGACACACCAAGAGCCAGTCATAGGGATTATTGACATTATATCCTTCATGGAAATTATTTCTTAATGCAACATGATCTTCATATTATCTTATGTGGTGTTTTATGATTGAAAGGTTGTGGAAACCTTACATGGTTGGTTTCTTTCTTGTAGTTTATGAAATGGAAGTTTATGTTGACTTGTTTCAACATCAAAGGAGCTATTTCAGGGTTTATTTCCAAACAGAAAATCATCTCTTAGTATTATCATAACAAATATATCATAGCGATTTTTTGCCTTTGTTTTAGGTGGTTTTACAATGTCGTTGGAAATGGCAATTGTCCTATATCAGACACTTGGTGGCAAACTGAGACTGGTGGTTTTATGGTATGCTTTATCATTATAATTTATGATTACAAGTGTTTCAACAATTTCAACACAAGAATATTACAGTTCTTATAAGTTTTTTATTCCAATTTGAATAAGAAGAGTATTACAGGGATGTTATGAACTCTGCATTCTGTGCAAAAGAAACCAGCAAAACTGTGATATGGATGTTACAATGCCACACAACTTTGGAACTTGGTATCTCATTTTCTCATGGTGTATTCACAGATTACCCCGTTACCAGGTGCTTGGCCACAGAAACCAGGCTCTGCGACTCTTCCGTTCTTTGGTGTCGAGGTATACACTGAACTATTTCATGCAGAGAAATGAATAGCTTTATAAACTGTAATGCTTGATTGTTTTTCTATGGTAACTGACCAATTTAGCATTGTAAACCATTATTTCCAGCCTGCCGTAGTAGACGAAAAAGGGGTTGAATTGAAAGGAGAATGCAGTGGATTTTTGTGCATAAAGAATTCATGGCCTGGTTCTTTCAGAACACTTTTTGGTGACCATGACAGATATGAAACAACTTACTTTAAACCCTTTAAAGGTTATTACTTCAGTGGTGATGGGTGCAACAGGTAAAGTTCTCTACAATCAATTACAGATTCTTCTGCAAATTAAGATATTTAAATACCATAGTTTTTCTATATAAAGGTGATGTTTGAAAGGCATCTAGGAAGAGTAGGTAATCATCTCAAGAAAGAGAGAGTGGAGTCCACAGATAAGCATAATATTCTTCGAGCCAGTAGTAATCAGGTACTAGGAAATTGGGAATAACTTTAGAACTATGTCTCAAGACTTACAACTCCAAGTTAAACATGATGAGATAAGCAATGAATAGATTACATTCTTTAATAATGATATTATTTTATTAGGTATCAGGTAACCATGCTTTATCCAGTAAATTCTTGGAACCATTTCTTCTGTCTAAATATTGCACATTGACTTGCATTTTAAGGGACAAGGATGGTTACTACTGGCTAACTGGACGAGTGGATGATGTTATCAATGTCAGGTATTGTAGATAATTATATTTCTTTTGTGCTGAAGTGAGTTTTTTCCAAAGCTATACATTTTTTTACATAATTGTTAATGGCTCATGCAAATTAAAATTATGGAGTGTTCTTGTATATTTGATCAACAATAGTAATAAAATTAGCACCCCACAATTATGGTTTGATTCAATTCAACATTATGTTTGTTTGAGTTTGATTACTTACTAACAGCCTTACTTGCGCAGACTTAAGTTCAGTTGTCTAGATAATATATTCTCAAAATTAACATGGTTCTGTTTGTATAAGAGAGTACAATTTTATGTTAAAATCATAAATCTTAAAACTACTCCTCACAAAATTGGAAACTGTCTGCATCCATGGCTGGCTCTCAACTACCAGTATTGTGTCTCTTGGCTCATGGTTATTCTTCTACATCCAAATGGCAAGGACTGCATTGCCATGAAGTAACAATTGATTATTGTGGATATGTCCAGTATCCTTTACTTCATTGAAACTTGTAAGCAACATGGGCAGATGTTGAAAGTTTATATGAAGCCATCTCATACGGCTTTCTCATTAACATGGCCCTCTGTTTAGTATTAAGATCAGTTGTGCAATGGTTTGCGATTGTGTCGTCTTTTTAATCCTGTGATCTACTTTGGGACTAGATCCTAGTAGTTGTTATAATGTCTCCAAGTTTTTGCTAACAACCGACTTTGCCTCCATAGGTAGGTCCTTATCAAGCTTTGTTCTTGGCAGTTGTAGAAATCAGTTAATACGAATTTCTATTCATTTTTTCAACAAACTTATGCATTTGGTGAAAATTTGAAGCTCCAACTACCCATTTTGCCAATGTTAGAGTTTTGATATAGCAGTATAATTTTAATCTTTAATTTCCAGCGGAAATAAGGATCACTGAAAGAATAACCAAAGCACAAAAACAAAGACACACACATTTTTATCCTGGGAAACCCTTCTACTCAAGGGAAGAAAACCCAACAACCTTTCTTATTCAGAGATATAATTCAAGATACAATGCACATCCAGATACATAGCCAAGATGAAGATAAACCATAGAACCAAAAGAAGAAACTCTCCAAAGATAGCAACCCCAGAATTAGTCTTTCTCTCTGTCTCTCTCTTGCGCACTTCTTCTTGAGAAGCGAACTTGCTTGTTGTGTGATTGAGAAAGGCATCCTCTCTATTTATACTTGATTGGTGATTGACTTTTCCACATTTGTTGGGCCGGCTTGCATATTTAATATATAATAATTATTGTTTATTATTTCTTCTTTCGGTCGACTTGAGGATGAGACCTGTTATCCACTAAGTTGCACTTAGTTGGATTTCCAATTAGCCACCGAAGTTTTGAACAAGTCTCTTGTTCATTATCAATGCTCAGAAGTTTAGAAGACCCTTCAGGGCGAATTTTGGTCCCTTCTAATTTTTGCATGTTCATAACCCGCGGGGATATTGTAATAAAATGTACTATCATGATGAATTTTACTATTTAATAAAGAACTTCGATTTCCTAGGGCTTCGACATCAATCCGATTATTCCATGGTGTTTTTTCCTTTTTAATTATGCACTGCTAAACAAGTTGTGTATAATTTTCGAGTATTTCACCTGCTTCTCCAAAGCTGGAATGGTCGTCTTGGCGGCTAGGCCTTAGGAGGTTATTAAATTTCATGTGTCAATGTACGTGACCATGCTAGGCATTAATATTGAGTCATATGGACATGTGCTAAGTCCCCCCTAGGTTGTTTTTATTTTTCGTAGATAAAATTTTTTTCCCGTTAAAATGGGTTAAATTTTTTATAAGTTAATTAAAAAACTTCAAAATGTAATAAAAGTGTGGTTAGGAAAGGGATTTTGTGATGGGATAACGTTTTCTAACTTAGAGCACCCACTTTACCCATAAACCCACTTTCCAAAGTATTTAAGTGATTAATTTTCACTTAAATTACTCTCTTGAAAAACCCGCGTGTCAAAAAATGAGAAAAAAGACAAAAAATCAAATTCCTAAATCAAAGGAGATACGTCGGGAACATGTCAAGTGTATTGGCATCTCATCTAGCGGTGAAGGTGAGTTGCTTGGGGACAAATCGAAGACAAATCGACATCAAATATTGAGGTGGCGACTTATACTCAAGTGATGGATGCACCCTCTCTCCAAAAGGGGGACTGTCACGTCCCCACCCTTCTACCGGCGAGAGGACACGACTATAATGCTAACAATCCGAGAAATTTAGCCCCATGAACGTAAAATAAAATGCATTGGAAATAAACATACACAGATGCATAATTAATTAACATACAACGGAAGCAAAATCCAGTCATTCACAACATTTTAACATGTTCATATTAAATCATAATCACATATACAGATGCAGAGATAAAACAAACACAATTGCAAGGATTTACACACAAGAATACTTATCTTAGAAGAAGCTTGTCCCGCAACCAGCTACCTCGCTGCAACGTTCCACCCAACCTTAGGCCAGTGTGCTCATCAATCACTCAACAACACTGCCACCCCCGAGTTGGGCATGATTCCACAAGGAATAAGGGAAAAATAGCAGGTTCACACATAGCCAAGGATACTCATCTCAACCAAGCCAACACGGTTGGGTTTATCAGTCCAAGGTTATACAACAATACATAGCCAAGTCAACAAAGTTGGGTTTATCAAGCTATCAGAAGTTGGAAACGCTGGTTGCTAAGCTAGTGGGCTCACTGAAGAGCTAAAGACACCTGCACCAGAGCTAGCCTGACTTCTAAGACATCCACACACACCCAACACAAGGGATCATCCCCTTCTCTGCTGCGCAGTCCCTCAGCTCATGACTTCCCTTCCAGTGCTATTAAGGGGGTGTAGAGAAGAAAGCCAAACCTCTAGCTCTATCTGTGAGGCTTATGTACACACTAGGTTTATCAAGCACACTTAGGCTCCATTTCCACTCCCAAACAATCCAAAGAACAACCACTGTGCACACCCAGCAAAACACAGCACAATCACAGCTCTGAGATTTAAGGGAACACAGCCAATAGCAAAACTGGAACGAAAATTGGCTAATACGCGGCTCAGACTGAGCAATTTGACTCCAGAGTCGTTCTTGGCCATATCGTGGCCAAAACGACTCAACAACAAACCCACAGCAACCCAAATTCGTGGGAAAACCAGCAGCGATCTCTCAGTTGCGTGAGGGAAAGAATACGACATGCGTGAAGGTTGATTCAGCCACACAAACCCACAATCATCAAGGGAAACTACACACCCCATCGGGGAAGAAGAACTGTCCCCAATGTCTGTCTGTGTGAGAGGAAACCCAATGCCCTGCGTGAGTGTTGAATGACCTCCCTCAGTGGAGTATGTGTGTGGTCAGAGGATTGATAGTCCTGCCAACCACACGACTTCCCATACACACGTTCCCCCCAAGGGTAATAACTACCCAACCAACTCCTGCAGAATTAAAATGGTTGGTGGATGAGACAAAGGAAAAAGGGTAAGTAAGACAAACAAGATGTTTGACATCTAGATGGGTTTATCAATTGAAACTTGGCTGTTTCCCAATGGCTCCCAAGGGTTAGACATCCCCCCCCCTTAACCTTAGGAAATCATGCCCTTTTCATTTTTTTTGCATCAATATATCTGGTTGTGGGTCTTTTAATTAATTTTGCATATTTACATGTTGTCCAAATTATAATGTGCCTGGCTAGCACAAAATACCATCGGCATCGATTTTAATCACTGAACATATAACGTTAATCGATGGTGGAGCTTTTGCCTATAGCTCCACACCATGATTAATTACAATATATACATCATATACATTTAATGTAAACAGGGTCAAAACCAGGGTGTTACATGGACACATTGGGTTATGTGGCAAGTTTTTATGGCATGAGAAATCATTCCAAGGAGGGGTGCATCTCCCTTGGAGAAGTGGCACCTTCTCCTCTCAATCACTCCCAACAAGATCCATCTAGCTCTCATGCTAACTCGACTTCAACTCTACTTGAGGATGTGCCCCCCTGGGTCTCATTTGGCTATCAAAACAAGGCTTTTTGTCATTGTTGAGCATGAAGTGTGAAACCTCTGCTCTTGTTGTTATTATCTTTGAATATTTTTGCTTAATGAAATAAGGCTTTGAAGGTCTCATGTGTGTCTTCTATAAAGCTAGATGAGCATTGTTTCATATGTTTACTGAGGTAATTGTGGGGTTTATTTTTGCATTTGCTTCTTTCTTATCAATCTTTAGCCTAACGAAGGATTATGATTAATCGATATGAATGAGTAGTGTTGCTTCATTACTCATTTAAAATATCTATGTTTAAGATTTAGGATTTTGCATGCTAGTTTGTTTACGAGTATGCTCTCATTGTCTTCGATTTAGAATTTTTTACTAAAAGATTTGATAAGTTTTGTGCAAGTGTGAAGGCTTCTACAGGTATCTCGTTGGATTTTGTAAGAGGTCTTGTTTGCTTCTCTTACTCTCCATCTCTTTGTGAGAAAGATAGTCCATCCTGAAGCCACCAAAGAGACTTCATTGCCCATTTCCAAAGGGGGTGTTTCCTTTCACCTTCTTCACTTTAAATTCAAACAGTTGTTCCGGTTACTTGGTTACTTCATCTTATGTGTTAAATCTATTATTTCTAAGAAGTTTATATCTTTCTAGGTCTGATTTGTAAGAGTAATTTGCATAGATCTAAAGTTTATAAAGTTTGATTATTTCTTATTTAGATCTAGCTTAGAAGTCTACCTTTCACCAATCACAGCATATCATCAATGTGTATAAAAATAACAAGCTGCACAATACACAATAATTTTTGACGTGGAAACCCAAGTCCTGGGGTTAAAACCATGGAAGCCTTTTTAAAATAGTTTTTCCAGAAATAATTGGAAGGAAGCAACAACCCTCTTACTACAAAGACTTCAATTTTCCAGCTGCAACTGGAAAGAGGCTACAACCCCCTGATTTACAGGCTACAACCTGAAGGAATCTTAAACTCCTTAGTTTTCCGGCGACATCCTCTTTTCCTTGCCCCGTCCTCCCACCCAGATAAGAAAACGATTGCGAACCTGTGGACTTGTCACATACCAAACCCTGTACTTTCTGGTGCTGATATCCTCTGCTCTCTGATCACTGCCCAATCATCACTGTATGTCTATCACTGCCATACACTGCTCGTCAAACCCAATCACTGAAGTAGCTTTGCTCTTCTATTACTGGACATCATCATAGGTTATGCATCAACAATATAGTGTGTACATCATCATTGCTTGCATATCACCACCACATCATCATATCAAAGCTTGTATGTATCAAATCATAGTGTCAAGGCATGTATCATAGGTATGCATCATCACATCATCATTATAGAGTACATCATAGTCATAGACATCATCAAATCATAGCATGTAATGGATCACACCTTCATACTTTCACTTGCTCATTCACTTGCATAAACTGTACATACCACTTGTACAGACCCCTTTCACACATCACTGTACATACTCTCACTGATCTCTGTACATACCAATCATTGACCTCTTCATAAACAACTGTACACTGTACACTATATAGCAGTGTTACACAGGGACTCGCCCCCCAGGGTCAGGGGCGCGCCCCCCTCACTCCCTGCGCCTTGGGGGCTCGGGGGCTTCTAGGGAGACGTTTCCCAGCACCCCCAAAATCCGGAAACTCTCGAAAACTCACAAGGGGGCGCATCCCCCTATTCTGTAGCGCGCTCCAGTGAAGGGGGGCTCCCACACCCCCCCACGATTTTCCCAATTTAAATTTAAAAAAAAGAAAATTTTAATTTTAATTGTTGTTTAGTTTCTATTTCAAGCTTAGTCTTTAGTAATTTACTATTTCACTATTTTAGCATGCAATATCATTGTTTCAAGTTTTCAATTACAATGACTGAAATTGGAAATATGAATATCAAGATTCAAATGACAAATTTGAAAATTATCATGATGAATTGTATAACGTGTTTGTATTATTAATTTGCTATATTCTGATATACNTTTATTATTTACTTTTAGTAGTTTACATGGGATGAATCATTGAATTGTTATTGCTGGGATTTAATAATTTATAATATTAATTTTTATTAAGACCTGGACGCCCCCCTGCCCCCCTCGAATTTCGCTAAAATTTAGGGGTGGTCTCCACATGTCCTCAATGTGCGTTTCCCCGCTCCCGCGTCCCAGAAACTTGGGGGAACATTGCTATATAGTATATAGTGTATACTACTGTACACTCATATAAACACAATACTGTTCACACCTTTGATTGATGGATTCAATACTGAATATGCATACCCTTGTATACTTACTGTACATGCACTGTACGCTTACACTTATAGACTCACTGTACATATATACACATGTCTACTTTTACTGTATATCACATGTTATTACTGTATATCACTTATTGCATATTGTTGACATACTATTTCACTACATGCACACACTTACAATATACTACTGTTTGTACATACCTTGTCATTGGACCTTTTGCAGAGATAACCCCAGACTAAACAACGAAACTCAGACCTCAACCTCTGACTCAGACTGTAATAACCACTCCCCAAGAGCAGTCATAAAAAAAGGAGCTCTCAAAGGATGTCTTCAAACTCGGGTCCGCTGAAACACTCTCAATTCAGACTGTAAGTTTGGATGTCCTTCCTTAGTCAAACCAGCGAAGACAGACCTCAGGCTGTTCCAGAACTCGAGCTAGGTGAAAAGGAGGACTGTTTAAAACTCACCAAAAATATGGTCTAAAAAATTCAGGTCCTGCTCAACCAAGAAAAAATGTCTTTTATATAAAAAAACTCGGGTTTGCTGCCCTATTTTGCTGCTGTCAAAATACCCACGAGACTGATCCTTAAACCCGAATTACCTCAGTGAGTTAGAGGATTCGTTGATGAGAATTTATGATAAAGCATTGGTGTATTTATATGCTATTAGGCGTTGAGGGAGGTGACTAGTTAGGGCCGACTTTCAAAAGGGAGGATGCATATGTCACGTTGGAGGACAGGTTTCCCTTTTTAAAAAAAATATTTTGATAAATTAAGAATTGTTTTATTAATTCTTAAGCATGTTTACATAACCACTTGTTTTTGTTAAATTATTAAAGGAGTTTTAACATTTTATTTCTTTAAGTAATTTCTTAAATTTAAATTGTTTTAAACACTTTTAAGGTTTTATTAATTATAAAAACATGTTTTAATTCGTCAAATATTAGGTTTAATATTTTATTTAGTTAGTGGTCTTATTATTTTTAGGGTTAAGGGTTTAATGAACCTTATGGGCTTTAAGGGTCACCATTAGGGATTCAAGGGCTGGTGTAAAGGTACAAAGAGCATCATTATGTAATAATAGGGTAGATGTAGGCTTAGGGACGAATGGTAAGAGTTTTAGGGACTTTAGTTAGGTCAACTAAGTTACCACATGCTTCATAAACATCACCATTAAGGTGTGGGGGTGCCTACACTTCTCCTAGGGTATCATGACCTCAAAATAACACAAATGACCATTGAAAGGGTCATTTGGGCTCTTGCAACTTCTTCAACCCATTAAGGGCTCATTCTAGGGTAATAGGGTAAGGTTGTGGTGTTGGGGAAACGACTTTGGGTTACTCAAACACTCTACAGGGTGTTCAGGGCTTTTGCCATTGTCCAAAGGGCTCCAGGGACTTCAAACTTTGGCTTGGACAAGGTCAAAAGGTCTCCTTTGACATTGAATGACTTCTAACCCTCAGGGGTTTCTCAAGGGGCACCAATACACACCAACACACACTTGTTGGCATCATTGACAATTTAGTCAACACCACGATATGGTAGAACCACAAGAACTTGTAGAACCACTTTGTGAGAAGAACTCCCACAAAAGAAGACCAACATGGGCACGAGAAGTAATACAAGATGCAGAGAAGTATGGCGCTCCAGACGGGATGCATAGAGAAAGCAAGAGACCTAGACCATACAACAACTATGTGGCCTTGCTATGTGACATCATTGATAAAGAACCTTCCAACTACGAAGAAGCAGCAAAGAAGAAAGAATGGAAGGATGCCATGATCGAGGAGTATCGGTCGATTATGAAGAATGATGTCCGGGAAGTAGTTCCGAGACCATAAGAGAAGTTTGTTGTGACTTCGAAGTGGATCTACAAGATTAACCATGCTGCAGATGGTAGCATCGAAAAGCACAAGGCAATATTTGTAGCACATGGCTTCTCGGAGAAAGAAGACATAGACTACGAGGAGAGGTTTGCACCTGTAGCAAGATACACTTTCATCAAATCTATACTTGCATTGGCTACAGTAATGAAATGGAAGGTACACCAGATTGACGTCAAGGCAACATTCTTGAATGGTGTAGTTGAAGAGGAAGTGTACGTGGAGCAACCATTGGGATTTGAGACAGATGACAGATAGACTCATGTGTGCAAGTTAAAGAAAGCCTTGTACGGATTGAAGCAGACACCCAAGACATGGTACGACAGGATGGACAACTTCCCGATGAGCTTAGGTTACTTCAAGGTTGAAGGTGAAAGACCAGTGATACTCGTGCTATATGTAGATGACTTGTTTCTGACATGTGAGGATGAGCTCATTACAGATGCAAAGAGGAGGCTTGCCGCTGAGTTCAAGATGAAAGACCTAGGGATGATGCATTACTTCTTAGGCATGGAGGTGTGGTAGAGTGCGGATGAAATCTTCCTTGGTCAAGGAAAGTATGCAGTGGAGATTCTGAAGAGGTTCGGAATGGTGGATTGTAAGGCAATCTTGTAGGTTGTGAGTTCTCTTGAGTCATTATCAATCAAAATATCAATGGTAAGTGTTAATTTCTCTCTGCAAAACCCTAACCCTAATTCAACTATATTTTAGGGCATTTTGGCATGCATAGTTATTTTGCAAATTTATATGAGATTGAGTGCACAAGTTAGTACTATCATAGAACAATAGAGAATATCAATATTTGGGATACTACACTTGTTGCTCATAGTGAGATAAAACATGTGGAGCTTCATGTACAATATATTAGACATCTGATCTAGGAAAATATGGTGTATTCTATCTACTATCAAACAAATGATAAGAATGCTAATAGTTTACGAAATCGTTGATTGAAGCTAAATTTGTGTAACTTCGTTTTTGCTTTAGTTTTAGGAAGTTGTCACTACTGGGGGCATAAGTAGTAATAATGTCACTCTTTGAGTCTCTAAAGAATTGTGTTGACGAGGGGCATTAGAACCTAAGGTTAAACCCAATTTTGTTGTTAGTGGCAATGCCTTATACAGTTGGTTGATAGTCGATTGTGTGATTGTCTAGTCGGTTGAGGCAATTTGAATGGTTTGATTACACTAATTGAAGTGGCCTTGACTAAGTCGATTAACCTATTGGGTGCATTAAAAGGCTAAAAGGGTGGATTTATCTAAGTGCTTCATGCTAGTATGGATAATATAAGTTCACCTTATGAGCTTGGTTTTAGGGAAATTGGTTAGACATTCTAGTATATACAATTGATGTCTTAGATCGATCTATCATTCACTCATTCTTTGTGGTGTCTTATGATGTTATTCGTGCTTCAATGTTATAATGTTGTTTTTCACGATTCTCAACTATCTACTAATGCAATACCCTTTTTTTCCAACAGGGCATTGAGTTGGAAGAGAAGAAAATTGATGAGAAAAGTGTTACTTGAAAGCTTGTCAATTCAAAAAGTTTCACATCAAATCATTAAATTCGTCGATAACAGATAAATGAATACCTAATGTGTTTCTCCTTTATTTTAAAGTTGTAAATTGAAAGTCATATATGATTGTTAACATAAGAACTGAAAAGGGCATGAAATCATTGCACAAGCACTTTACCTACTCAATACTTTGGGACAATGTCATGTGAACACTATGGAAAGAGCTTCCAACAACTAAATAACAAACTAACAAAAATATTTGATATGAAAGGAATCAGAAATTGGTGTATGGAAGTAGAAGATTAGAAGTTGAAGGAATAAAGAATTATCGATCCTATCCCTCTAAAAATTGTAGCTATTATAGATTACGAATGGGTTAATACAAAGCAATTATCTTAGAAAATTTACAAGATCCATAGAAACCCTAAAAGCATGTTGAGTCAATCCAAAAGAAAGTGCCTTGCTTAGGTGTTTTGATCCTCACCCAAGCTCAAGAAAGTGCCTTGCTTTAGGTGTTTTGATCCTCACCCAAGCTCAAAAGTCAACACAAGTGGAGCACATAACACATGCAGGAGGATTCTTCTTGTAAATGCATCAAAAAGCTCCAAGTGGTGAGTCCTCTCCTTACGTACAATAGAATGAATGAAAGAGGAAAATAATCTCTCAAAAAAGCAGTGCAAACCTTGTATGAATGTCAAAGGAGGGTGCAGTAGTCAACTGAAGATAGAAGAGATTTGTGAAGAATAATTACTAAAGTCTACCAATAATAATCTCTTCAAGTTGGGTGCACTAGTTTGGCTGGAAATAGAATCCAAAGCATAGGAACACGTGCCATCAATCTCTCTAAGGAGTTGTACTATTAGCTTTTAGTGTTACTTAGAAAGTGTTTCAACCATGCTTGGGGGTGCTTTATGTGATGTGGAGTGCATGGTGTATGGATGGCCCCTGGTTGTTCCATGATGGACATGCACATGTGGAGGTGTCTTGCTATTGGATTGATACATTGTATACATGCTTATGTGGCTTTCTTCCTCAGAGCGTAGGAGACCTTTAGACAAGTTGATGACATTCTTCATACCAGCCACATGGATGTTGTTTGCTTGCTTTTAAGGATGCCTTTGTTTGGAGGAGAAGTTCTTGGCAATGTAGAGGAGGGTGTTAAGCCCTAGATAGTTTGGGCACACTTGGATTACCTACATGGACACTTGTACTTGACTTATACTAACTTGGGTTGAGGGAGTGATCATGTAGGTGGAGTGGACCTAATGAACACATGGTTTAGGAGATGCATTGGAGCGTTGGAGCCCTTTGGGGAGCATTGGATTTTTCTGGAGATGTGTTCATACCTTGGAGCCTTGCTTGTTGACGACATCACCTTGGAGCTTGGCATGTGTCCTTTCGGATTGTAGTGCTTCACATGTAGATCTACTTGTAAGAGTTATGTTGGGCCCTCTTTATATTGCTGGCCTCCCTTACTTCTCAAAGAAATGGAAGGAGGAGAAGGTCCTGTTATCGCTCAAAGTAGCACCCCTAATGAAGACCTGAATCTTGGTGCTCTGAGGGTATGCACAAATGGGAAGGATGACCAATGTCACCACAGTGCGCTTCCCCTTGCTTTAGGCTAGGCTCTTTGTAGCCAAGGGGAGTATCCCTACAAGATTAATGAAACAACACTCCAAACAAGATATTCTTCACAAGAACCTCTTATAAAGATGACCAGTGCCTCTATGGGCTCAAACAATGTAGCACATGCACTAATATATCAATAAAAGGTTATAAGAGGGTAAGAGCCAAGTGCATGTATGACCTTAACTATGATACAACAGTAGAAAATTTAAATACTGGCCAGCAAATGAAGCCTAATCCACTGCTGTAATACACCAGTCAATAATAGCCCCAGAAAATGCCTATTTAAGGCCCCAAACTTGATGAAATGAAATCCAACTTACCTAGGAGTAAGTGCTAAAAGGAGTAGGGTTAAGTACATACCTCTCCAGCAGCCCTAAACAAACTGTTGCAATGGCTGGAACAGAAAACACAGACCTGGTTTATGCCTTAACCAGTGTTGAAATGTGCCTCAAATCACTCAAAACAAGCTTCCAGTAAAGTTCCAACACTCTAGTTTGTTGTAGATGCTTTATTTGACTTTTGACTTGTAGGAGCTTGCCTTTTTGATGTTTGTATACTTTAGACCAGATCTGAAAACAGACTAAAACTTGCACAACTTGTTAGATCTCCTAAACTAACCATCCAAAGGGGACGCCCTTGGAGATTATCCACAAAACGAAGGTCAAAAATCACTTTTAACTGAGTGTTTTGTTCACAAAGGCAATTTTTTTGGGATTTTTTAATTATGCAATTTTTAGGGCTTTTATATATTAATATTTTTTTTAAAATATTTTTGGAATATTAGATTTTTTTGTATTTTTTTCCAAATATAGAATTATGAAATTTTTAGGTTTTTTCTTTATATGGAATTAATCTTGTCGTCTTATTCTAGGGAAACAAGAGAATCATATGCAACACCCCTTTCTAGAATTGACAATTCAATGCTTATGAACTAGGGAAAAGACTAGAAACCATAGGGTTTAAATAGTCCTTGATCTAATAGGCTAAATAGGATAAACAAGGATACCAAGGCCCAAAACAAGACAAATTCCTCAAGAGAATTACCTCACCAACAAGGCTAACATGAATATGAAATAAAACCCTAAATACTCTTACTATAAAAGCGTAAGCAAGACAAGACGAAATTGAAGATCCTACCCACATCATTGAAGGAACAAAAAAAGAGTGCAAACCCTAGAATCTTTCCTTCTCAAGAGATAGCATTATCTTTGTTTGAATCAACCTTGAAAGCATGTAAAGAAACCTCGAAATATCAAAATTATCCTTCAAAACCTAGAAGAAGGTGCGCTATACATAGAAGCTCATGTATACCAAAAGAATTAACTGTTTCATAGTGATAATTCCATGATTCAATTGTTTCAAATGAGGAGAGATGCTTTATTTATACCTAGCACCCTAGCTCCTTTATCCTCAACCCGACCGTTGTCACAAAATGTGGCGGTCATTATATTGGCAGAGAGTAATGACCGCCGAACCTGTAAAACCTCAAGACTCTGCCCCAAAGTGTCATGCCAGAAAGGGTCCTCTCTATTTAGGCTTCCTAGACCTGTTGAGGACAGATCTAGACCAGCCACCGGAGGTAGTCCAACTTTCTTGGTTTTTTGCCAGCAGAACCAACTTTAACACAGTAGTCAAGGGACCGATTTTAAAAGGGAATAGGGCACTCTAGAGATTTAACGAAGAAATGAATGGGTACCTTGGGGAAAACTCATTGAGGGTTCTAAATTAAAGATTTATGAAACTGGAAAACCAGACCCACAGCTACACAGACAACCTAGAAGATGTCAAAAGAAATGAATAAGTTAGTTGAGTAAAAGGTGTACTAGCACCACTAGACTTGGGTTAATGATAGACTGTCCTATAAAATCTTATTTGAATGGAAAAGGGACCAACCAATAAAACAAGTCTAATGGAGCTGAAACAATGCCCCAAATGGATGAGATGCTAAGGGTGAATATCAGCCCTTAAATATTTTCAGATTTATACATGACAAACACATGGGAAATGGATTCTAGGACAAATGCATGAGTTGGTTTTGACTTAGAGAATGTATCAGCACCGGATGAACTCGTTGCAGTATAGAAATCATATCTGAAACGTTTAGAACTATGAGGGAAACAAGCATGAAAGGGGAAAAAAAATACCCAAATGGCTGTGTTATCACCGGCCTTGTAGTTGCCTGTGTGAGGAGGATCCAGGATGGATGGTAGAGGGGCAAGCAACGAAGGGGTGGAACCATGACTGCCTAGATTCCCAAATGGATGGTTGTCACGCCAATCAAGGCAGCCTTCACTTTATGTTATCCTAGTCCAAGATAACAATGGGGGAGACCCAGATCTGCTCCCGACACGAGAGATCGGACCTAGACATTAGAAAAAGATCAGATGGGGCTTCAGGATACTTAAGGTGCAAGGTGAATGGAAAACCTAGCTCTAGGGTTTAGGTACTAGCAACTGGTGAAGATGACCACTGTCTTGGGAAACGTAACTGTGACAGGGTGAGCATGAACAGAGTTGGGACTGTCTAGTACCAAGGAGACAGACTCAGTGAAAGATAGTTGACTTGAGTTATCAATGAGTGTTGGCAAAGGGAATGGGAGGAGATCTTAAGGGTAGGACTAGCGCTAGCTAGGAGATCAGTGCCTTATGTGTATTGGGCAATGGAGTCAGCAACAACCCAACGCTTCAGTGAAAGCACTTGGGACATACCTTGATCTATGAACCCAGAAAATAGTTGGTCCGGAGAAGCTAAGGTACATGAAAAACCAGCTCAATCGAAGGCTAGCGCTAGGTCTTGGAAAAATAGATTTGTAGTTTTAGGGTCACCTGGAAGCTTATAACTTAGCGTTGAAGGAGAAATGAGGTCAGGGTGACCTGATCTACAAGCCCAAATCAGAAAATCATCAGAAAAATCAAATCTGGACAAAGTCAAAATTTGATGAGGGGCTAGGGGGGCTAAAAACCAATTTTTCAGATCTCGGGCAAACCGGAAAGAACTAGCTCAACTTTGGGGATGTTTTGGAATACTTAGGCCCTGATCTATCAACCTATCTTGTCAGATTTCAGAAAAATTCAAATCCAGAAAAGTCCAATTTTTAGTGAGGGCGCTAGGGCTGTTCCAGTCAAAAAATCAGATCTAGGTCAAACTGCCAAGAATTTGGACAGCGTTGGGGTTGATTTGGACTGTGTGGGACCCGATCTATCCGTCTGTGTAGTCAGAATTTAGAAAAAGTCAAAACCCTAGCAGGTCAAATTTTCAGTGGGGGGTTATGTAGTTTTCTAGCTAAAAAACAGATCTAGGTCAAACTAGCAGGAGTTTGACTGGCGTTGCAGCAGATTTAGCGAAGGGGAGGCCCGATCTATGAAACCCAGAAATGGCTTGGCCAAAGATCGGACTATTCCCAGATTTAGTGCTTTTTAGGGTTTTTAGTATTTAGGAGCTTTTTCAAAAAATTTGAAGTAAAGTAAGATACAATGGAATAAGATCTGAAAAGAAGAGACTCATTTGTTGGATCTTACCTGGAAATGCTTGTAGAAGTCTTTAACAGTGATGATCTTTTTTATCCCGATCAATTCTGGAAGATCCCAATGATTTCTATGAATGATGCAAGCCACAAGCCACCAATGTGCCCCCTATCCTGCATGAGCAAACGTCAACAATATCAGATTTTCCAATACAAGATAAAGAAACCAAATGCTACAAGAAAGTAAAACGAAGTAATCATAGATCACAATGAAACTAATGAAAACCCCTTGATCCAAGACGAAGAAAACCAAGCGAGTTGAAGTCCCCCTGCAAAAATGCTCCAGCCAAAACGCCCTCCTGTAGGCAAAACAATGATAGCAAAAAATATAGATCTCACAAGAATTTCCACAATGCTAGGAAGCCGAAGATTTTCCAATCACCATTGAGAACATCAGATGCAAAGCAGATCCCAAAAATTTCCACAAAAAAATCTTTCTATTATTCAGATACAAGAGCCAAAGACCCCTTACAAATGAGAAGCCCTCTCCTTTAAATAGAAATGAGAGAACCGCAATCATAACCGAATCGTAACCACTTTCAAAACGAGTGGCTAAGATTAAAAGATGAAATGTTGTAATCAATGGTTGAGATGAGCTCAACATACAACATATGGATCAATATAACCATAATTTACCAAAGTGGATTAAATCACCTATAAAAAGGTAACCCACTCAACAAGAAATAAATGAAAGCACATGGTGGGTCCAAGGAGTGTTTGACTAACTCCCTCTGGGTGCCCCCATGGCACAATAAAATAATATAATAATTTAATTCTTTGACTTTATGCTTTCTTGAGGAAATCGTGAGCCTTCCAAAAGCTTTAGAAAATAATATAAAAATGCCCAAAAATAGGTGTGGGCCCAATCAGGATCTGCAACTGCTGGAGAAGGTGTGGAAGACATCACTCTCATCATTGTGACTCATCCCATGCCATTTCTTTACCTTAGAAGCCCAAATCGATTTCTTCAATAGCCATTTAATCATTTTTAATCTGCCTCGGGAAACGTGATCTTGCCAAAACAGCCTCCTAGGTTGCCTGCATTGTCAAACTGAGCCCACCAGGTTCCCTGGGATGGGGGTACAATGGTACAAACAAGTGGTTGCACCCCCCTATGCCCATACAACGCCCAAGGATATCCAACTAAAATATCTCCCTGCTCAAACATATCAACCTGTGAAGAAAAACTGCATCATATAGGCAGAATGAGCCTGATCATATCTACAAGTGCCCGGAACTGGAAATAAACTGTCTCATTAGACTCAAAGAGTCCAAATCCATCTAAGGTGTATACTCATACCCCTCACAGGTCTCTATATGATCATCAATCATATCCAATAAACAATATAACTATCTGTAACTGATCAGACACCAATAATAACTCAGACTATCATCCATCTGCTGCAAGTGTAATAGGCTAAAACATGCTCTACAACTCATTTAAGTAACAATCACAACAAGTAGCACTCATTTCATTGGCGGTACATCAACCAATACATATATAAGACTTTATTTATTATTACCCAGACTTAGACTTTCAAGACTATACTCACTTCATATTTATAGCCAATTTGCTAATGAAGGGTGAAGGGTGAAAATGACAAGGCCAAGGAAAAGGATGACTTCCTACTCAACATCATGACACTTTGGATAATGGAAAGGGAATACTCACTATAACCAATGTCGAACAAACAACAACACAAGGAATGGCAGTGCCTCGCAAATGGGTGAGTTGTTTAGAGAGTGCTTATTCAACTTAGGCATCATGACTACATTAAGATTGATCCAAGTTCATTAGGACCATCATTTTTATTCCATGGCCTCTTTGGCCTATATGACCCTTTGGGACTTCACCAGTGCTTAAAAGCACAACTAATTGCAGCTTTCATCTGGGACATATTTGTATAAGGTCAGCATATTTTTAATCATTGCTTTTTTGGACCTTTTCTTATACTCTTCAAGAAGTATTTTAGCATTTCAGTGGTCTTGCCCTTTTTACATATGGTAAGAAACACAGTTTTATAATTTTCATTTTTCATGGGCGCATATTCAATACTTTCAACACAGGTAGTACATGAGCTTTCAGTTTTAGCCAACAACATCTCAAGTGACTAGGGGGAATTCTGCACAGTGCCAAACATCGGGACAACCGACCAAAATGATTTAGGCATACTATCCAACTTACCAAATGCAAGTTTTGTCACCAACTCAGAGCCGAGACACAATAGAGACAGGGAGGCTTGTCCAACAAAAGTTCTAGTGGGGAGAAAGATCCTCCATGCCATAAATCAAGAAGTCAGTCGGGTTGAATACTAAACTGGAAGGTAATGGATGGGTGAAGACAATGAATGATGGAGCCAACACTAGCAAGCCAAAACAATGGTGGGAATGACTACCTCTATTCTCCCTAAGGAGGGTAAAACCAATGAGTATAGGTCAAGAACTTCCAATTCTAAGTAAGGACATCAATACATAGTACAAGATACAACGAAGTCCATATAATTATGACCGCCAGATCATGATACAACAAGTCAATACATGGCACAAAAATCAGTATAAGAGCAATGATAACCATCACACAATATAAAATGCTGAGTCATAATCATGCAATATAATCCATCTGAGACACCATGTGTCCAATGAGAAAGAACTGATATAAAACTGGGCATCAATGACTGCTCTGTAATGTGACATAAATGGCTACATCGGTCCTCAAATCTGAGTGTCCTGAGACTTAGTCCTGACATGGGAGAGTACAACAGTCCACTAATACAATAATGATCCGTCAAAACTGCTCATCTCAGCATCTCATATGTAAGAGATCTGGCTAAAAAATGTACTGTGTTTGAAAAATAGAATATGGTAGCCTGGCTACTATATATGTGATAACATCTGGCTCCAGCTGGGACAAGTGCTCTGCTGAAAAGAGCGCTTGAGAACCTCAGAATCTCTGGTCCTCGCATTCTGCTTCTCACATCCTCGATCAATCCATCCAGCTCTGCAACCGCTACCAAGAATGTTCCTGACTACCTGCAACATCTCCAGAGATTTACCAAACTCACAGACCGGTTGTCAGAACAACATGTGTATAATATATAAAATACTGAAAATAAAGATGCATGAAACTGAAAAGCAGAAAATAAATCTAATCTATAACCATAACTTTCAATAAAAGTTTGATTTTTTATTTTGCAGGATAACAAAATTACATTAAAAGCTTCAAAGGTGAGCTTCAAACAACAAAGCAAGATTCTATGCTACTGCTAGGAAAGGCTTATTCATCCTACCTACCCTACTCTAACAAATTTAGACAAGTGTTAGGTAAAATCATAAATCCAATGCAACCACTTGCTGAACGAACCTATTGAGATTTCTTTACAGTTAATGATACAACAAATCAAAGATGGCTTGTGAGCAATGTGAATGAAAATTGAAGCCATTATAACTTGTTGTTTGAAAATTAAAGAAAGACATGGATAAAGAGAAATGAAATCATGCCAGGGATGAGATTGATTGTTGTAGACTTCTTCCATCCATAGATCGATAGGATCATAAAATTTATGCAAGTTTAAATTTGATGAAATAAAAGAATACGATACATGATTCATCCCCCCTAGGCCATCATTTCTTCCCTCCTTTTTATGGTTAGCACACTCAATCATAATCACATCATGATCAATGGGGAAGCAAAATAGGGACAAATTAGAAATCATTAAACCAGAAATTGAGATTAACCCCATTTGTTGTTTATAAAATGAGAAAATATGGAATTGGTCTTTATAGAGCTTTTCATTCACCCAATCAAAGAAATTATCAAAGTTGAAAGCATTATGTGCCAAGGATGAAAGGAGATAAAATGTTTTACCATTGACCATTTGGCACTTTCGAGACTCTGCACTGCATGATACCATAGAGGACTTCAAAAGCTGGGATGGGAGGGTGGATTGACAAATTAAGACTTGATTTGGATCACCTAAAGATGTTAACACCAATCTTCCATGTGATATGGGACATTTGCTAGAGAAATTGGCAAGATTAAAACTAACATCCCAAGAACTAGACTCACTATGATTAATCTCCTCAACCAAATCACCTTGATAAAAAATATGACGAGGAATAGTAACAACATTACAAGAATCATTCCTTGGAGGCTCTTGATGATTATTGGGACACAAATTCCAGTTCGAAAGATGTGACAAAGAAGGTTCTAGGTCAATCTCGCTTACTATTATATCATCATCATGTGGTTGCTCTTCTTGAGATTGTTCATGACATTCAACTGAGGATAAATGATCATCATCATTCATTTGATAAGGAAAAACATTACTATGTTCATTTCTATCCTCACAAACTTGGTCTTCAACTACAATATGACCACATGATTGCTCTTCAATGGAAGTTTTATTAATTTCCCCCTTTTCTTCTTCTACAATGATATGATCAAGGTCTAAATCCAAATTCGGATAGGTTGGATACTGACTCAAATTATCATCTATTAGGAAATGACTATGGAGCTCCTCTTCTAAAGGCTCTTTAATGGACTCACAAATGGAAGGCTCAACTATGGATGCTTCTTGATGGTGATCAGGTTCCCTTCCACGGATCAAATCCAGGATTTTTTCTGTGACTACTTCATGTAATATCTTGTATGATTTGATTGATATCCCTCTTAATTTCAGCATGGGATTTTGAAACATTATTCTCAAAGTACTCTGTAACATTCTTATGGATTGCAGGTACGCTCATAATTTGGAACATTTCAGGAGAGGAATGATCCAATTGAGAAAGCAAATTGCCAATATACTGATTATAATCATTCCTAGATTCACACTCTAAAGAATCATCAGTGTTCCTACTCCAACTATCAATTAACAAATCTGTGAACATGTCATACCCAGTGACGGATCCTGGTGCTAAATGATCAAACCATAGTTGAACATCCCCTTGCAAGGATTCCCCTAAGGCTTGCATATAAACATCTTCATTGTCTACACCTCTAGATTCCATGTAATCCCACATAATATCCAGATGACTTTCAATAGATATATCCTTATTTCCATTGAACCGGGGCATCCTCCTAGTGTAATTGTTTGGCATAGGATGAGGTGCCCCCGATATTTCAGAAAAGTCAAAAGGAGACTGTCTATCTTGTTTTTTCACAGCTCGGGTTACTTGGCTATAAGGATTTTACTAGGATTGACTTCTAGGTTCATGTCGACTTACAGGTCCACTCGTGATGTTTGGGAAATCTTTGTTGCATGGGTGAGGAAGTTGGTGGGTATCATAAAGATTGTGATAACTAGATTCATACCCATAGTCATGCTCGAGATCATCCTCATACCCGTAGAGTCTAACCTCCATCTATCCCTTTCGTTTATTTGTCTTGTATTTTCAATCATGTTTTTGGTTACTTCCTTCATGTGCCTCAGAAATATCTCTGAATTCATTATGATTTATGGTTTTCTCTAAGAACTTAAGATGAATATGTTGGGTACGATCCTTAGTGGAGTCGCGGGGTGGAGTCTCCAGGTGAACCACACAAGTAATTCACCAAAAAAAAAGATATGTCGTAGGGAAAGGTGAGGTATGTTGAACCAAGGTAGGCCTCTACCTCCCCGGCAACGGCGCCAAAATGTGGCAAAGAGAACCGGAGGAGAGCCTAAAGATAAATGTCGGACTAGGGTAAGGCCTCTACCTTCCCCGGCAATGACGCCAAAATGTTATCACCTGCCTTGTGGCTGCCTGTGTGAGGTGGATCCGGGATGGATGGTAGAGGGGCAAGCAACTAAGGGGTGGAACCACGACTGGCTAGACTCCCAAATGGATGGTTGTCACGCCAATCAAGGCAGCCTTCACTTTATGTTATCCTAGTCCAAGACAACAATGGGGGAGACCCAGATTTGCTCCCGAAAGGAGAGTTCAGACCTAGACACCATAATAGATCAAATGGGGCTTTAAAATATGCAAGGTGCAAGGTAAATGGAAACCCTAGCTCTAGGGTTTAGGTACTAGCAACTGATGGAGATGACCGCTGTCTTGGGAAGCGTAACTGTGACAGGGTAAGCAAGGACAGAGTTGGGACTGGTCTAGTACCAAGGAGAACAGACTCAGTGAAAGATAGGTGACTTGAGTGATCGATGAGTGTTGGCAAAGGAAATGGGAGTGAGGTCAAGTTAGGGCTAGCGCTAGCTAGGAGATCAATGCCTTATGTGCCTTGGGAAATGGAATCAGCATCAACCCAACGTTTCCGTGAGCCCACCTGGGATATACCTTGATCTATGAACCTAGAAAGGAGTTAACCTAGAAAAGTCAGGTTACAGGAAAACCAACTCAATGGAAGGCTAGCGCTAGGGCTTGGAGAAGCAGATCTGCAGTTCTAGGGTCACCTGAAGGCTAACAACTCAGCGTAGAAGGATAAATGAGGTCAGGGTTACCTGATCTACAAACCCAAATCAGAAAATCAGCAGAAAAATCAGATCTGGAAAAGTCAAAATCTAATGAGGGGGATAGGGGGTTTGAAAACCAATTTTTCAGATCTAGGGCAAGCCAGAAAGAACTAGCTCAGGGTTGGGGGTGTTCTGGAGTGCTTAAGCCCTGATCTATCAGCCTATCTTGTCAGATTTCAGAAAAAGTCAAATCCGGAAAAGTCCAGTTTTCAGTGAGGGTGCTAGGGCTGTTTCAGTCAAAAACTTAGATCTAGGTCAAACTGCCAAGAATTTGGACAGCGTTGGGGTTGATTTGGACTGTGTGGGACCTGATCTATCCGTCTGTGAAGTCAGAATTCAGAAAAAGTCAAAACCCTAGCAGGTCAAATTTTCAGTAGGGGGTGATGCAGTTTTCTGGCTAAAAAGCAGATCTAGGTCAAACCAGCAGGAGTTTGACCAACATTGCAGTAGATTTAGTGAAGGGGAGGCCCAATCTATGAAACCCAAAAACGGTTTGGCCAAAGATCGGACTATTCCCAGATTTAGTGCTTTTTAGGGTTTTTAGTATTTAGGAGTTTTGTCAGAAAATTTGAAGTAAAGTAAGGTACATTGGAATAAGATCTGAAAAGAAGAGACTCGCCTGTTGGATCTTACCTGGAAATGCTTGTAGAAGTCTTTAACAGTGATGATCTTTGCTATCACGATCAATTTTGGAAGATCCCAATGATTTCTATGAATGATGCAAGCCACAAGCCACCAATGCGCCCCCTATCCTGCATGACAAAATGTCAACAATATCAGATTTTCCAATACGAGATAAAGAAACCAAATGCTACAAGAAAGTAAAATGAAGTAATCATAGATCACAATGAAACTAATGAAAACCCCCTGATCTAAGACGAAGAAAACCAAGCGAGTTGAGGTCCCCCTGCAAAAACGCTCTAGCCAAAACGCCCTCCTGTAGGAAAAACAATGATAGCAAAAAATATAGATCTCACAAGAATTTCCACAATGCTAGGAATCCAAATATTTTCTAATCACCATTGAGAACATCAGATGCAAAGCAGATCCCGAAAATTTCCACAAAAAAGTCTTTCTCTTATTCAGATCCAGGAGCCAAAGACCCCTTACAAATGAGAAGCTCTCTTCTTTAAATAGAAATGAGAGAACCACAATCATAACCGAATCCTAACCACTTTCAAAACGAGTGGCTAAGATTAAAAGATGAAATGTTCTAATCAATGGTTGAGATGAGCTCAACATACAACATATGGATCAGTATAACCATAATTTCTTAAAGTGGACTAAACCACCCATAAAGAGGTAACTCACTCAACAAGAAATAAATGAAAGCACATGGTGGGTGCAAGGAGTGTTTGACTGACTCCCTCTGGTTGTCCCCATGGCACAATAAAATAATGTAATAATTTAATTCTTTGACTTTATGTCTTCTTGAGGAAATCGTGAGCCTTCCAAAAGCTCCAGAAAATAATATAAAAATGCCCAAAAATAGGTGTGGGCCCAATCAGGTGCTGCAACTGCTGGAGAAGGTGTGGAAGACATCACTCTTATCATTGTGACTCATCCCATGCCATTTCTCTACCTTAGTAGCCCAAATCGATTTCTTCAATAGCCATTTAAGCATTTTTAATCTGCCTCTGGAAATGTGATCTTGCCAAAACAACCTTCTAGGGTGCCTGCGTTGTCAAACTGATCCCACCAGGCTCCCTGGGATGGGGGTACAATGGTACAAACAAGTGGCTGCACCCCCCTATGCCCATACAACGCCCTAGGAGATCCAACTAAAACATATCCTTGCTCAAACATATCAACCTGTGAAGAAAAACTGCATCATATAGGCAGAATGAGCCTGATCATATCTACAAGTGCTCGGAATTGGAAATAAACTGTCTCATTAGACTCAAAGAGTCCAAATCCATCTAAGGTGTATACTCGTACCCGTCATAGGTCTCTATTTGATCATCAATCATATCCAATAAACAATATAACCATCTGTAACTGATCAGACACTAATAATAACTCAGACTGTCATTCATTCGTTGCAAGTGTAATAGGCTAAGACATGCTCTACAACTCATTTAAGTAACAATCACAACAAGTAGCACTCATTTCACTGGTGGTACACTAACCAATACATATATAAGGCTTTATTTATTATTACTCAGACTTAGACTTTCAAGGCTATACTCACTTCATAGTTATAGCCAATTTGCTAGTGAAGGGTGAAGGGTGAAAATGACAAGGCTAAGGCAAAGGATGACTTCCTACTTAACATCATGACACTTTGGATAATGGAAAAGGAATACTCACTATAACCAATGTTGGACAAACAACAACACAAGGAATGGCAGTACATCACAAATGGGTGAGTTGTTTAGAGAGTGCTTATTCAACTTAGGCATCATGACTACATTAAGATTGATCCAAGTTCATTAGGACCATCATTTTTATTCCATGGCCTCTTTGGCCTATATGACCCTTTTGGGACTTCACCAGTGCTTAAAAGCATAGCTAATCACAGCTTTCATCCGGGACATATGTATTTTAATAAGGTCAGCAATTTTTGGATATAGCATATTTTTAACCATTGTTTTTTTGGACCTTTTCTTATACTCTTGAAGGAGTATTTTAGCATTTCATTGCTCTTGCCCTTTTTACATATGTTAAGAAACACAATTTTATAATTTTAATTTTTCATGGGCGCACATTCAATATTTTCAGTATAGGTGGTACATGAGCTTTCAGTTTTAGCCAACAACATCTCAAGTGACAAGGGGGAGTTCTGTACAGTGCCAAACATCGGGACAACCGACCAAAATGATTTAGGCATACTATCCAACTTACCAAAGGCAAGTTCTGGCACCAACTCAGAGCCGAGACACAATATAAATAGGGAGGCTTGTCCAACAAAAGTTCTAGCGGGGAAAAAGGTCCTCCATGCCATAAGTCGAGAAGTCAGTCGGGTTGAAAACTAAAATGGAAGGTAATGGATGGGTGAAGACGATGAATGATGGAGCCAACACTAGCAAGCCAAAACAATGGTGGGAATGACTACCTCTATTCTCCCTAAGGAGGGTAAAACCAATGAGTATAGATCAAGAACTTCCAAGTCTAAGTAAGGACATCAATACATAGTACAAGATACAACCAATTCCATATAATTATGACTGCCAGATCATGATACCACAAGTCAATACATGGCACAAAAATCAGTATAAGAGCAATGATAACCATCACACAATATAAAATGCTGAGTCATAATCATGCAATATAATCCATCTGAGACACCATGTGTCCAATGAGAAAGAACTGATATAAAACTGGGCATGAATGACTGCTTTGTAATGGCATAAATGGCTACATCGGTCCTCAAATCTGAGTGTCCTGAGACTTAGCTGACATGGGAGAGTACAATAGTCCACTAATACAATAATGATCCGTCAAAACTGCTCATCTCAACATCTCATATGTAAGAGATCTGGCTAAAAAATGTACTGTGTCTAAAAAATCGAATATGGTAGCCTGGCTACTATATATGTGATAATAGGCTGCAAATTGATTCTAAAGACTAGTGCCTATCCTAGGGAGCGATATGGAGTCACTAACCATAAGTTGAGGGGGGCGAATTGTCTCTATGAGCCCATGTGGTTTTACAAAAATGATAAGTGATGACTTGTTTTACATTCTTGGGGCCACTAGGGGATCCCCTTGGTGGTCCCTTCCACCCCTCGCATCAATACATTAACCTTTCACTTGATCAATATGAAGTGTTTTGCCCCCCCTTGGAGAGAATGCACCCCACGTAAGTGTGCCATGTTAGGAAACAAGCAACATGTTGTTATTGTGCCAAGGACATGATGTAAATGTGTCTAGGAACATAATTTGAGGTAACCCAAGTCACTCCTAGTCCTTTTTCTTTTCAAAAGTCCCGCTACTATACATAATGAACCTTAATGTTAGAAAGTGGCAACAAGGAAGATCTTCTATCATTGCATGTGTCCTTGCATGCTAGAAGACATTAAATTGGAAGCCAAATGTATTAATTTGATTTTCCTAAGTTTAGATTTAGGAAAATACATTAATTAAATCTAATTTGATTTTGACTTAATAAAGTCACTTTTATAAAGTGAAAAGTGAAAATAATTTAAGTGATGGCTAATCTAATCTTGGCCATTGATCTCACCGGAGGATCTCATCCATTGATCCATAGTGAGGGTTAGGGTTTTCACTTGGCCATTGAGTTAAAAGAAGATTTGGTGGAGAGGACACATACAGAGGAGAGACAAAAACAAACATAAGAAGTTAGAAAGAGAAGTTTGCAGAGAAGACAGAGGAACACTCACTCGGGGGATTCGTCGATTGATGAGGTAGAGCAAAGGGTCGTACGGGATCACGCAGAGGGAGGCTGTACGCATCAGAGGGAGGTTGTACATCAGTCGTACAGATTCCGTACAGTTGACGCAAGACCGTACGGATCCATAGTGCTGACGTAGGTGGCCGTACAAATGCACAGGGGGGCCATATTGATTAGCTGGGTTTGCTCAGTAATTTCGCGGAGGTTCTATTTTTCCAGGTTGGGTGTATTGATCCACTGGATTATACTTGTTCTATATCTTCATAATAAAATTTCATATTTGACTGCTGCACCGGTTTTCCCATCTTGGGTTTTTTTCGGGAGGTTTCCATACCCAAAAATACTGTGTCTATATTGATGTGATTATTGTTCATGTTTCTCAGTATTTATTTTCTGCTACATTACTAGTAAAGAAACTCATGTGTGGTTATCAGTATGTAATATCCCAACTGATATTCTATTGTACTTTTCTACTGTGTTGTTTGTTCATATACTCAAGATTGTGCAGAATAAAATGTGCATGCAAAGGTGCTGTGCCAAATGACCCTAAAATATAGCTAATCTGGAGAGATTATAGGACAAAGACTTTCAGGAAGAAGTTATACACATACCACTGATAAATAAGATAATAAACCTCCAGAGATAAGATGCATGCAATGCATGTCAGAAAGATAGTGCTCCTCTCTTCTATTTGACGCCAATCTACAAGTGTGCCCCTTTCTGAATGATATTGACGATTTTGGAGGAGGAGCCCATTACTGCTGGAACTTTGTCGGGATGATGGTCTAACCCTCTTGGAGAGATTGGAAGGCGCATGCAGAGGTTTTGCCTTCTCTAAGGCAACTAGCAAATTGATTTAGTTCTCGGGTGCTCACGTCCCCCTTACCTACGTTTCTGCTGCTAACTGCTACAGGTATGCAAACATGAAGCTGATAATTACCCAATACAGTATGGTGAGGTTGCTGAGGAAGATGGTGTAGACATGCAAAGGAAAGATTGAGAGCTTGAGTCCCAACGAATCCTTCTGAGGATTTCAAGCTATTCCCCAGCTGCAAACGTGAACATGCAATAAAACTCCTTCTATGTGCTGAATCACTGAAGGTGAGTGAATACGGTGAAGAACTGGTGATAAACCTGAGTGGCCTATCCTGAAAAGATTAGGGCAGATAGATTTCACTTCTGAAACCCCTTGTTAGCTGAAGACCTTCGTCTCCAAACCCAACTGCTGCTGCTATTGCTCTAAAAAGCAAACACAACAGTAATAATCATAGATATCCCTTTTGGTTCAATGACCCTTCTTATATAGCTTTAGCATGTACTTTTAAGGTTTGTACTTTACTTTTTGCATGCATGCAATTCTAATTGCTTGTTGACTTAACTGAAGAAGTAAGGCCTACATGCTCTGCATGCTTTATGATATTACTCTGATGGCCTTTTTTTAACTATACTGATGACTTAATAATACTGAATTGATGTCTCTTTCTTCTCCCAGTGATATTAGTTCTTGGTTATTGCCTTTCTTTAATACCCGCTCGAACCTATGGGAATAAAATAGGTTAACTGGTGTCTCAAGGTGGTTTAATTAAAAGAGGATAGTACAGTCCTCCCCGCTCGAAATTGCTTGTCCTCATGCAATCTTCGACCAATATACCGAATTATCTGTCCCCGTCTCTTCTTGTCCATTTTTATCAACCAGGTTATTCCACTGCTGGGTGGCTCTTCCTTTTCTTTGGATTTATGTTTCTTTTCGCCCATCTTTTGTACTCCCTCCTTGTATCTTCTTGGGTACCTGTGAGGATTGAACATCCTAGATTTGGCTCCTCGTTCGAACTCCCTCGGGCTCACCATACTTTTGTCTGGAGGTCTACCCGAAAGCCCTTTGCATACCACTGTTCCTTCCTTGAAGTTTTATGTGTTGGAGTGGGCCATTTTCTTGTGTGAGTCTTGTCCTCATGCCTGAGTATGGTGGTCATCCCTTTCGCTGTGGCTGATCCTGAAGCTTCAATGGGAATTCCCCTTAGGACTAACCTTTTTCCATCTGGTGCCAGTAACTCCATCTCTAATGTTTGGTAATTTGTTGAGTATTTCCCAATGGAGTACAACGATTGTACTCCCAAAACAATGCTCGTCTCTGACACATCTACCACATAAAAGTCCTCGACCAACGTATAATTCCCAAGTTGTACCTATAACTGAGGTATCCTCTGTGTGCATTTCATCCTACGATTGCCAACCATGACAACGGTAAAGCCCTCAAAGTCCTCGGTGGGAAATCTTTTCCTCTCTACCCATGAGGCATCTATAAAATTGTGGGTGACTGCACCATCAATCAAAGCAATGGCACACTGTCCCTGGATACTTCCCCTAATCCTGATAGTATGGAAGGTGAGGACTCCTGTGAGGGTAGCAATAGTTTCTCTCTGTGGCAGTTGTTCCAATTCTGTACTATGTAGTTCTCCATTCGATTTCTGCTCCAATCCATCTTTCTCACTGTTATCTGGATGTACTTCGATGAGGTGTACCTTCCCTTTACCCATACATCTGTGGTCGGGTACCTAAGGTTCTGTGCAATTGAAACATAAGTTCTTTCTTCTCAAATCTCGTCGTGTGTCCTCGTTCAACCATTCCTTCTGTGGGATTATATTTTCCTTGTCTTTCGGAAGATTGGTAGGTTTTTCCTTGTTTTTTGGAGGATTGGTAGGTTTTTGTGGAGGCTTGTTTTTTGGCACATAATCTTGTAGGTCTTGAGTTCTACTGATAGCATCTTGCAAAGTAATTGGCTTGTAAGCCTTCACCCATCCTCGGAGTGGCTCGGATAGTGCCTCCGTAAATAGCATAATCAATCGACTCTTTGACACGTCAGATACCATAATTGCAACTCTCTGGAATTCAAATATGAAGGTCTCTGCATTGCCTGTTTGCTTGAGCTGAGCAAGATCCTTGAAATGAATCTCTGGGTCTTTTTTATCAAAGTGCTCCATGAGCCTTTGTGTAAAGTCACTGTATGAAGTAACAGTGTTGTGACCCAATGCCACTAGTCTGTGGTTCCACCACTCATGTGCTTCCCTGTCTAAATGTAAAGTAGCCAACTTGATTGCATGAGTCTCTGTCATGGGGTTAAGTTGGAAGTAGGTGTCCAACTTCTGTACCCAAATTTTGGCTGAACAAGTGGAGGTCCCATGAAAGTTGGGGATAATTAGTTTCCCCAGTGTGCGTTGCAACTCAAAATTCTGATTGAAAGCTCTACTAATCCCTCTCAGTTTGTTCTTGCTTTTCATATTGCAAAAATCGGAGAAAGTCATGGCTGAATGGAACCCATCTCCCAAGTCCTTGTATTCTTGTAAATAAGCCCCAAATGGTTCACTAGGTTCTGCTGGCATGACTGGTCTTGCAACGACATTCTCCAGAAAGTGAGGCATAGTAGGTCTGGATGGTTTGTTGTATATGTGAGGGGTGTTTTGCATATTGGTGTATGCATGTTTCCCGTTACTACTAGTAGATTCTCTATCCACTGGAGAAAGAGGTAGGTTGTTATGACCCTGTTTTGGCTTAAGAGCCAACCTGTTTATGGCATGCAATACTTCTTACTGTCCATTAGGTAGATCATTCAATGCACTAACCAATCTACGAAATTCCAACCTGTCTTCCTCTTTTCTTGTTCCCTTTCCTCTGTCAGAGTGTATACATGTTGGGTCCATGTCTGAATTGGTGTCCTCTAACTGAATATCTTCAAATTCCTGTTCCTCGGTGTATCTACTCTTCCTCCTGCTATAGGTTACAAAAGTATCTTCTTCCGGATTCATTTACTTTTCATGTTCAAGCCCACAGCTGGCAAGGAACATGCTCTGGTACCACTGTAATATCCCAACTGATATTCTATTGTACTTGGCTACTGTGTTGTTAGTTCATATACTCAAGATTGTGCAAAAAAGTGAATAAAATGTGCATGCAAAGGTGTCATGCCAAATGGCCCTAAAATATAGCTAATCTGGAGAGATTATAGGACAAAGAATTTCAGGAAGAAGTTATACACATACTACTGATAAATAAGTTGATAAACCTCTAGAGATAAGATGCATGCAATGCTTGCCGGAAAGATATTGCTCTTCTCTTCTGTTTGACGCCCAACTACAAGTGTGCCCCTTTCTGAATGATATTGACGTTTTTGGAGGAGGAGCCCATTATTGTTGGAACTTTGTCAGTATGATGGTCTAACCCTCCCGGAGAGATTGGAAGGCGCATGCAGAGGTTTTTCCTTCTCTAAGGAATCTAGCGAATTGTTCTAGCTCTCAAGTTCCCATGTCCCCCTTACCCACGTTTCTGCTGCTAACTGCTACAGGTATGCAAACATGAAGCTGATAATTACCCAATACAGTATGGTGAGGCTGCTGAGGTAGATGGTGTAGACATGTGGAGGAAAGACTGACAGCTTGAGTCCCAGCGAATCCTTCTGAGGATTTCTAGCTTTTCCCCAGCTTTAAACGTGAACGTGCAATAAAACGCCTTCTATGTGCTGAATCACTGAAGGTGAGTGAATACGGTGAAGAACTAGTGATAAACCTGGGTGGCCTATCCCGAAGTGATTAGGGTTGATAGATTTTACCGCTGAAACCCCTTGTTAACCGAAGAACTTCGTTTCCAACCCCAACTGCTGCTGTTGCTGCTCTAAAAACCAAACTCAACAATAATAATCATAGATATCCCTTTTGGTTCAATGACCCTTCTTATATAGCTTTAGCATGTACTTTACTTTTTGCATGCATGCAATTCTAATTGCTTGTTGACTTAACTGAAGAAGTAAGGCTTGCATGCTCCACATGCTTTATGATATTACTCTGATGGCCTTTTTTTAACTATACTGATGACTTCATAATACTGAATTGATGTCTCTTTCTTCTCCCAGTGATATTAGTCCTCAGTTATTCCATTTCTTTAATATCTACTCGAACCTATCGGAATAAAATAGGTTAACGGGTGTCTCAGGGTGGTTTAATTAAAAAAGGGCATTACACAGTAAAAATTAAAATATACTTTTTAGCTCAAGTGTGAGTTTTAGGGAAATTTACATGGTATCAGAGCTTTGTTGAGCTAAATCTAAGAAACTGTAGAATGATTGATAGATCAGGGACAGATCTATTGAAGACACAAACCTAGAGTTTAGATTTAGGGTTTGACAGGTACACTTCACTATGGCCGTAGAGTTGAGAGTTGAGGATAGACTCCAAGGGGCTCAGAACTTTCCTACTTGGAAAGAAAGGATCACGACGATCTTGGATGTTAGTGATGCAAGGGAGCACAATGACTCCATGAAGGTTGCGCCCACAAATCCGACAGAGTTGGCAAGATGGAAGAAGTTAGATTCCAGAGCTATGTTGATCATCTTGGATGGGATGAAGGATCACATAATCCCTCAGCTTTTCGGGGAGAAGACCGCATTGGTAATGCCGAAGGCCTTGGAAGGACTTTACCAGAGTAAGATTGAAAACCGAAAAATGGTGCTGCAAGAAAGGATGCGCAGTTCTAGGATGGCCAAGGGTGAAGGTGTGGTGCCTTATCTCACAAAGCTCGCACAAATCAGAGACGAGCTTGGACCAGTTGGCTCTAAGACTAAGGATGATGAGCTAGTTTGGATAGCTCTTAATGGCTTTTTCTAAGCCATGGGACACCTTTGTAAAAGGTGTGGTGGCTAGGGAGAAGCTCCCTGAATGGCAGAGATTGTGGGATGATTTTGTGCAGGAGGAGACCCACATGGGTCAAGGTTCGGGTTCATCCAGCAGTGCCCCACATATTGTGGATGCGGAAGCTCCAGCCCTAGCAGGAAAGAGAAAGGGTAAGGCAATGAAAATGAAGGGTGGTAAGAGAACATTGACATGTCCAAGCTCAAATGTTTTATCTGCCACAAGCAAGGACACTTTGCCTCCCATTGCCCTGACAGGAAGAAGAAGAACAATACCAAGATGGAAGGATTTGTAGAGGTGGAGGAGTTCAGCAAAAACTTCGACGAAGATGTTTGTTTGATAGCTTGCATGGCAAGCACCACAAACAACAGCGTTTGGTATTTCGACAGTGGAGAATCTTGTCATATGACAGGACATAAAAGGTCCTTCAAGAGCTTGCAGGAGGGTGGATTAAATCTCCACATTGAGCTGGTTGATGATGCATAGTATCAGGCATAGGGAGTTGGTATTGTTTCGTTTCAGAGGGAGTCTGGCAAACCCCTTAGTTTTGCTGACGTGTTGTATGTTTCGGGGTTGACTAAGAACCTCTTATCCATTTCCACCTTGGAGGACAAGGGCTTTCAGGTAAAATTCCAAGATCATAGGGTGTATATCAGGCCTAAGGGGTCAGATAGGAGTTTGGATTGGGTGATTGGGATCCAGAGCAAGAAGGTGTATAGACTACACTTCGAGTCTACAAAGGTTCTAGTCATGAACAACAACAGTCAGGGTGAGTTGTGTCATAGGAGGATGGCACATTTACACCATGGAGCACTGAGGCATTTGAGACAAGCAGTCATTGGAGTTCCTTAGGTACAGGAGGAGAAGCATAACCACTGCGAGGGTTGTGCGTTGGGGAAGAACATCATGAAACCTTTCCCACAGAGTGAGCACAAGTCTAAGGGGACCTTGGCCTTAGTGTATTCGGATATTTGCGGACTCATGAGTGTCCAATCATTCAGTGGCTACAGTTATTGCATCACTTTCATTGATGACTATTCCAGGAAGACTTGGATCTATTTCCTAAAGGCCAATTCAGAGGTCTTTGAGTGGTTTCGGGAGTTCAAGACTCTCGCAGAGAACCAGATAGGAAGGAACATTCGAGTATTGAGGACGAATAATTAGGGTGAGTATACCTCCAATGAGTTCTTGGAGTATTGTTCATCGGAGGGGATCAAGGAGCACACCGTTCCTCATACCCCGCAGCAGAATGGAGTGGCAGAGAGAAAGAATCAGACATTGGTAGGAGAAGCCAAGGCCATGCTATATGATCAAGGATTGCCACTATTTCGATGCGCCGAGGCATATAGGACTGCAGTTTACGTTCAGAACAGTTGTCCCCACACAACCTTGGGGAGGAAGACACTCGAGGAGGTCTTCATAGGCACTACACCAGATGTGAGCCACTTGCACATATTTGGTAGTGTTTGCTATTGTCACATTCATGCTGACACTAGGAAAAAGTTGGACCCTTCTAGAGAGAAGGGATTACTAGTTAGTTACAGCGACACTTCGAAGGCATACAGAGTATATATTCTTGCTCGCAAGAAGATTATTATGAGCAAGGATGTTCAGTTTGATGAGGACAGAGCCTTGCGAAGGTCTATGGACTTACCAACATAGGAGCAGCCAACACATGACTCGGGGGTCAAGTTGGAGGAGCCACAGGTACAGGTATAGGTACAGACATAGAGCACACGTTCTAATAGTCAGAGTGAGTTAGGTGGACAGGATTCTTTTGTCATTGACTTGGAGATGAGCCGTAGCAGGAGAAGGACATTAAACAACCGCAACAGGTAGACACTAGGCCACGACCTAAGTGGTTTAGGTCCACAGTTCAGGATTCCAGGCAAGTGACTCTTCCACAGAGCTCCATGAGACAAAGCAAATCACTAGAGAGACTTAGCTATATGTCATTGATGACGGAGTTGATTAACTCCGAACCTTCCAGTTTTGAGGAGGCTGCACAACATGATGTGTGGCGAGAGGCTATAGTTGAGGAGTATGACTCCATCATGAAAAACCAAGTATGGGAGGTTGTGCCGAGGCCAGAGGGAAAATGGGTGGTGGGATCTAGATGGATTTGCAAGGTGAAGCATGCAAGAGACAGAAGCATGGAGAAGTACAAGGCGCACTTCTTGGAAAAGGGGTTTTCACAGAAGGAAGGTATTGACTATGAGGAGACCTTCGCCCCTGTTGCCAGATATTCTTCTATTTGGACCATTATCTCATTAGCAACAAAGATGGGTTGGTGTGTTCATCAGATGGACGTCAAGATTGCCTTCCTCAACGGAGTTATACAGGAAGAGGTATTCATTGAGCAACTCGAGGGGTTCGATGTGGAGAACAGGGAGACGCATGTATGCAGGTTGCAGAGAGCTCTTTATGGGCTCAAGTAAGCACCTCGGGCATGGTACTCAAGGAAAGACAACTATCTACAGGAGATGCGATTTCAGCGGAGTGAGGTGGACCACAACCTGTACTTCTTGTCAGGTGAGGTGCCTCTCATACTGGTATTGTTTGTAGAAGATCTCTTTCGTACAAGAGATGAGAGGTTGGTTGACGACTGCAAGTCCAACCTTGCAATTGAGTTTGAGATGAAAGACCTTGGATTGATGCATTACTTTCTAGGCTTGGAGGTTTGGCAGAGAGATGGGTGCTTCTTCATTGGACAGGGGAAGTATGCAGTGGAGATCTTGAAGAGATTCAGGATGGTGGATTAAGCATATGACCAAACCTCTAGTTTCCAATTGGAGGAAGATTGATGCATCAGGGTCAGACGTATTTAATCCTACATTGTTTAGCCAGCTTATCGGATCGCTCATGTATCTGGTCAACACACGGCCAGACATTAGCTTGCAGTCAACTCTTTGAGTCAGTTCATGGTGGACCCTTGAAGAGTACATTCGATAGCTAAGCACGTGCTTCGCTACATCAGAGGTACAATGAAGTATGGGTTGGTTTATGAGCGCAGTGGGAGAGTATAGTTAGCAGGCTTCACAGATGCTGACTGGGCAGGATGTGTAGAAGACCGGAAGAGCACTTCAGGTTGTTGCTTTAGCATTGGGTCAAGGGTTGTCTCTTGGGTCAGCAGGAAGCAAAAGTCAGTTGCATTGAGCTTGGCAGAGGCCGAGTACATGGCAGTCAGTTTGGCTGCATGTGAGGGAATGTGGCTGAGGAAGTTGCTTTCAGGGTTATTTGTTTGTGAGTTAGAGGCTACAGTGGTTCACTGTGACAATCAGACTGGCATCAGGCTATCTGAAAATCCTGTGTTCCATGACCGAAGGATACACATTGACATCCAGTATTACTTTCTGAGAGGCTGTGCACGGAAAGGAACCATTCACTTGGAGTACATTCAGACAGATGAGCAAGTGGCAGACATTTTCACCAAGGCACTTTTCAAACACAGTTTTGTGAAGTTCGGAGACAAGTTGGGATTGCTACCAAATCCCTTCCTCGTTGAGAGAGAGTGTTAGAAAGTGGCAACAAGTAAGGTCTTCTATCATTGCATGTGTCCTTGCATGCTAGAAGACATTAAATAGGAAGTCAAATGTATTAATTTGATTTTCCTAAGTTTACACTTAGGAAAATACATTAATTAAATCTAATTTGATTTTGACTTAATGAAGTCACTTTTATAAAGTGAAAAGTGAAAAAAATTTAAGTGATGGCTAATCTAATCTTGGCCATTGATCTCACTGGAGGATCTCATCCATTGATCCATAGTGAGGGTTAGGGTTTTCTCTTGGCCATTGAGTTAAAAGAAGATTTGGTGGAGAGGACACATACAGAGAGAGACACAGACAAACAAAGAAGTCAGAAAGATAAGTTTGTAGAGAAGACGAAGGAAGACTCACCCGAGGAATTCGCTGATTGATGAGGCAGAGCACAAGGCCGTACGAGATTACAGAGAGAGAGGTTGTATGCTTCAGAGGGAGGTCGTACATCGACCGTACGAATTTCGTACAACTGACGCAGGACTATATGGATCCGTACTCCTAACGCAGAGGACCGTATTTCTGATGCAGGTGGCCGTACATCTGTGCAAGGGGGCCGTACTGATTCACTGGATTTGCTCAGTAATTTCGTAGAGGTTCTATTTTGCCAGGTCGTATGTATTGATCCACTAGATTGTATTTGTTCTATATCTTCATAATAAAATTTCATGTCTGGTTGTTGCACTGGTTTTCCCATCTTGGGTTTTATCTAGGGGGGTTCCATACACAAAAATACTGTGTCTATATTGATGTGATTATTGTTCATGTTTCTCAGTATCTATTTTCCGCTGCATTACTATTAAAGAAACTCATGTGTGGTTATCAGTAAAAATTAAAATATACTGTTTAGCTCAAGTGAGTTTCAAGGAAATTTATACTTGGCCAGTTTTAAAATTGGACCTAAGGATAAAATTTAATTATGTACCCTTAATTAGATTGTTGTCTTCCTTGACCCTTAAAACCATAGTGTGGGTCATCTTTGTGCCAAAATCCAATTTGCAATGTGTCTTTTTAAATCAACTCCAAATAATTAAATTAGACTTGGGCTAAAATTCAAAACATAATTCCATATTTAGCCAATTAATCAAATAATGTTGCAAATGTTATTTGGATGGGTCCAATTTGCCTCCAATGGCTTAGGCATGATGAATGATTACTGAGTGAATGTCCCATGTTGTTGGTTGGTTCCTTTGACAAGGTCAAACCTGGCTTTGGCCAAGTCAAAAAGTCAAACTTGGTCAAAATTTGACCAGAATACAAACTGATGTATGGACCATATACTAAGCCTCTAGAGGATGAAAAACACTTAATCATGACCAATATTGGTAGACACCTAAATATTAGANTATTTCATCTCTTATTTATGCATATATGTATGATCATTGTGTAGTCATTTCATTTATTCATTATTGATTATTTATTGGTTTTTGCTTAAGGACTTATGTTGGTTTTGGTGAGAAATTTGTGATTGCAGGATTCTGGAGTTCTCATGTGCTCTCCGATGATCGAACACATGTCCCCAAGTCGGAGCCAGATGTTGCCCACCTATTTCGACTAGGTGGCAACTCCATGTTCATAAGGATGTACATAATTGTACCTTGGAAAAATCTGAGGATTTTTCACTTCTGCAGGGCAATGGCCCCTTTGTAAAACGAAATGTCCGCTCCCCTGCGTGGGAAAACTAATGTAATTTTATGTACTAGTGTGGATCATATGATACGGATGCCTCACCATGGAACTGATTGTTAGGGAAGTCCCCTCATCGAGTGTTTTTCCCTTTCCAATTGATCTTGTTGAACAAACGAGTTTAATCGGTTTGGTTTTCACTCAAAATCCTCCAAAGTGGTGACGGGCGTTCTACCAGTCAAGTCCATGAGGTGGCTAAAGCCTTAAAGTGTAATTCATGACCATGCTAGACATTTGTCTAGAGTCTTGCAGAGTTT
>LPNX010065876.1:0-28227 GCA_001517045.1 Pseudotsuga menziesii | reverse complement strand
TGACAGTGGTCCCCAGCTCTAACTTGCCCCCAAGGACACACACAGCGGGTTGGAGACTTTCCCGTGTCATAAAGTGTGTATTAGGCGGCAACAGAGCCTATCATATACTAGTGATCATCCTTTGACACTTAGCATAAAAGACACGTATAGCAAAATTGTATAACAAAGTAATGAGTAGAATGTTATATAAAAAAATATAACTTAATAATAGATATATTTATAAATAGCAATATTAATATTTAATAATAAAAATATTAATTATTATTAAGATGTCAAAAGACTTGTTCTTATGGTAAAAAGACACAAGGGACTTGGATAAGTTTGAAACATTTTAAATGTAAATCATCATATCATCTATTAAAAATTACATTTTAATATTTAAATTCCATTTATGGACTATCTTTATTATTTGCATTGGGTTTTCCCTTAAGGGGCGAGCTTTCTTTGTTTCAGTTGTATTAGAGCTAGCTCCCTCCGCCGACTTCATCTGATTCCCACCTTTGGCCAAACATTTCAGACCTTGTTTGATAATTTCAGAATTTCTAAGCTAACCGGATTTTGGCCATTTAATCTTAGCCCCCATTCTCTACTGGCATACGCTCCACTCACTACCATCTACGTGGCTTCCCAATTCACCGTGCCACGATCCACTCCACCGCGCTCTCTTCCACCTCTTGTGCTTACCCCCCTATGCCTGCTATAAATTACCCCCTCGCACCACGCAGCCTCACACCCCTCACCACCTTGCAACTCCTCCCATGCATCCCTCCTAGGTCTCTGTGCTGCATACTTGCGCCTCTCCTTCTTCAAGACGACCTTTCCCCCTCTTTTACACGGAGCCTCTCCTTTCTCTGTTCCCATTCGACTCCACTCCATCCTCCTTCACAGCTCTCCACTTCCTCATTTGCTCCACGCTCGGTCACCCACAGTCCTCACGCCCCCTTTCCTCTCTGCCCACACTGCCTGCACATCCTGCACACCACTCGTGCTCCTTCCACGACCCTCCACGTTGTACCCTCCAGTGCCCTCCTCTTCCCATCCCATGTGCTTCACATTGTTACACTTATCGGTGATACATTGCCTGTATCACAAGTGAGTCTTGAGCCAATAATATCGGCACTAATTATCGTGGTAATTGTTAGCTTTTATATTTTGGGAGGTACTTTTGCACTTTGTGCTTGGGTGCAAAAGTGAGGAATAATGTAGTCTCAATAAAGGTCTCAAGTAACTTTATTAATTTATTTGTTAAAGTACTTTTGTTGTGACTTTATGTTTTAAAGTGAGTTGTACTTTATTAAAGTGAATTTCAGTTTATAAAGTGACTTCATGTCATAAAGTGAGTCTTTTTAGTTATTTAGCGAAAAGTGACTTTTCGAATTCCAATGTAGTTTTATAAAGTTCACTTAAATCACTTAAGTGAACTTTAGATTAAAACACCGCTGTTAATCTTGTGGCTAAGATTAAATCTTAGCCATAGAAGATGAAAAGTCATCGGCAGTTACCCTAAGTAAAAGATAAAAAGACATAGAGACTCCATTGCTTTACACACTTTCCAAGAGAGATGAGAGAGGGCACGAAGTTCAAGAAGAGTGAGGAAGGGCAGCTGAAAAGGAAAATTTGCAGCAGCAGCAGCAAGAAGGGCACGATTCGCAAGGTGGTGGCCACGTTTTCCAAGGTGGATGCTTCTCCCTAGGAGGGCACGATTCCCAAGGCAGGTTTCTGCCATTATTTTGAACATGCCGTACAATGGTGACAGTGGAGGCCGTACTGCTGGTTTTGGCACAGTTTTTGATGCAGCCAAGTGAAGCAAAAGAGTGGGGTGTACTGTTGGAGTTCTGGGCACATTTTTCTATGCAAAAACAGTTGTAGCTGTTTTTGTTGTTTTTGGACAGTTTTGGGCTGCTGAAAGTCACTGTTTCCAACGTCATCTACAGCACGATTTTCGATGTTAAAGTCTTTCATATTTCTAAAATTTCACTGTAATATACTGTGTATAATGGCTGCAAGCAACTACTGCTGTAAAATTCTGAGATTCACTGCCTGTTAATGAAAGTCTTCTTGAATGGGTCAAGTTTGACTAACATTTTGTCTTAAATACATTTACAGTCTGCTGTTGATGATGTTTTTCCGCTGCAAATTGACTTTCTAAACAGTATATCAGCCTTTTGACTGGCCTTATGTGTTGTGTAATATATATAAAAAATTATTGTCTCAGTTAAGGACATATATCATAGGTTTTAGAAATGTTTGGTGAAGTTGTAAGTGACTGGGCAGAACTTTCTCATATTTGTTAACAATAATTTCAATAATTATCATGATAATTTGGAAATTATCACCCTGCTCATGTCAATTTTTCCTTATAACCAGATTCTTGGCCTTTTAACCCCCATTTAGCAAAAGTGAGTTAGGCAATTGAGCTCTAAGGATACTGTGACCATTTTCCATTTAGCAAACAAAGGAAAATCTATTGTTTTGATTGGAATCAATCGAGCAATTGTGGATTGGGGATTTACTCTGATCTACCATATCCAGTCAAAACATAATACTTATAACTCATGATATTTTAGTATTGATTTTTGATGTATCACATGACATCTTATATATCAGTTTCATTTTTCATATTTACATAGCACTGTTTGTTTGATGTTGTTGTTTAGAATTAGATGTTAAAAATTTGAAAAAATGATTATTTTTTGTATTTTTAAATGTTTTCAAGTTTCTTGATAATTTCAATATTTTCGCACATATTGCCATAAGTTATATTCCAGAGACCAGATAAGATAAATGTAACAGTGGTACTTCACTTCTATCATATATGCTTATATATTATTTAGTATCCTTTCATGAAGGCTATTCCATACTTTATTTTAATGTGGCAAAAGAGAGAAATGCTCGTGCAACCCTAGCTTTAACCAGGATAGGTCTATGATCATGGAGAGTGAAGGTTTATGTCACCAGAAAATATAACACTGCATACTGCATACAAGATTAATGTCCCCAATAACTCTATAATAAACACACGAATTGAAAAAAAGAGTTCTATCTCTGCATAAAAGAGCTTAATTATCATCTAGGTATCTTTTATTCCATCTGAACAATTTGATCTCAACCTGTTCAGTGCCAGAACATGAGCGATAAATTTGAGGTGTTCAGAAATGTCCTGTTATAGATTGGGATGTATTTGTTCAGACAACTTAGCTGTATGAACCCAATTAAAATTTCAAAGAACAAAAAGAAAATGAAAAATCAACGATCTCATTTACTTTTCTCGATTCTCAATATCTCTCCCCAATTATTCTTGTAGTATCTGCTGGTCTTCAGATTTCCCTTTCCTTTGCCTAATCAAATAAGTGGCATTTTCATTACTGTGTGCAGTGGACATCGTATTGGTACTGCAGAGGTAGAATCTGCTCTTGTTTCACATCCACAGTGTGCTGAAGCAGCTGTGGTTGGGATAGAGCATGAGGTATACTGGATAATCCTTTCTTGAACATAACTTACAGCAAGTTTAGAATGGTCAGAAGGTCTCTCTATTCAGTAGTGACTCATTCGTATGTTTTTCCTGTTCTGTGTTTTTCGCAGGTTAAAGGTCAGAGTATTTATGCTTTTGCGAGTCTGATTGAAGGTGTTCAATACAGTGAAGAGCTTCGTACAAGCCTGAAATTAACTGTCCGAAATCAGGTAAGGCATTTTTAATTTTTAGAATCTGTTCTCCATTATGAGTTAATTTTGTGTGGCCAAGTAGTGTGAAACTATATGTAAATTTTCTTTTAATATTCAAACTAGGGCTAACAGTGCATGTAAGATCTCTACTGATAACCACACATGAATATCTTTTACAGTATGTAGCGGAATATAAAACTGGAAATAAATCACAACATCACATCACAATAATGACACTATTATTTTGGGTATGGAAACCCCCGGAAAAACCAAAGATGGAAAAACCGGTGCAGCAGTCAAATATAGATTTTATTATGAGAAAATATGGAATGTTACAATCACTGCAAATTCACCAAAACCTGGCGAATGCAGCTACTCGGCAGAAACATTGGACAAACCCCAACTAGACCTCAACACCCTCCTGTGTGAGTGTACGGCCCAGCTGTACGAAGCTCGGTGATCTTACTGCTCGCTCCTTCGTCTTCCCAGCTAAATCCTTTGCCTGACTTTCTCTCCTTGTCTGTATCTTGTCTCTGGCGGAATACAAGTGTGTGTCCTCTCCACCAATTGATCTCTCTTTTATAACTTTAGGTAAAACTAAAACCCTAATTTCACTTTCACTTTGACTAGTGTTTCACTAAAGTTAATTTATATCACTTTAATTTATTTTCCAAAGTAAACTTATGAAAAGTAAATTAAATACATTTGGTTTCCTAATTTAAGTCTTCTGCATGCAATAACACATGCATGCAGGAAGACCTTCCTTGTTGCTGCTAGTTTAACACTCCCTCTCAGCGAGGAAGGGATTCGGTAGCAACCCCGACTTATCCCTGAACTTCACAAAACTCTGTCTGCAAAGTGCCTTGGTGAAAATGTCCGCCACCTGCTCATTTGTTTCTATGTACTCCAACCGGATGGTTCCTCTTTGAACACAATCTCTCAAGAAGTGGTATCTGATGTCTATGTGTTTGCTCTGGTTTTGGAACACTGGATTCTCATATAGCCTGATGCCACTCTGATTGTCACAGTGAACTACTGTAGCTTATAACTCACACTCGAACAACGTTGCAAGTAACTTCCTCAGCCACATACCCTCACAAGCAGCCATGTAATCAGCCTTTGCCGAGCTCAATGCAACTGGCTTATGCTTTTTGCTAAACCAAGACACAACCCCTGATCCAATGTTGAAACAACAACTTGAAGTACTCTTCTTGTCCTCTACATATCCTGCCTAGTCAGCATCCATGAATCCAGCTAACTGTACACTCCCCTTGCACTCATAAACCAATCCATACTCCACCGTACCTCTGATGTAGCGAAGTATATGCTTCGTAGCCGTCCAATGCACTCTCTGAGGGTCCACCATGAACTGACTCAAAGAGTTGACTACAAAGCTGATGTCTAGGCGAGCGTTGACCAAATACATAAGCGATCCGATAAGCTGACGATACAAGGTAGGATCAAATCCGTCTGATTTTGATGCATCAATCTTCCTGGAATAGTCATCAATGAAGGTTACGCAGTAACTGTAACCATTGAACGAATGGACACTCATAGGTGTGCATACATCAGAATACACCAAGTCCAAGGGCTCCTTAGACTTGTGCTCACTCTGTGGGAAATGCTTCCTGATGTTTTTTCCCCAAAGCACAACCCTTGCAGTGGTTATGCTTTTCCTCCTATACCTGAAAAACTCCAATCACTTCCTGTCTCAAATGCTTCAATGCTCCATGGTGTAAGTGTGCCATCCTCCTATGCTTCCAGCTCTTGCCAATCACCCGATCCAAGCTCCTATCTGACCCCTTGGGCCTGATATATAGTCTATGGTCACTGAACTTCACCTGATATCCCTTGTCCTCCAGAGTGGAGACTGATATAAGGCTCTTGGTCAATCCTGGAACATACAACACATCAGAAAAACTGAGGGGTTTGCCATACTCCCTCTGAAATGAAACAGTTTCAACTCCCTGCGCCTGATATCGTGCATCATCATCCAGCTCAACGTGGATCCCTGTTCCACCCTCCTGCAAGTCTCTGAAGAATTTCTTTTGTCCAGTCATGTGACTAGATGCTCCACTGTCGATGTACCATATGCTGCTCCTTGTGGTGCTTGCCATGCAAGCTATCAACCAAAACTCCTCATTGAAGTTCCTGTTGAACTCATCCACCTCTGCAGATCCAACCATCTGAGTGTTACTCTTCTTCTTTCTATCTGGGCACTGGGAGACAAAGTGTCCCTGCTTGTGGCAGATAAAACACTTGACCTTTGACACGTCAAGGTTCTTCTTACCATCCTTCTTCCTCTTTTCCTTCCCCTTGCTCTTCCCTTTAAGGGCTAGAGCCTCCTCATCCACAATTTGTGGGGCACTGCTGGATGAGCCTGATCCTTGACCCATGTGGGTCTCCTCCTGCACAAAGTCATCCCAAAGTCTTTGCCAATTAGGGAGATTCTCCTTAGCCACCACACCCTTGAGAAAGGTGTCCCATGGTTTAGAGAATGGATTGAGGGCTATTCGAACTAGCTCCTCATCATCAATCTTAGAGCCAACAGCTCCAAGCTCATCCTTGATCTGTGTGAGCCTCGTGAGATAAGGCACCACTCCTTCTCCCTTGGCCATCTTGGTGTTGCGCATCCTATCTTGCAACACTCTCTTCTGGTTCTCGTTCTTGCTTTGGTACAGACTCTCCAAAGTCTTCCATATCTCTAATGTGGTCTTCTTACCAGAAAGGTGAGGGACTATATGGCCCTTCACTCCATCCATGATAATCAGCATGGCTCTGGAATCAATCTTCTTCCAAGATGCTAGATTTGCGGAATTTGTGGGTGCAACCTTCGTGGAATCAATGTGCTCCTCTGCATCATTGACGTCCAGGATCCTTGTGATCCTTTCTTTCCATGTAGGAAAGTTCTTAGCACCCTGGAGTCTATCTTCAACTCTCAATTGCATGGCCATTGTGAAGTGTTACCTGTCAAACCCTAGATCTCCAATATAAGTTTGTGTCTCCAATAGATCTGCCCTTGATCTATCACTGCTGCTGCAAATCTCTCAGCTTTAGCTCACTAGAGCTTTGATACCATGTAAATTTTTCTTTAATATTCAAACTAGGGCCAACAGGGCATGCAAGATCTCTACTGATAACCACACATGAATATATTTTACAGTATGCTGCGGAATATAAAACTGAGAAATAAATCACATCACATCACAATATTGACACTATTATTTTGGGTATGGAAACCCCCAGAAAAACCCAAGATGGGAAAACCGGTGCAACAACCAGATATAGATTTTATTATGAGAAAATATGGAACGTTACAATCATTGCAAATTCATCCAAACCTGGCAAATGCAGCTACTCGGCAGAAGCACTGGACAAATCCCATCTAAACCTCAACACCCTCCTGTGTGAGTGTATGACCTAGCTATATGAAGCGCGGTGATTCTGCTGCTCGCTCCATCTTCCCAGCTAAATCCTCTGTCTGACTTGCTCTCCCTGTCTGTATTATGTCTCTGTCGGAATACAAGTGTGTGTGTCCTCTCCACCAATTGATCTCTCTTTTATAACTTTAGGTAAAGTGGAAACCCTAATTTCACTTTCACTTTAACTAGTGTTTCACTGAAGTTAATTTAGATCACTTTAATTTATTTTCCAAAGTAAACTTAGGAAAAGTAAATTAAATACAATTGGTTTCCTAATTTAAGTCTTCTGCATGCAAGAACACATGCATGCAGGAAGACCTTCCTTGTTGCTGCTAGTTTAACACTCTACTGTCAAACAAAACCAAACATTATAGCATATTAGCATGTTAAATATTCATCATTGCATTCTTTGAGTCATCACTTTAAGATAGCTTCTTGATGTTGGTGGCCAAGTTTCACTCGACAAGAATGTTTGGCAAGTTTCATGTTCATATCTACTTTCTAGCACCTTTTATTGTGGATATGAACGAAGATTTTGTGTTATAATCACATTTGAAATATATTTTCTTAAAATCAATAGATTGGGAGTTGAATTCACAAATGTTTAGACTTATTGTATTCAACAAATGTACACTCTTGAATCAATATTATTCTTTCTTCAATCTTGTCTATCGAAAATATGCTCAAGTGCCACAAGACCACGAGGCACTGGATTGTCAAACTGATCACCTTTCCTTTGATACTCTTTACCCTCTTCCTGAAAGTTGACACTGAAGTTGGAAAAATCTTGAACATTGTGAATAAATCTTAGAAATTGTTCACCATCTCGAAATACTTGCCAATGCTCCATGTTGTCTTAAATTGATGGTCTGAAATTAATCTCCCTTTTACCATTACCATTTAACAGTTCCTCTAAAGGATGAAGGGTTGAGGCTGCTACTGGTAGCTTATCTGCCATGCCGTTCTCATCTCTACCAACGTCAACTAAGTTAAAATCATCAAAACCAGTGGTCCACAAAGACGCGTCCCTTAGGGTGGGGAACGTGCCCCCTTGCTCCCCCACTCTTCCGGGATGAGAAAACTCCTAGGGAAACGTTTCCCCACGCCCCCTTTTGGGGGAAACTCGGGGAAACACGTTTCCCCATGTTTACCCAAGTGTGGAACGTGTTTCCCCCTAGGGAGGCTTCTAGACGTTCACCTGTCCCCCCAAATTTTCATCTTTCACAATAAAATAAATGCAAATTAAAATATTAAAAAAGTGTTTAAAAAATTAAACATAATTAAATGAAAAATAAATTAAATCCTAGACTAACCTAAGAGTCTAAGACCTTCCTAAACACTATCCTCTCACGGTTTCATTTCATAATCATATTGCAACTAAACTTGGAGCAGTCATCATTGTTCTAAGTTCTAACCAACGTTTTAAAAACCGGCCAGATCCGAATTGGAATTGGCTGGTTGATCAGTTTATTACCGGACCGAGTCAAACCGGATCGGTCAATCGGTTCGGTACTGAACCAGTTCGATTCGATACCGAACCGGTCGACTAGTTGGTTCACGTAATAAATCGGTCCAGTTTGATAAAAAAATTACGGGCCTGCATAAATGATAAAGGTCGGTTAGGTTTTTAGTTTAACCTAGGTCCTAACCTAACCATCGCCCTTTTCACTAACATAACATTGCTGGGTTTAAGTTTTAACATATACCATTTCAATTTTACATTTGTGACTTGTCAAAGAGTGAAGACCTGACAGTAGAGATAGAGACCAGTCGACAGAGATAGAAAGACAAAGACCGTGAGAGATTGAGAGTCTGAACCGTGAGAGATTGTGAGAGACGGAGACAACTGTGGACAGTGGGAGTGAGTGTGCATTGTGCAAACTTGCAGGCAGTTTGGAGGCTTGGACTCTTGGCTAACTTGGAACGTGGAAGTTGGAATTTGCACAGTTCGACTGTGTGCTCTTGCCGGTTTCACTTGGAGGCCCCAGAGGAGGTAAATATGAAAGTTCAAAGTTCAAAGTTCAAACACTAACTTTGTTAATAATAAATATTTAATTTTTAACCAATAAAAAACTAAAATTGTTAATTTGTTAAATTGTTAATGTGCATGTTCAATTTTTTTCTTTCTTTTTCTTTGCATGTCCAGTTTCCAATAGTCAACATCAAGTTCAGATCTGCAAGTTCAGATCAAAGTACATAATCTATTTGTTAATTTTGTTTTTATGTGCATCATATAATTTTTCTTTTTTTCTTTGCATGTTAAAAATTCAATGACAATCAACTTCAACAGTCAACTTCAAGTTCAAAATCTAGATCTTCATTGCATACTCATGGCCCGAGAAGAAAAAGATCCCGCATGGGCACATGCAGATGTTGTTGAGGGGGAGATGCATTGCAAGTATTGCAAGAAGCTGATCAAGGGTGGGGGAATTTTCAAGCTTAAACAACACTTGGCTTCCATCAAAGGCCAATTGAAGGCATGCGAAGCTCCTCTAGATGTTATTGGACAAATTAAAGCTGATATGCAAGAACAATTTAAGAAGTTTGAAGAGGGTAAGGCTAGGGAAAGAGAGATAGAGGAAGAAGTAGGAAAGAAGAGGAGGCTTGCTAAAATGATGGGTGGGACCTATGCTCCTGGTTCAAATGAAGGCTCTTTAGCTATCCCTTCTACCGATCTTAGGGATCCTTTTCAGTATGTTGCACCCTCCGGGACTACACAAGATAAGGGTAAATAAAAAAAGAAGGGTAGCATTCAAAGCTATTTTACATCCTCTGCTAGTGCCAATGCTTCTCAATTGCCTCCAACACAAGTTCAACACACCTTAGATGACCATTGGAAGAAGAAATACAAAGAAGTTTCCTATGAGTACATAGCTAGATGGTGGTATGATGCTAATCTCCCCTTCAATATTTCCCGCTCTTCTTATTACCAACCTATGTGGGACGCTGTTATAGCTGTAGGTAAGGGCTTCAAAGGCCCTAGTATGCATGACTTGAGGGGATCTCTTTTGCAAAAAGAGATAGTGTTCATAGATGAATACCTGAAGGATTTCAAACAGTCATGGGTTAGAACAGGATGCACTATCATGTCAGATGGATGAACTGATCAGAAGGGTCGTACCCTCATAAACTTTCTTGTCTCTTGCCCACAAGGAACCATGTTTTTGAGATCACGTGATGCATCTGATTAGGTGAAAGATGCAAATCTATTATTTTGTCTTTTGGATGAGGTTGTTGAGGAGGTGGGGGCAGCGAATGTTGTACAAATAATCACAGATAATGCCTCTAACTATGTTCTTGCTGGTAAGATGTTAAAGGAAAAACATAAAACCATATTCTGGACTCCATGTACGATACATTGCATAGACCTCATGCTTGAGGACATATGCAAACATGATTGGATCAAGGATACTATAGAGCATGCCAAAAGCATCACCAAATACATCTACAACCATGGTTGGGTATTGAGCTTGATGAGGAGACACACACAGGGAAGGGAGCTTGTTAGGTCTGCAATTACTAGATTTGCAACTCACTTCCTCACGTTGCAATCTCTCCTTTTCCAAGCACAAAACTCAGATAAAATGTTTTCAAGTGATGAATGGAATTCATCCCAATGGGCCCACAAACAAGATGGAAAAGACACCAAGAAAAGAATTAAAAGCTCTTCATTTTGGAAAAGAGCAGCAGAGGTTGTGGCAATTACTGAGCCACTTGTTAAGGTGTTGCGGTTGGTTGATGGGGAAAAATTGGCCATGGGCTACATTTATGAAGCAATGGATCAAGCAAAGGAGCAGATAAAGGCAACATACAAAGATAGAGTGGCCAAATATGGGCCTATTTGGGAGATCATTGATAGGAGATGGACCAATCAACTCCATCAACCTATACATGCAGCTGGGTATTTTCTGAACCCAAGGTATCGGTATAGAGATCATATTGATCTAGATTCGATTGGGAAGGTAGCAGATGGATTGTATTCTTTCCTTGAGAGCATAGTCCCAAATGAGGCGGACCAATTGGAGATGCATCGACAGATCAACTCTTTCATCGCCGCCACAAGTACCTTTAGCAAAAATGTGGCTAAGATTTCAAGAGAGGTGGACCAACCAGGTAAACATTCCATTGTTTGATTAACTTATGTTTTTAAACTACAATTCTTAAATTGTAAATAGTAAATACTGCAATTCTTAGCCAAATTCACTATCTAATTTGTTGAATTAACTACCTTGACTTTTCACATTTGCAACACAATGGTGGAAGACATTTGGTAACCATACTAAACTATTGCAAAAGTTTGCAATTCGGGTCCTGAGTCAAACCTGCAGCTCTTCTGGGTGTGAGCGCAATTGGTCTTTGTTTGAGCGGATTCACGCAAAGAAGAGAAACTGTTTAGAGCAGAAATGGTTAAACGATCTAGTCTTCGTGCAGTACAACCTCCGACTTAGGCGCAACCAATTGATGAACAAAAGACTTGATACGGATCCCATTGTGTTGGAACTTGGATGATATAGATCCAACCTTAGATTGGGTATTGGAGACCCAATCGCCAGAGTTTGGTGATGACCTGGATGTTAAGATGGAGGATTTGCTGGAGGTTTCGTTGGATGCAAATCCTCTATTGCTGATGTAATCAGTTCATACAGGTGTAAATCCTGAGATAGCAGTGCCAGGCATAGCGGGCACTAGTCGACCAAGACCTCGTACTTATAGTCGTCAACGACGTCGACCTTTAGCTAGTACTACTACTTCATTAGCATATGACTTTGATCCTGAGGAGCCTGAGATTGAGCCAGATCATGATGCCTTTGCTAGTCCTTTTGGTTCTTCTTCTAGTTCTAGCAGTGGTGCAGTTGGTGCCAAGTTTGATGATGATCATTGATGATGTATTATGTAGTTGATTATGTAGCATGTTTTTTGGACTCTACAAGCCATATAGCCTTTACTATATAGGGCGGCGGGCCTAGGCCTCATGGATTATGTATTTTGTTCTAGTTCTAGTATCCTAGATATGTATTGCACAGAGGCTAGACTACAATACACTTTGTGCCATTTTGATATATTGACTCTTATACGGTATATACATGAGCATATTTTGGATATTTTGTCTTCAATGCCTTGGAATCATGGATTATAATCTTGAAAATGTTGTTTTTGTTTAAAATTTAAATATTTAATGTATTTTTTAGCAAACCGATTCATTAAATTCAAATCGGCCGATTTATGACCGATTCATTACCGATTCCAATTTTGAGTTGACCCTCGACCGATTCCGAGTCTAATTTTAAAACTATGGTTCTAACTTCTATGTGTTCTTTGTTCGGTATCTATTTAACTATTTCAGACTTTAGCATTTGTTGCATTATCTTTTACAAATTTGAAATTTGAATTTAGATATACATTGCATAATGATAATTACGATATTAAGTTTTTAGTTTTTACATGGGTATGGTAACATAGTTTAGTATTATTTACAAATTTGAAATTTGATATGCTAATAACTAATAGATGTACACCCCATAATGATGAATTTAATTTATAGTTTTACATTTTACATGGTAATAGTTACTGTTGGGATTTATCATTTTTATATATTTAAATTAATTTTTATGACTTCGTCTTCCCCTCGATTCCCCAAAATTGCCCTAAAATTTGGGGTAGCTTCCACACATGCCCCTTCTGCGTTTCTCTACTCCCCCTCCCCGAAAACTCTGTGGAACATTGATCAAAACACTCCATTGTGTCCTAGATTGCATTCCTATACTTTCTTAATCTTTGACACCTGCATGCAAACTTGTCTTTTACTTGGAGGAATTTGTTTTGGTGTAGGCATAGCTCCAAAGTTTTTGGTCGGATTATCTAACTCTTGACTATATTCTCTTGCTTGATTCCAAGTTTCTTTTGTATGGGGTGAACTTGATCTACTGCGTTGATGAACTCAAGATCTCTTGAAAACTCTTCACTACTACTTGTCTTTGAAAGACCCTGTTCTAAAATCTGGTGTGCCATATAACAGTTAGACTCTTCATGCAGTGCTTCACAAGGTATACAATAAGGAAGCACTTCTTCATGTTGAAAAATGATAACTCTAATGGTCCTCACTCATATTTTTGGTGTGGGTGTGATGAGGACTTAGACTTTGTCCTTTACATGTTTATGTATTAAGTGAATTTTATATAAATAAAGTAATGTTTTGTACTTTATAGGATGGGTTTCACTTAAGTGATTATTTAATAATTAAAGTGAATCAATTATTAAAAGTGAGTGCATTATATGATGGCCCTTGATCTTGTAAATGAATCTCAACCCTAGATTTGGTGGTTAAGACAAGTAGTTACAAATTTAAAGTATAAAACAAAAATAGAGGCCAAATGTGACACATCATTAATGAAGAGAGAAGAAAAAGAGAAGTGAAGAGAGAGAGGAGATACCCTAGCAGTAGTGGCACGATTCCCAAGGAGAGGAGCAACAACACATTTCCCAAGACAACCTGCAGACTGTACATCAGTACCTGAGCATTAAATGCAGTCACACATGTAGGCACGATTCCGAAGAAAGTGACAACATAATTTATTGCAGACTGTACCAGTCATACAACATTAATTGCAGGCACGTGTGGGCACTTTTCTCAAGGAAGACGTACAACAGAAAGGTACAGGCCGTAAAACACATGTGGGGGGCATACAACAGGCCATACATCCGTTACTTGGCACAAAAATCGAGGTATTTGTTTGCTGCTCCAGTTTGGTGAAATTTTGTTAGTGAGGGTTGAAGAAATTATTTCTTGTGTTGATGGAAAATTTCTGAGTACTCTTCTTAATAAAATTTTATTCTTCTAGGGTTTTCCCTGGAGTTGGGGTTTTGCCCGGTCTTTTGACCAAAATTATCTGTGTTTTCATGTGTTTGATTGATATTTCAATTTTCTAGAAGATCTTGAAGTGGTGGTTTTAATTTTAAATTTATTAGTAAAATTTTAATCAAAACCCTAGATATTCAAGTGTTTGACAGAATGTGTGAATAAAGTTTTCATATTAATGTCAAGTTATTTTCTTCATGGTATCAGAGTTGTACTGAAGTAGGGTTCAAGATTGTGATTCACAGTTAAAAGAAGTTGTGTTGTCTTTCAGTTAATATCTGTTGTAGGTGATTTTCAATGACGAGCATACGGTACGAGGATAGATTGGATATTGTATCCAACTACATCCTATGGAAAGTAAGGATTATTGTCATATTAAAAGAATGGAAAATATGGATTTTTGCAAACACTAAGATGACCAAACCTACAGACAAGGATGAACTTGAAGAGTTTGAAGCCCTTGAAGCCAGAGCCCAAAGAGTGATCCTAGAGGGAGTGAAAGACCATCTCATCCCGCATTTAGCAGAAACGAAAGACATGTGGGATACACTAGCTCAGTTGTTTGAAGCCAAGAACGAGAACCGCAAGATGGCATTGAAGGACAAGCTACACAATGTCAAGATGAACAAGGATGAGGGTGTGGCCTCCTACTTAACTCGTGTGGCACAAGTCAAGGATGAGTTAGCAGTGGTAGGAGAGATTGTCCCTAATTCAGAATTGGTGAGGATAGCCCTAAAGGGTTTCACCAAGAAGTGGGACGTCTTTGTGAAATGCATTGTAGGTAGAGAAAAGCTTCCCAATTGGTCTAGAATGTGGGATGACTTTACTCAAAGAGATCCGAGAGGGGTGTCAAGGTAGTCAGGTCAGTGAAAAAGTGGAGCAGAACGTGGCACTTGCAACAAAAGCTAACAAAAAGAATAAAGACATCAGTCAGGTCAGATGTTATCAATGTGGTCAGATGGGACATTATGCCTCTAAGTGTCTTGAGAAGAAGAAAGAGAAGACAGAGATATGGCAACGTTTGTAGCATTAGAAGACTATGCAACAAAGATTGAGCAAGAGTTTTCTCTTGTCTCTATTGATTCCAATATAGGGAGCTTTTTTTTTAGAATGTCTAGGTTATTGACAATGGAGCGGCTAGACACATGACTGGAATCTCTGATATCTTGCAGATTGTCACGGTGTTGGGACCAGGACACTTTGTTCAAACAAATATAGACAATCCACAGTTGGCGATACGAGGGGTTGGAACAGTCAAGTTCCAACTAGACCTTGGTGAGGACTTGGAGATACACAGAGTGCTCTTTGTTCTTGGGTTGAGCGTTAGCAAACTCCCGTTGTCATCCTTTGAGGATGAAGGTTATGGGATGATGGTGAGATCTGGTCATGTTTTCCTGTATCGTAGAGATGAGCTAGTTGGTACTACCATTCTGTTAGGAGATCACAGGGACATGATCTATATTTTGAGAGGGCACATGATCTATATTTTGAGAGGGCACATTGTACGTCTAGGAGTAGGTGGGTGGGTGTTAGAGTCAGAGGATTACACGAGAGTTGCATCTGCTATGCATGTTTCCGATGAGGAGAGTGATCCTCTCCAGAGCACTAGCAGGAGACTCAACCAGTCTAGTGATGTTGTTGATGAGTAGGTGGAGTCTTAGGCTTCAAAGTTCCAGTATGGTGTTGAGCACTTGTATCCAAGAGAGATTCCAGAGCAGGAGGGAGTTGTTTCAGGAGTCGGAAATGGAGATGGTGTTGTGGACCTTCCTCATTAGGAGGGAGTGTTGAAAAATGATAACACTGAAGGTCCTCACTCATATTTTTGGTGTGGGTGTGATGAGGACTTAGATTTTCCTTTGTATATTGATGTATTAAGTGAATTTTATATAAATAAAGTAATGTTTTGTACTCTATATAATGGGTCTCACTTAAGTGATTATTTAATAATTAAAGTGAATTAATTATTAAAAGTGAGTGCAATAAATGATGCTCCTTGATTTTGTAAATGAATCTTAACCTTAGAGTAGGTGGTTAAGATAAGTAGTTACTGTTAGAGTTTGTACTTTAATTCAATTTGATTAGGATATTTAACTGAAAGAATAACAAGCACAACAAGATACACAAGACACAAAGATTTTCCTCGGGGAAACCATAAAGGAGAAAACCCTGCAAACTTCCTCAGAGATAGATCTGTCACTAATACAATATCACAAGATGGAAAACCCAAGAATAAGTCTTTTGCAGCTCTCTCTCTTTCTCTTCTAGCGAACTTGTCCTTTATCTCTCTTAATGCAAACTTGAGAGTGAGTGAGAGTGTGTCTAAATAAGGGAGGTTGCCTCCCTATTTATATACATCAACTGACATGACCTAAAACCTTACTGGGCCGATGTCTTGACCTAGCAGGGCCAACTTCTCCTAGGGAGACTCAAAGATACATTTCACTTTATTTATTCTGGGGACTATTGCTCCAACTTACAACAGAGGTTTTACGTCAATGACCAAACATAATAATGACATCTCAAACGGAGAAAAAACATCTCTGCCGGTAGTACAATAAAATACAATAACAATATACAATAGAATATCTTCCGAAGTTACATTTACAACAACACTCCCTCTTAACTAGGAAGGTATTCTCTTACCACAGTCATCAACACTTATGGACATGTCATCATCGCTGGATCATCATCGTTGCAATTGCTGTAGTCTTCATCTTGTTGATCATTGATTAGTGACATTTGTTGGATCTATTTGTCATAAGAAGTTTCTATAGAGCCAACCCTGTTTCATGCTAGATGTAGGCCTAACCTGCATCTAGGTCTTCATCATATCCATGAGCAATCATTCACGTAGGTACAACCCAAGACCATACATTACATTGCCATAGCTATTACCTACGTCTCCTACCGTCATCTCGTCGTATCCAAATCATCTCATCATCACACTTGGAGAGCAGCCCAGATGCACACCTCATGTCCAACAGACCACCTGCATTCTACCAACATAGGAGCACGCTAGGAGATCCCCAGGTACATTACGTCCCAAGGACCACCTGCGTCTTCCACCATGCGAGAATCTCCTAGGAGCACCCAAGGTGCATTACGTCTCTCAACAATCAACCCGCATCTACTATTATGGGAGCACGCCAGGAGCACTCCAGGTGCATTACGTCCCAAGGACCACCTGCATCTTCCACCATGCGAGAACCCGTCACTCCCTTTTTCTAGGGACCTCGATCTGGATGACACCAAGCTTCTATATGAAGTATTCGAACGTCACTCTGGCTAATGGCTTGTTCAACACATCAGCTGTCTGCTTGTCCGTTGCCACATACTGGAGCTTCACTGCTCCTCTCTGCACCATATCCCGGATATCGTGATACCTGATCTCAATATGCTTAGACTTGTCATGGAACAACGAGTTCTCCAACAACTTCACGCAACTCTGGTTGTCGCAAAAGATACAAGTCCCCTCTAACTCAAGGTCAAACAAATCTAACAGTAGCTTCCGAAGCGATACTGCCTCACAACTAGCCAAACAGGTTGCAACATACTCTGCTTGAGCTGTACTCTGCACCACGCATGGCTGCTTCCTGCTAAACCAGGAGATCATAACGGATCCCAAACTGAAGCAGCATCCCGAAGTGCTCTTCCTATATGTGGCACTGCCTGTCCAATACGAATTGACATAACCGTGCAGGTTAATCTTCTGATTCGCTTCATACTTGAGTCCATACTCAACTGTACCCTTCAGGTACCTCAATACATGCTTTGCAACAATCAAGTGAACATGTCTAGGATCCGTCAGGAACTGGCTCAGGGTGTTGACAACAAGCATATGTCTGGCCCCGTGTTCATCAGGTACATCAACAAACCAATCATCTGTAATATCCCAAATACTGATATTTTCTGATTCTATGCGAAGTTACTGAAATAGCCGGGCATGCAAACTGCCATGCAAAAATTCCCTATTTTATAGCTGAAATTGGGGTTAGGGTTTCCAGGATAGAATGTAACACTTACCACTGATAAGTTGCCTAAAATGCTCCCGAGAGAATATGCATGCATCAAGAACCGATCAGGAGATGAATTGGTACCTTTTGCCTCTAGTGATACCCCAACAACCCGCACCCAAAATCAGCTAAGGGTGACGTTTTCAGTGAAGGAGGTGTCCGTTGAAGCTGAGAATTTGCAGGAGTGGTAGTCTTCCCATGTCGGAGAGGATGCCTGACACATGCAGAAGTTTTGAGGTCTCTAGGCAGGCTAGCGAATTGATCTGGAGGTTTAGCTGCTCATGCCCCCCTGATCCCAAAATGGCTGATAACTACTCCAGATGAGCAAGACTAGATTTGATAATCATCGGGTACTGGAGTATGATACCGATGATGAGAATGGTGCCTGGGTTCTGAAGGTAAACTGAGATATGAGGACCCAGCGAAAACCCCCTTACGGCTGCACACGTGCCGCTACAAACAATCTCTGATGGATACTGGATAACTGTAAAGGAATGAATAAATTGAAGAGAAGATGGTGAACGTGGATGGTTTACCCTGAATGAGCCTAGGGCAGATATCTCACTACCGAAACCCCATTAGTTGAAGACGCCGTCTTCAACCCCAACTGTTGTGGCTGCTCGCTGTGCGGCTGCTCAAGAGCTCCAAAATCATATAATAATCAAAAGTAAAGTTTCCATTCACTTTATCTTTCTTTTATAACTTTCAACTGCGAAAACCCTAACTTTTGACTTAATTAGGTCACTTTAACTTCTAATTTGCAGTTGACTTGCATGCATGCCCATGGAGACTTAATCGGGTGCATGCATCATTAAATAATGCTTAGATGTCATGCATGTCGGTGGCCTTTGGCTCCGGTGGCCCTCTTCAAACCAATGGTGATATAATATTGATGCCCTAGATTTTCTGTAGATGGCATCGGTCTTCAGTTAATTCCCTAACTGTCAGTACCCGCTCGAACCCACAGGAATCACATTGGTTAGCGGGTTGGTCCTCAATGCCTAAGCAGAAGAGGACATTACAGTCCTCCCCGCTTGAGATTGCTTGTCCTCAAGCAACTACAAACTGGGATGCTGCAATTTTTGTTCTTCTTCCCATGTGGCATCCTCTGGAGGTAATTCTTTCCATTGGACCAAGTATTCTCTAATCACCCAGTTCTGGAGTTTTCTTTCTCGAGTCTGTATGATCTGTTCAGGAACCAGTATCAATATTCCCTCATCATCTAAAGGAGGTAATTCTGTTGATGGAGCAATGTGTTGTCCAATGGTCTTTTTTAGGTTGGACACATGGAATACATTGTGAATTTTGCTCTCCTGTGGCAGTTTTAGTTCATATGCCACCTCTCCCACCTTCCTGATTATTCTATAGGGTCCATAGAAGCGAGGTTTTAACTTGTTTGCTCCTTTCTAATTAAGTGAAGACTGTCTGTAGGGTTGGAGCCGTAAGTATACCAGATCTCCTACTTCAAAGATCTACGCAACCCTGTGTTTGTCTGCATACAACTTCTGTTGATTCTGGGCTATCTGTAAGTTCTCTTTCAGGATTTTAAGAATATCCTGACTGTCCTGTATCCAATCCTTTGCCTTAGGAGCCCTGCTGTCTCCGAATGCTAAATCTGCATAGTCCAAGGCCTCATAGCCATATAATGCCGTAAAAGGTGTCACCCTAATAGACATGTGGTAGCTAGTATTGTAGCAGTACTCCCCCAAGTGTAGCCATTTAATCCAGGTTCGCTGCTGCCCTGTTACATAGCTCCTCTGATATCCTTCAATCCACTTGTTGACGATCTCGGTTTGTCCATCACTCTGGGGATGATAACTCGTGCTGGTAGCAAGCTCGGTCCCCACTAATTTGAATAGCTCCTGCCAGAAGGCACCTATGAATCTACTGTCCCGATTACTGACAATGATCTTAGGTAACCCGTGTAACCTGAAGACCTCCCTGAAAAATAACTCAGCTACCTGGGCTGTGGAGTAATCAGATGATATAGAGAAGAAATGTGCGAATTTGGTTAGTTGATCAACCACGACAAATAAGCAATCTCGCTCTTGGACCTTGCGCAATCCTGTAATGAAGTCCATGGAGATACTTTCCCACTTCTGTTCCGGAATCGATAGTGGCTGAAGCAACCTTGCTGGATGGATGTGCCCAATCTTGTTCTGCTGACATATGCTACATTCCCGCACGTGCTGCATAACCTCCCCCTTGAGGCCCTTCCATGAGAACCTCTCTCGGATCTACTTGTAGGTTTTCAAGAAACCCTGATGTCCTGATAGTAGAGAGTCATGTGCCCCCTGTATGATTTTCTTCCTTAAAGCTGATTTTGGGACGAGATATATCTTGCTCTTGTAATAGATGATGTCATCGACAATTTTGTACCAATCATTCTGAACCTGTCCATCTAATAATTCACAAGCGAATTTATTTTTGGAGTATTCTACTAAGAGAAGAGCCCTCCAATCTGTAGATATACTCATGAGAGATAATGAAGTTGTCGCCTGGATAATGCATTAGCTACTATATTATTCTTACCCTTTACATACTCTATCTCGAAATCGTAGGCTTGTACTTTACTGACCCATTTCTGTTGGTGCTCATTTAGTTCCTTCTGCTCCAAGAAGTATTTGAGGTTGTTATGATTTGTCTTGATTTTGAACTTGCTGCCCACTAGGTACTGTCTGAACTTCGTGAGAGCATGTAAGATGGCTAGCATTTCTTTGTCATATATGGAGTAGTGGCGTTCGTAGTTCTTCAGTTTTCGGCTCTCAAATGCAATAGGTGATGGTTTTGCATCAATACTGCTCCTAGCCCTTCCCCTGAGGCATCACATTCTACTACAAATGGTTGTGAGAAGTTTGGTAATGCTAAAACTGGGCAAGAACTCATAATGGCTTTCATTTTCTCAAAAGTTTTCTGTGCTAATTCTGTCCAGGTGAATGCCTTCTTCTTTGTGAGATTTGTGAGGGGCGCGGCGAATTGGGAGAACCCCTTAACATACCTTCGGCAATAAGTGCAAAGGCCTAAGTAGCCTCTTAATTCTGTGACTGTTTTTGGTGCGGGCCAATCCCTGATAGCTCGGATTTTCTCCATGTCAACCTGTACTCCTTTCTCACTGATTATGTGCCCTAGATACAACATTTCCTTCATGCCAAATTCACACTTGGACATTTTCGCGTAAAGCGAGTGTTCTTCTAGAATGCTCAATACTTCGTCCAAATGTTTCAGAGGTTCCTCCCATGTTTTGCTGTAAATCAAGATGTCATCGAAGAATACTAGCAAAAACTTACGTAATTGAACTCTGAAAGTATGGTTCATGTATGATTGAAAAGTGGCTGGAGCATTGGTAAGTCCAAAAGGCATGACCAGGAATTCATAGTGACCATAGTGACAACAGAAAACTGTTTTAGAGATGTCTTGATCCTTTACTCGGATCTGATGGTACCCCGAGCGAAGATCAATCTTTGAAAAGTATTTGGCACCCCGCAGCTCGTCCATGAGTTCATCAATCCTAGGGATGGGATACCTGTTTTTGATGGTCTTTTTGTTGAGTGCTCGATAATTGATGCACATTCGTAGTGTACCATCCTTCTTCTTGACCAAGACCACTGATGATGCGAAGGGGCTAGAACTGGGCCGAATGTATCCAAGCTCCAACAATTCTTTGATCGTCTTCTTGATCTCATCCTTGTATCTTTTGGCATGACGATAAGGAGTGGTGATGACTGCCTGTGTCCCCTCCTCTAGCTCAATGATGTGTTCAAAGCCCTTGTCTGGCGGTCTACTTGCTGGAAGGTCCCGAAATACCTTTTCGTGCTTCTGTAATAAGGCCTGAATATCACCTGGGTGTTGTGTTGTTCTCTGGAGGTTTCCTAAAGGTGACAAAACATTCTGCAGCCCATTCTATGTCATCCTGTCTGAGTACTGCCTCCATTCTCTGTGAAGAGACCGGTTTTGGGGGATAAGTGTTCATGCCCCTCAAAACTACATGTTTTTCGTCTGGCCCCTGGAATTCCATTTCCATTGCTCGGTAGTCTATAGTATATTTCTCTATTGAATAAAGCCATTGAATGCCTAATACTACATGAGTATCTGCCACATCTACTACATAAAATGAATCTGTCATCTGGTAGTTGCCTAATGTGACTTTCAATTTCGGAATCCAATAGTTGCACTCCATGTTGGAGTTCCTGGCTACCGCTACAGTAAATCCTTCGAACTTCTTTGTTTGGATACCCCTCTTGGCTACCCAAGCGGAGTCAATGAAATTGTGGGTTGCTCCCCCATCAATCAATACTCCCACTCTGTGGCCTTGTACTACTCGTCTGATGCTGAGAGTATGGAATCTCGATACTCCAGATAACGTAGCAATGACTCCCTCTGGTGTATCACCCTGGAGTGATTCTTCCTCTGCTTCCCGTAGTTTTTCTGTTGCCTCCTGTTCATAGTCCTCCTCGTCACTGTCCGAATACACTTCGATGTAGTGAGCCTTTGCCTTCCCTGCACACTTGTGTCCTGGCACCCATGGTTCCTGACAAGTAAAACATAATTTCTTTCGCCTCAAATCTTTCCTAGTGTCCTCGTCTAACCATGTTTTCTTGGGAAAATCCTGCTGGAAAGGTTTCTTGTCCTTGTCCCAAACTGGAAAGTTGGTTTTGAGAGGGTACCTATTCTTCGAAACTGAATCTTGGAGATCTCTGGCTCTACTAGTGGCATCTTGTAGAGTGGGGGGTTTGTAGGCTTTCACCCATCCCCGTAGTGGCTCTGTCAGGGCCTCAGTGAACAACATCGTCAACCTGCTCTCTGACACATCTGTTACCATGACCGCTATCCTTTGGAATTCTGAGATGAAGGCCTTTGCCCTACCTGTCTATTTGAGTTGATCCAACTCTCTAAAATGTATCTCTGGATCCTTCTTGTCGAACCTCTCCATGAGTTTCTGAGTGAACTCACCATAGGAGTGAATGGTGTTGTGACCCAATATCACTAATTCGTGGTACCACAACTCATGAGCCTCTCCGTCCAGGTGGAGTGTAGCCAATTTAATGGCATCTGTCTCTGTCATGGGATTGAGTTGGAAGTAGGTATCCAACTTTTGAACCCATATCCTCGCTGAACCTCTGCGAGTCCCATCAAAGTTTGGGATGGTCAACCTACCCAAGGTTTTCTGCAACTCATAGTTATGATTGAATCCCTTGTTGAAATTCCTGGGCCTGTTGCTACTCTTCGTGTTGCAAAAATCCGAAAAAGACATGGCTGCATGAAACTCATTCCCCAAGTCCCTGTATTCCTGCAAATAAGCCCCAAAGGGTTCGCTAGGTTCTACCTGCATGACTGGACCTCCTACTGCATCTGCTAAGAAGCGAGGCATAGTAGGCCTGTTGGAAGGTCTGCTATATATGTGAGGTGTATTTTGTATATTGGTGTATGCAACCTTCCCACTGCTGCTTGTAGACCCTCTGTCTATTGGTGAGGGAGGTGTATTGTTGTTACCTGGTTCTGGTTTCGCCGATAATTTGTTGATTGCAGTGAGTACATCTTTTTGCCCTTTGGCTAAGTCTTGCAATGTAGATACTAAGTTGCGAAACTCCATTTTGTCCTCATCTTCTCCCGTTCCTTTTCCCCTATCAAAGTGTATCCCTATTGGGTCCATGTCTGAGTTGGTATCTTCTAATTGGATATCCTCAAAGTCCTCCATGTAACTACCCCTTCTTTTCCTATAGGTTACAAAAGTATCCTCTTCTGTATTCATCTACTTCTCATGTTCAAGCCCACAGTTGGCAAGGAACATGCTCTGATACCACTGTAATATCCCAAATACTGATATTTTCTAATTCTATGCAATGTTACTGAAATAGCCGGGCATGCAAACTGCCATGCAAAAATTCCCTATTTTATAGCTGAAATTAGGGTTAAGGTTTGCAGGAAAGAATGTAACAGTTACAACTGATAAGCTGGCTGAAATGCTCCTGAGAGAATATGCATGCATCAAGAGCCGATCTGGAGATGGACTGGTACCTTCTGCCTCCGGTGATACCCCAGCAGCCCGTACCCAAAATCAGCTAAGGGTGACGTTTTCAGTGAAGGAGGTGTCCATTGGAGCTGAGAATTTGTAGGAGTGGTAGTCTTCTTGTGCTGGAGAGGATGCCTGACACATGCGAAAGCTCTGAGGTCTCTAGGCAGGGTAGCGAATTGATCTGGAGGTTTAGCTGCTCACGCTCCCCTGTTCCCAAAATTGCTGATAACTGCTCTGGATGAGCAAGACCGGATATGATAATCACCGGGTACTGGAGTATGATACCGATGATGAGAATGGTGCTTGGGTTTTGAAGGTAAACTGATATCTGAGGACCCAGCGAATGATTTGGGGTTTTCCAGCCAAAAACTCCCTTACGGCTGGCTGCACACGTGCCCCTGCAAACAATCTCTGATGGATACTGGATAACTGTAAAGGAATGAATAAATTGAAGAGCGGATGGTGAACCTGGATGGTTTACTTTGGATGAGCCTAGGGCAGATATCTCACTACCGTAACCCTGTTAGCTGAAGACGTGGTCTTCAACCCCAACTGCTGTGGCTGTGTTGCCCACCTATTTCGACCAGGTGGCAACTCCATGTACACGAAGTTGTACATAATTGTACCTTAGAAAAATCTGAGGATTTTTCATTTCTGCAGGGCTATTGCCCCTTTGTAAAACGAAATGTCTGCTCCCCTGCGTGGGAAAATTAATGTAATTTAATGTGCTAGTGTGGGTCATATGATATGGATGCCACACCATGGAACGGGTTGTTAGGGAAGTCCCCTCATCGAGTGTTTTTCCCTTCCCAATTGACCTTGTTGAACAAACGAGTTTTATTGGTTTGGTTTTCACTCAAAATCCTCCAAAGTGGTGACGGGCGTTCTACCAGTCAATTCCATGAGGTGGCTAAGGCTTCAAAGTGTGATTCATGACCATGCTAGGCGTTTGTCTAGAGTCTTGCGGAGTTTCGTAATGTTGTTGTATTTTTATTAATTTTTTCCTAGTTAATTAATTTCACCCCATGGTGATTAATTAACTCAGTTTTTGATGTAATAATGTAATCGCTCGAGCATGGCATTTTGTAATAGGGGCTATGAATGCAAAGAATAATTGCTATGAAACCCCCTAAGCCACTGCTTCGAGTCCCATGTCATTCTGATGAGTGGTTGAGGAGATAGACCATTTTTGTCTAGGCAAGGTCTATTTTTCCTAGGGAATTAATTAAATTCCCTAAGTCAAAATTCACATTTCTTGATTTTGAAGTAAAAAATCAAGAAATGCCATGGTAAGTTGGTAGGGGTGTTCCTAAGCCTAGGAGAATTTATCCCAAGGTTTTTTACCCCCCATGGCCTAGATACAATTTTTTCAAGTTACCTTTTTTTTGTTTTCCTAAGTCAAAATGGGGAAATTTAAAAAAATTAAATTGAAATTTTTTATCTAAGGTGNGCCATGGTAAGTTGGTAGGGGTGTTCCTAAGCCTAGGAGAATTTATCCCAAGGTTTTTTACCCCCCATGGCCTAGATACAATTTTTTCAAGTTACCTTTTTTTGGTTTTCCTAAGTCAAAATGGGGAAATTTAAAAAAATTAAATTGAAATTTTTTTGTCTAAGGTGAAATTTGTATCCTAAGTCAAAAGGATGAATATTTATTTGGAGCTAATGACCAAGGTCAAAGCTAAGTTAAATATTAAAACCCTCATTAAGGATGGAGGCGTCCACATTATTGGGCCACTAACTATATTAAGGAGGCGTCAATGTATAAAGGAGCCATCATATAATAGTGGGGAGGCCATATTAACATGAAAAGACCAAATTTGGAGGCCTTGCCAAACTCTAGAGGTAGGCGCTAACAAAATGAAGCCCACGCTATACATTATGGAGGCGCCAATATAATGAGGGACCCACGCTACACATCAAAGTCAAGGCCAAGTTTGGTGGGGCGCTAACTACAAATTAAAGGGACCCACGCTAATTTTAAAAGAGNACCAAATTTGGAGGCCTTGCCAAACTCTAGAGGTAGGCGCTAACAAAATGAAGCCCACGCTATACATTATGGAGGCGCCAATATAATGAGGGACCCACGCTAATTTTAAAGGAGACGTCACATATTTTAGTGGTGGCGCTATCTATTGGAAGGGCGCCACTATTTTTAGAGGACGCGCCCATATATGAGGGCCCACGTTTTATTTGGTGGAGGCGCTATCAAAGGAGTGGCCCCACGTCATTTTGGAGGAGCGCCACATTTTAGAGGTGGGCGCTACATAAAAGAAGACGCCCCCATTTTGGAGGAGTGCGCTATAATAAGAGGGCACTACCCATATTAGAAGGTCGCCACATGAAAATAGAGGTCGCCACTACTATTTGGAGAGCGCTACATGTAGAGGACGCCAGATAAATTTGGAGATGGGCGCTAGTCATTTGGGCCCACGTTTTTGTTTGAAGTCAAAGCTAAATTTGGAGTTATTCCGCCATATTTAGAGGGGGGTGTCCACCTTGGGCCATTGATTTTTCCATTTTATTAAAAGCTCATCCAATGGTGGATATTTAGCCAAATAACTTGATCCAAAGGCCAGTATTATTTGAGACATGGATTAAGTCTCTTAGCCTTTGATTAAAAATAAATCTAATGGTGGAGATTAATTGAGAAGATTAGAAAGCCAAATACCTAGATCTAGAGGTGGAAATTAAACCCTAGATCTAGATCTAATCTCAACCATTGAGCTTCAAAGGGTTGGGGGTTTGCCTCAACTATATAATGAGGGTATCACTCCCTCATTATTCACCATCTCTTATGTTATTGTTATGCTGCCGGAAAATTCTTCTTCTCACTCTCATATTCTTGCTACCTTGTATTGAAGTTTTGCCCAAGCTGGGCTATTTTAATAAAAAAAATTTGGAGGAATACTATGCTGCAACTTTTCATGATCTACATTTCCTGAGGTAACCTTGTATTTATTTGGTTTGCATTTATTGTATTTTTCTAGTTAGCTCTCCACAAAGTGTTTTGTGGAGAGATTAAAGAATAGAAGTGTTTTTATTCTTTTTTGTGAATGATTTGACATTTCTTACAAAGTGTTTTGCAGGAAGTGTTAGGTGTTCATCTCTGGAATTACAATATTTTGCAGGCATAGTTTGTATTGCAGGTTATCCAAGCAAAGAAATTCCTTCAAGAAATATCATTCCGGCAACATTTTTTCAATTCGGCCATCTACTTTCAGCCTGTTTTAAACAGGGTTTTATTCACTGTTTAGTGAATGTAACCCCTGTTTTAGGGCCCTAACCTTTGATATATTAATTAAACCTTTTATTTCTGCTAGTTTTACTTCATTTAGGTGGCTGGAAAATGATTTTCCAGCCCTCTAAATTCCATATTACTGTTATTTATTACATTCAGAAATTTTTTGTAAATTTGTAATTATATTAGTCTCAGCAAATATTTATCATAACACTTTGAGCTTAATCGTGGTATCCCACGTCTGACCTCAAAGGATCGAGGACAGAACGCGAAGCGCTCAATGATGTTATAGATATTTGTCTGTTATTTAGATCTTTATGTGAAAAATTGTAAATCTTGTACTAATATTTTGACAACCCTTTTTTTTTTAGTGTTTTATGTGATTTGCAGCGAAAAATACCTCGCTGGTTTTTGACAGGTTATTCACATTTAAGGAAGAATTGCTGCCCCAAAAGACATAAAATCTCCTCAAGCTTCAACCGGCATAAAAGGGGTTCCATTCCTCAACTTTCTCTCTCAAAATTTTCTGTTATTGTAAACCCCAAAGAGAGTCTCTTGGGGTATTCTTTAAAGTCTTGTAATCATTTGTAATTTATGAGTAAGTAGATTAGGAAGAGATAGATAGTTAGTCTTATTTCCAGCTACCCACCTATCTTTGTGACAGACCATCATCTCTGTCACAAAGATTGTTGTGAGGTGAGTTTACTATAGTTTAGTTGCTTTCAAGTTTCTGTTTATGCAAGTTTCGTTTTTTGTTAAAGAAGTAACCATACAACCCATCCAACCTGTGTATCCTCTATCCACTTGTCATCTCCCTTTAGAGAATTCATGCTGGATATGAAAAACAGGGTAAGTGGGGGCTTAGGTAATTAGATTAACTTTCCTTTTCTTGTACTACAATCTACAATCAATCTCTTTATTTCCCAAGTTCTTATTGATTATTTTAAAATAAACCTTGCATCTTAACCATCAAGATTAAAATTTATTATTAAAACTTACCAACAACAACTTCCAACATCCTG